>CM050163.1:541149749-541546871 GCA_027410445.1 Discoglossus pictus | reverse complement strand
TATACACGTATATATATATCATATATATAGTTGTGGTAATTACAAATGTTGGTCACGCAATGTTAAAAAATATGGGCTTGCACATGTGCAATGAGCGCCAAAGATTTGATGGGGGCTGCAATGAGTGTCTATGGTGCTCATCATGAGGCCCGCAAAACTTTGAAAAAGGTTGTCAATGAGCGCCAAAGGCGCTCATTGCAAGGTCACGTTGTGCTTGAGGCCCGCAAGACTTTGAAAAAGACTCGACATGAGCTCCGATGATGAACGCTGTAGGGCTTTGGCACTCATCGCAAGACACGCAAGAACTATGGATTTTACAGACTTAATTTATTTCAAGCCCGTAGCTCGGAAGCTGTCGGAAAACAGCCAAAAGATGCCAATTAATACAAAAATTAACCTACAACCTCACACACAGCACAGGGGAAGAGGCAGGGAGCCTGTGAGTGAGGTTGCAAGCTAATTTGATGTTTAATTGGCGTATTTTGGAAGTCTGAAATCAGCTAAGCGAGAAAAAAAATTAAGTCCGTAAAGACGTAATTTTTTTTAAAAGGCTCACAACGAGGCTGTAGCCCATAGGGCTTACCCGCTCATCACGAGGCCCGCAAGACTTGAAGAGGGAGAGGGAGAATTTAGACACGGAATGGAGAGGGGGAGAGGGTGCAAAGAGACACAGGGGAGGGAAATAAGGGGGGGGGGGGACAAAGGGCAGGGGCAGGTGGCAAAGAGGCAGCAGGAGGGAGACAGCGGGAAACAGACACATGGTAGGGAGAGGGGGGAAAAGACACAGGGGTCAGAAAGTTGGGAGAAGCTCACAATGAGCGCAGAAGGTGCTCATTGAAGAACTCTCGATGAGCGCCAAAGGCACAAATGTGGCGGGTTGGACGACGCCTGCAATGAGCGCTCATTGCGGGGCCAGTAAAGTAGAGGGGGGAGAGGCTCGCAATGACCTCCGAAGGTCCTCATTACGGCAAAGGTACTCATTGCGAGGAATGAAAGTGGTGGGTTGGCCGAGGCCTGCAATGCGGCTAAGGTTACAGCAGTGGGCACAGCGCCAAGAGATGTGAGGTCCGTCAAGCACCGCTTTGACGACATCAGGATCAAGGGACAAAGGATGATGGCCAAGGAGGAGAAGAATGCGACTGTGAGCTATAATGAGTAGCAGAGGGTCGCCAAGGACCCAGCCTCCATGTCAGGTGAATATCACATACACCCACCAACATGCCACTTCATGTACATCACACACACTACCCATGTACATGATGACCAAAAAAGACACTGACATGTCAGCTCCATGGAATTAACAAGGGTTAGATGGATGCATCAATAAATACATGAAACTGACAAAGCACTGTCATTCCTGGGCACGACAACAGTAATCAACCAATAGAGAGTCCATGTATTGGTGTGCACACTGCAGCCTATGCAGTTACAGACTGCAGCCGGAATCAAGATAGCGTTAGTAGCCAAGAACGATCAAGACCAAGAACCAAAGAATAGATCATATCTAGCTAATGATAACTAATCTGAGTTGCAATTAGGAGAATCATCCAGGTACAATAAGCCTAGATGTCATATAGTTAGGAATGCACACAAAATAATTTATTGATTATCATACTAATAACATATATCTTCCTTTTCTCTCTTTCAGCATCAAGGAGATATGGGTCCAGTGATGAACCAGAGGAAGGGGAGTCGGCCCCATCGGAGCATAAAGTGGAGGAGCAAGCCCCACCCAGCAGGAACTGGAGCAGGGGGAGAAGGAGAGAAGCGGAGCCGAGGGCCCTGGTTCAGAGGAGAAGGATATAATATGGCAAGTGAGGTCACCATCAGGACCACAGGCCACACCCCCAGGATTCAACCCAACTATCCCCCTCCTCCAGAGATTGATCCTATTGCCAGGGTCCACTGGAGGGACCATACAATCCAGCCACCACCTCCTCCCGCTAACAGCAGTGCATTGGACTGGCTGCCACCACCACCATCACCACAGGGCTCAACAACTGTAATGCAGCAGGCTCGACCCGGGCCAAAGACCCTCCCCACTCAGACACCACCACCTCTTTGCCAGGCCACGCCCCAGGGCCCTCCATCCAGGCTGTGCAGGTGGAAATGCAGGCCCTCATGCAACAGCAGTTGGAGTGTCTTCGGGGGATCCAGGCCAGCATCTCCACCAATCTTGCAGAGGTTATGCGCAGCCTGGTCATGCGCAATAGGGAGGAGAGAAGGCACCACCTGATGACTGAATCCTACCTGGCCGAGCTGCTCAGAATTGGGGCGACCAGAGTGCATTCCAGGGGGTCACTACAGAAGCCCATACAATGTGATCTGGTCCCAGCTCCGCTTCCTCCACCAAGGAGGCATCACCCGGCCACACGCAGCCCAGCCCCTCCTCTCCTCCCACCATGCCTCCACCACTACAGGTGCCGCTGCCACACGGGGGGTTGCCTCCCCCTGCCCGCCCCCACCACGACCACCAGGGAGACAGAGGGCGGCCACGGGTGATTTGGGCCCTGTGCCTCGGCAGAGGAGGACCTAGGGGCTGTGCAGATGTTTGTGCCTTTTCAACAGCACTCCTCCGTGACAATCTATCGGTCGCAATGTTAACCTAATCTAGCCTGGCTACAAAGTCTTGGATCTTGGCCTATGTAATGGTGATATTTTGTATGCAGATGGCTACCTCCCATCACATGGTCCATTATCCCCTTCTCTGTGGACAGGTAGGGTTCTGTTAAACATGTCACCAATTGATGGTCACTGAGGAATGCTGCTGAGAAGAGATGGTGCAGTCCCTATCTTTTTTAAGGCCTTATTTTGTAGGTGTTATTTTTTTTCGTTTTATTTTAGGTACAATTAAGGTCCATGAAGGCGTCTTCTGCATCTGCAAGCATTATGAAGGAAATTTATGAGGTGTAAGGTTTTCCCAGTGCCTCTCAGGTAGACATTCCTTAAATGACAGCCCTCCTTAACATGTAGCTCCCACAATCTTAAAACTATCATTTAGCCAGTTATCTAAGATCACGATTGATGTTAGCTTAAACGTAGACTAATACCGCTATGGTTGTGGCCTTTTAAAATCTCACAATGGCATGTTAATGACAGCCAGCATATATATATATGCACTACTGAAGCATGTGATCCTGACCTCAATATCAGTCTGAGAACAGATCCTTGGGTCTGATGTAAGTAACATTATATCTGGCTGCTGACTTTTGTGTCCTCTCCGTATTAATGGGTATTTTCCCATATTGCTGATTATCCAGAGACCTAGCTAATAGTAATGCTTGCAAATGGAATCAGGGGAGTTGGTTTATTGTTACAGTTACAGTATTTAGCACCGTACTGTAAATGCATGTAGATTTTTTGCCTTTTTATTTTGACCACTTTTTTTCAGATTTTTGTTTTGTCACCGCACTGTATGCATGAAACTGGATTGGATTACACAGTCCAGAGGTTTAATCATCTGTTTCATTGAGCAAATCCAGACAAGTTGTAAGTGCTATGCACATTAATGGTTTCTTTAATTAAATCAAGTGATTTCTGATGATCTTTTTTTCATCAGATTCTGGTTGCAGTGGTGTAGTGACCACATGTTACCCCATGTGACATCATGCTTAATATAGACTTTGACATTACCCCCTGTAGATATCCCCTTTTTTCCACAAGCCTCTTGCTCTCCCAGGATCCGACCACACCACACCCATGATATTAATGCACATTCTTGTCCATTTTTGATTGTGCTCTGTGTATGAAAAAAAAGTTTTGTTATATCATTCTCACCGTGTCAGTGTTTTTTCAATGGTTGGGGTTATGGGACATCCACATGCATCATATTTGTACCATATTACTATATATGTAAGCTAATGAGCCCTAGTTAGCATGCAATAGATCAATACATATAACAATATTAATAGTCATTATAGCATTAGATATCATATAATAATATATCAAATATAATAATAATAATAATAATAATAATAATAATAATAATAATAAAGGGCTAATACACATGCAAATTCAATTTGTGATACTGTGGAGTATCAACATTCACCTGAGAGCCTGATAACAATATGACAGGTGATACTAGAGTCGGTTGCCAGTTCCTTCTCTAGTGACTTGCCCACCTAGAGTGACCCTAAAGCTTCTTTGCAGTACACAAGCCCCTTCACCACCACCACTTAGCAATGCTGAAGGGGGCCAGGGGAACATACACCACACTAATATACTCGAACCCATCAGGAGGGGCCACAAAAACACATGGAGGGTGTGCAGAGGCACGTGGAACAACAGCCAACTCACCTCTATCAGGGATAATCTCCACTACGCCCATCCTGGAGAGTCCCACTCCATTGCTGGTGACCATGTGCCAAGATGTATATCCATTCCCATTTGGTGACCTCCCATTATGTTTTGCTATTCATCAATTTAAATTAGTGTGGTGTATGTTCCCCTGGTCCCCTTGTGGATTGCTAAGTGGTGGTGGTGGTGAATGGACTTGTGTTCCTGAATGAAGCTGTGAGCTATATCATGTAGGGCCACTGTCGTGGACAGGTCATAGCACAGAGGTCAGACAAATCACAGTCCACTAGAGAAAGAACTGGCAACCCACTCCAGTATCTTTTGCATGCAAACAGTGGAACAGCACAGACAGATACCTGCCAAAATGTGCTGCAGTCCATAGGGTCGGACACAACTGAATAACTGAACAACAAATAAAAAAAAGTTCCCCTGGCACTTGATATATATGATGTGGCGGTGTAATTTAACCACTAATTGTTTTCCTAATGTACATGTAATGAGTGAGGTGTATAAGCAATCATATATATATTCCAGGGTACACATTAGAGCCTCTGTGAGTGAGGAAGGCTTAATATGGCATCAGTTTCATGTTTTTATGCTGCTATTTAATCAGGTAGTGTGTCTTCAATTGCTTTCTGCATGTTGCAGCATGGCTTTTCATATTCGCAAAATGCATGACCATTCCAACATATGATAAAATAATAATTATTTAAAATGCCTATATTTATTTGTGGATTGTTGTGCAAGTAATTGTAATGCCTTTCCATGCTTTCCCTATGTTTTAAAGTCCAGTGGTGTGTTTAAATTGTCTTTTACAGTATTGACAAATTGTCTGTAAACCCCTTGCGGGTCCTATTTGGAGGCCGTAATATTTTTGCCTCCATTTGGGGGTTACGGGTTTGAACGCCAGTGGATTTGTGGATCTTTTTTTGGCAACGGAGTTTTGATTTCGACATCCCATTGGGTTTTCCACCTGTAACCCGCAGATCATTTGCGGGTAGCTGTAAGAGGCTAATTTAATAGCCGTAAGTCTTGAAGGCTCTGTTACGGCCTACAGATTTTCATGTTGGAGGAATTTAATAGGGGTGCTAGACTTGTTCCATTTAGATTATACATTGCATTAACATTTTTTCTTCACTAATGCATAACTTAACTGCAAATTATTCTAATTGCAGTGAAAGTACATAATTGTCTGATTTAATATTACATATAAGTACTAAAAAACATTTTGCCTTTGTCAATTCTAGTTCTTTAAACTAGCATATCGTACAGCATTTGTTTAAACTGATGTCTAGAACACAGAACAAAAGCATAAAATACAGTATAAAATGTTGACATATTTTTAGCTTGTTTGTTATAATACAGCCAAAAAATGTCAAATCACTACAATTATCGCAAAACATAATATATAAATTATCTATAAAAATACATCTTCTTTTGAAGAGATCTTAAAAACATTTTATATAATTAGCTTTTTTTTTTTTTCCAGAATAAAACCCAGCAGGATGCTTTCAAAAAGTGGAACAAGTGGCTGTTTATAAATTCTTTTTGGATGTAGCATCCATTCTTTAAAGGTTATACACTGAGCAAGTTGCAGTTTATTTACTTCAAACACTCAGTATAAAAGATATGGTTAACGGGCAACAAAGTGATTTATGGTGTATCAGCCTGTATATGACAGGAGAGTAGTGATGGAAACTAAAAATCATTGTCCATAACTCTTGTATTATTATTTGTCTTTAGACCCATGTCCTACAATCATGAAAAGTACGCCAGACTATGACCTTTTGTTCACTTTGCTGTATCTTCTTATATTGTTTTTAACTCAAAACTTTAGTTTGAACATAAAATGTATTTAGTAGCAAGACCATTAACATCAAGACTTATGGAACTTCTTTTACTTTTTAAAACTTTTTTAATTAGTTTTCATTGCAACATAAAACTTAATTATTTAACAATGAAACACATTACCAGCTCATAAATAGATACGCAAAACAGTAAAAAAAATGGCAGAACAAGTATAATGATGGAGAGAAAATAATAATAGGTGAGGGGCTTTACACAGCTTTTCACCAGATATAAATATCTATACAGAGGGAGCAGAAGAGATCAGAGAAAAAAGGACAGATGGGAGAGGTGGAAGGATAAGTAGAGGGAAGGACAGAGAAAGGTGGGGGAAAGAGATGCAAATACATTTGTATCATCATCATTATCAAACCCAATTTTTTTTTATCATTTTCTTTTTTTATGTCATTTTTTTATTTCTCTGTTCTTTAAAACTGTTCAATTTATGCAGTTTGAGGGTGGGTGTGAGTAATAAGTGAAAGTGTTGGTTTTGAATGGAGTGATTTGAGGGAAAGGGTGGTTTTGAAAGAAGAGAAGCTAATGGAAGTAATGGGTTTAGAAAGAGTGTGCATATAGCCCAATATGATGTCAAGTTTCCATGCAAAATTCTGTTAACGCTATTTGAAATATTAAGAATATCAAATATCATTGTAGGGACCTCTAAACATTTTTGTTAAGATGCCCCTGGCATTTTGTGGTATGTCACTGGTTAGTGCATTTTGTGTAAAGGTAAATGAGAAATTAAACTCTACTTAACTCGTAAACTCAACCTTATATGATTGTAACAGTAATAGCTGCTCCACATGAGAGATACATTTTTAGACCCACCTAAATAGATCTTATGCTCTTTTCCAAAGGCAGAAAGGAAGTCTAAAAAATATGTTGGGTCACTGACAGGAAGCAATTAATGTGACAGAACATTGAGGTAGGAAACAATACAGCTGAAATATATGCCAGTTGTGCAAATCTTGGGGTGTTCATGCTGCTGTTACCCTGGGATAATGCACTCCACATCATTACCTTGATGCATTGCTCAGGGATGATTATTAACACATTTAAGTAGGCCAGCTAACTCCCTGCTCCCCAATGACAAATCCTTACAAGAATCTCATAAATTCTGGGATTTTTTATTTTAGGGATGAGATCATTTTTATTAGTAGTCAATGATGCACAGTTGGGGACTTTATTCATTGGTGGTTCAGTGCAATATTGCGTGACTCAGAACGGAACCTCCTGATCATTTGGCAGCCAAACAATGGGCATAAGGAATCTGAGATGTTTGCTAATGTTCGTAGCCACCTCCTTCCTCCATGAAACCAGAAATTAATAAAGCCAGGCAATATTTGTTTGTCATTTCTACAAGGATTCAAATTCTGCCATGTCACCTTAGATATGGGCAGCTCATATCTGATACCTACAGACAGATTATTGGAGATAATTAGTTAGTAAAGATCTGCATGAACAACATTTCAGTTTAAAAAAAGAAAAAAAAGAAAACATACACTGAAAATAGCTGGTTCCTCAGCCATCTTTAGGCTACAGCTCCTCCCATCTTTTACAAACTGCTGCAGCGCAGTAGGGAGGTAATTTCTCTGCAGCTTCCTATAACAAAGTGTAGGGGTTTAGCCTCCCCCACAAGGAAAAGGGGAACATAAGAATATAATTACCAAATGATTCACCAGAGTAAGGGCCCTATTAAATTCGAAGCCCCAGAGTTACAGAGCGATTAAATTAGCCACGCCCGCAACATACGTGGCCAACATCCAAATCTGTAAACCATGCTTCAGCACGTGCCATTTGCGGCTGTGAACATGATCAATTAGTCAGACCCGTGGTTACAGGTTTAGACAGAGCCAATAGTAAAAGAGACCGTCATCATTACGTCACTAAAAAAATGGAGGTTAGATTTCAATCACTTTTGGGTTTGAAGTACGAGTTGCGATCGGACACACATTCCAGATATAATGCAACATGAAATAATCAATAAATATGATATTCTAATCAATGAAAGTTCTATTATATGTATTTAACACATCGATTGCCAAGATCGATATAACAAAGAAATTAACCATAAAATAAATTATTTTGTATTGCCAACTTGCACGCTTGAGAATTTTGTGCTAGTAATATTAATACCTTACATTACTTTCCTTTTAATTTAGAATACAGTATTGTGTTTATATTTGCTTTTACAGTGCTATGGACAGGACTGTAACCCCCTTGCATGTCCTTTCTAGTACCCTTAGGTTTTTGGGCTCCATTTGTTGTTTACGTGTTTGAACGACAGTGCGTCTTTGGGGAATCGTTGCAATTTAATAGCGATTTGTGATACTAATATTTACGGGAATGACAAATCAAAGGCTTAGCTGGGACGCTGTTCATTTTTTGACGGGCCATAGGGTTTTTCTGCCTGTAACACACAGATCGTTAGCGGGTAGCTTTAAGAGGCCAATTTAATAGCCATAACTTTTGCGGGCTACTTTACGTTCTACAGGAACTCAAAATCGCCAAAATTAATAGGGCCCTAAGTCTTATTCCAAAACAATATAAAATACTGTCCAAATAAACTTAAATGTTGATTGTTGTTCACGAAAACGAGCTCTTGTTTCTAAAGTATGTAATAAACTAGCAGCACTGGCTTTGTAAGCTATGAACATAAAACATTTTAGATTAAATCTAAATATTAGAACTCTTAGTCTATGAATACTATAATTTATCTTATCTTTGCTGTATCACTTCCTGAGATCTGGATTTGGATTTTCATCAGTGGATGAAGGTATGGATAGATGGAGAGGATGGAAGCGGGAGAGATCTTAAGACCCAGAAGCAGTTATCTTGCATCATTAGATGCAAGCACAGTTCTTCAGAAATATAAACATACTCTCATACACACATACATTCCACTTCCACCAATGTATTATAGATACCTACAAGGTCCAGCAGAGACATAAAAAAATATATATTTTTTAAATAAAAAATAGTTTAATTACTTTTTCTCTGTTACTTATACTCTTAATCAGACTCACACTTTATCAAATCAATTATTTTTTTCTCTTTCTACGGTGGTCCATTTCTTAATTACAAGATTTTGTTCAATGTAGTAGCTAACCCATATAAGCTTCAAGTAAGTTAAGAGGAGTATCAAAATAGTGTCAAAATTGTTGCTTACGTTTATCTATTGAAGTCTTTGATCAAATTATTATTGCGAGCATCCTCACAGGCTGAATACCTCCTTTGCAACACACTGGGATTGTATTGTTCCTGCATGAACTATTATAGGCTAAATAGGCATACCTTTCATTCGTCGAGACATTACCCATTTTCGTTTGATTGGTAACTTCATCAAACATGGATACCACCCAAAAAATCTTCACAAGTGTTTAACACAATGGGTGGAGCAAGAACGTACCCATATCATACCTGCTACACATTTTAAAAGTGTTATATGAATAAATCGGTTTACTTTCTTAAACGTGTATGACGTCTGTCTGTCACCCATATGTACGCTACTTACCATTAAACTTTCAGTGGCGCTTTAACAGCACTAAACATAGGCCACCTTCTTATTTTTACTTTTTCAATATATAAATATTTTTTTCTTTACTTTAATCTGATTTATAAAAGAACATGTTTCTATTTCCTTCTTACATTATCTTGTCAGCCTGCCACATGCATTCTTCTATATTTAACCAAACAAATGCACAGCCCTCTGTATGATACCTCTTGCTGTTTAGAGGTCTCAGTACCTGTCTATGAGGGCTACAGTAAAATGTCTTCCAGCTGTGTACATTCAATTGCAAACTATTACAATGCCACTACTTCTGCAGCAACGGTTTCCTAGAGAACAGATGTAGAGTAGGTGGATATTTTCTGTTGTAAGAGATATTTTATTATTCGGAATTCACGCACTCAAAAAGCAGAGCAGTTACATGAGCCGTGAACAAAAGAAATGCATAATGTCTGCTAAATAATGATTAAACGGCTTCTGTGCTGCACATTTATAAAGTTTATACATGTGTATTCAGGCTTGTAGCTATGTCACGGCACACTATGGCTAAGCACTGATAATAACCAATGCAATGCAAGGGCATATTAGAGCTGCTGCTCTGTTTTGATTGAGATGCTCAGTAATTTTCTTTGTTTAACCTCTACCTCCTTGGCTTTCTCTCTCTGGTGCTTATTGTCTTGAATTATTACATTTACCAAAATCAGTGCAGAATTTGCTTTCTAATATTGAAGTGTCTTCATCTTTGCTATTTCATTGAGAGTTTTCACCTATAGGCTAGAGTTTCCCAAATGTATTTCATCATGACCTCCAAAGGTATTGACAATACCCCAAGCCACCCAAAACTTCTACCTTTATTATCCAAAATGTTAAGCCTCATTTATTTGGCCTTTATGAATCCCAAAGACTGTGCACCCCCTTCTCATGACAATATAAACCCAGCAAACGCTGCCCTACACAACAATTTCAAAAGAGAACAAAGACAAACATTGCGGGATATATCCACTGTAAATAGATACCATGGTCACACTAAATGAAATGCTAAATTTCCACAAAATGCAGTCTTACTATGTTACTTAATCTTATGGTTTTGTCCATTGATTCAAAAATTCTGGCTTTAACTTTTTTGCCAAATTTCAAACTTACAGTATATTCTCGAGTATAAGCCGACCCAAGTATAAGCCGAGGCACCCATTTTACCACAAAATACTGGGTAAAATGAGTGACTCGAGTATAAGCCGAGGGTAGGAAATCTGCTGCCCCCTGTGTCCCTCTTGTGCCCTCTGTGTCCCCCTCTCTCTCCGTGTCTCTTCTCCCCTCTCCCTTCCCTGTGTCTCTTCTCCCCTCTTCCTTCCCTGTGTCTCTTCCAACCTCTCCCTTCCCTGTGTCTCTTCCCCCCTCCCTTATCACCCTCTTCAACCCCACTCCTCAACCTCCCTCCTCTTTCTTAACATCCCTCCTCATCCTAAACCTCCCTCCTCAACCTCCCTCCTCAACCTCCCTCCTCCTCCTCAACCTCCCTCCTCATCCTCAACCTCCTCCTCATCCTCAACCTCCCTCTTCAACCCCACTCCTCAACTTCCCTCCTCATCCTTAACCTCCCTCCTCATCCTCAACCTCCCTCCTCAACCTCCCGCCTCATCCTCAACCTCCCTCCTCATCCTCAACTCCCACCTCATCCTCCCTCCTCATCCTCAACCCCCTCCTCAACCTCCCTCCTCATCCTCCCTCCTCAACCCCCCCATCCTCAACCCCCCTCCTCAACCCCCCCATCCTCATCCTCTCTCCTCAACCCCCCATGCTCAACCTCAACCCCCCTTCTCAACCCCTCCTCCTCGTCCTCAACCTCCCTCCTCATCCTCAACCTCCCTCCTCAACCCCCCATCCTCAACCCCTTCCCCAACCTCCCTCCTCAACCCCCCATCCTCAACCTCCTCCTCAAGCCCTCCATCCTCATCCTCCCTCCTCAACCCCCATCCTCATCCTCAAACCCCTCCTCAACCTCAACCCTCCTCAACCTCAACCCTCCTCAACCTCAACCCCAACCCCCCTCCTCAACCCCTCCTCCTCATCCTCAACCTCCCTCCTCATCCTCAACCTCCCTCCTCAACCCCCCCATCCCCAACCCCTTCCTCAACCTCCCTCCTCAACCCCCCATCCTCAACCCTCTCCTCAAGCCCCCCATCCTCATTCTCCCTCCTCAACCCCCCATTCTCATCCTCAACCCCCTCCTCAACCTCAACCCTCCTCAACCTCAACCCCCCCTCAACCCCAACCCCCCCTCCTCAACCCCCCATCCTCAACCTCCCTCCTCAAACCCCCATCCTCACCCCCCCTCGTCAACCCCTCCTCCTTATCCTCAACCTCCCTCCTGATTCTCAACCTCCCTCCTCATCCTCCCTCCTCATCCTCAACCTCCCTCCTCAACCCCCCTCCTCAACCTCCCTCCATGAACCCACGGCAGAGCAAAGTGGAAGGGGAGTGGGTGGTGACCAGAGAAGGAAGCAAAGGATAGGAGTGGTTTTTGATTGGTAGAGAGGGGAGAGAGGAGGGGTTTCAGCAGAAGTTTCTTAAAGAGATGTGTGTGGCAGTGAGCACACATTGAGCCTAAGCTGTAGGTTAGTGTGACAGTCTATTATTCCCCATTTACCCATAATGTCATCTAAAGACATGGAGTCTCTGCTAGGTCAGATTAGGGAGGCTGCAGCTGAAAAAGGCCAGAATTGGCTGTCAGCGTTAGTGGCCTCCATCCCCAGAGTTACCCCTGCTAGGGATAGTTCTCCCTCCATGGTTCCACCTACCCCTCCTCCTATTTATAGTAGGGAACCATCCCCTGATATCCCCAATTCCCCCCCTTTCCCTCCTCCTGGATCCCCCCTCCTTCACCTATCTCCCTCTCCCCCATCCACCTCGGCCATCCTACCTCAAGAGGCCTGGCATAGTCCGTCCAGAAGAACCAGGCCTCCGGCAAGACTGAGCCTTGGTCCATCAGCCCCTTCAGTGAGCCAGCCGGTTCCTCCTGCTGGTCTGAACGATGCTGGGCCTGGAGGGAAGTCGCGGGCGAAGAGGCACGCCGGTGAAACATCTAGCGGGTGGAAGGTACCCCGGTTGGGAGTTGCTGAGAAGGCACAACATGTGGTCCGGCAGCAGGAGCTGGCACGTGGCTCCAGGAAGCTCGGCGGGATGAAAATGGTGCGACCGGAAGTGACGTCAGCGTCACTTCCGGCGGCCCAGCAAGAAAGGAATGGCGCGACAGGAAGTGACGTCAGCCTCACTTCCGGCGGCTCGGCGGAGGACGGCGGAGGCCAGCAGGGACGGCGCTGACATCAGGAAGGGTGAGTTACGGGTCCCGCGGGATCTGAGGTCTGTGATCATCGTAGGCACTGGGTCAGCCGCAGCAGTGAGGTCTGATGCTGGGTCTGAGAGGCAGCAAGCCCAGGAAGAGGCAGTGCCACCTGGGGGTGTGGACCAGCCACAACCCAGGGTGGTGGGTATGCTCACTAGGAGCAGGGGGGTCATAGGGACGGGGAAGGGAGATACCTGGGGGGGAGCCAGGGCACTAGAACATAGAATTAGGAGCCAGCAGCAGGCACCCCCCCCAGGCAGATGGATTATTCAGCACCCAGAGGAGCCCAGGGGACAGACAACCTGATGGGGAGGGGCGGGTTAACCCTGTCACAACAAGGCCAGGCGGTAAGGGGTTACAGGCTAGAACCCAAGCTGGCAATGGGCGCAAAAGGGCCACACTGGTGGAGGGGCCTGGTAGCCGGGTAAGCCAGGCAAGGAGAGAAGTTTCTATAGAGCCCAGGGCTGGAGTGGCAGCTGCAGGGTATTTGGAGGGCGCAGAGAGCGACGAGCAGGGTGGGAGGTATGACACTTCATCCCCAGACGAGAGGTCGGAGAGTGGGGTAGTAGATGGAGGAAGGCAAGGCAGAAGCTACTCCCCTGGTAGAACTAGGGTTAGGATCAGGAGTGGAAGGCGGCGAGAGGAGACCTCACAGAAATTACACTGCAGGAGAAGTGGCAGGGATGAGCCCCACAGGCTGGAAAGGGCCTTGGGGGGGAGGCAAGGAACATCTCATGTGTACCGATCAAATAGGTCCTCGGCCTTTTATACAGGTTCACAGATGTCATCAGCACGAGCGGCAGCAACACGCCGGCAGAGTGGTGACAACAACCCATCAAAGTTCACTTGCCGCACAGTGGGATGCTATCCCGGCGGAGTTGTGCAGGAAAGCCGCAACACCTAACTCTGGAGGTGAGTGCCTTGCACACGGCTCATGCACACACACAGCACAATCAATACAAGGAATACAATCAGACACTATAGTGGAGCTCCTGAGGACTGTGTTGTCTAAGTTAGAAGGTGGGAAGTCAGCGGCGCAGGCATGGGTCCCAGCAACGCTGGTAGATGCAGGAAGGGGGCAGGCAGAGAGGGCGGGGGAGAGCCAGAAAACGGGTAAGAGTGACTCGGCATCTATCGTGGTAGCGGATACGGCGCTAGCAGCCCCCACCCTCTGCAGGATAGGCCCTCTGGGAGTTCACATAGCGCAGGAGCTAAAAGATAGAATATGGAAGCGGGAGTTTATAGAAATATTTTCCTTGCTGCTGCTGGATCAGTATTTTGAGGTTAAGGAGGACTCATCCCGGGAGGAGGGCAAAAAAGAAGAGGATGAGAGAAAGCGTAGGTTTAGGAGAATCCCAAAAACCTTCGCGAATTGGTCGCAAGCGTTCGCAATCTTGGCAAGCATAGTCGGGGAAAGGAAGCCAGAATATTGCTGTGCTCTATTCTGCTACCAGGACGAAATAGACAGCATCCATAGGACATACGGGGGGATGGCCTGGTGGGCGTACGATGAACAGTTCAGGCAGAGGATGGCTGTTAGGGAGGAAATGAGATGGGATGATAGGGAGGTAGGCATATGGATGAAGATAGTCACCCCACTCAGAGCGGCTCAGTCCTTTCGTGGGTGCGGTAATAGGCAGCAGCAGGTTACCAGCTCTGTTAGGAAGGGATGTTGTTTCCTATACAACGAAAGTTCATGCAAATGGGGATCTGCCTGCAGATTCAGGCACGAGTGTTCGGAATGAGGGCATCCACACCCATTGTTCCAGTGTTTCAAGAAATTGCGCGGAACTGCAGGGCAGTCTGAGCCCGTTTCCAAAGGCGAGAACGCCGATCAGGCTAGAAAGGATGCTTCCTTGGTTAAAAATGTACGGTAGGTGTAGAGGGTATGCTAAAAAGGCGGAGTTGATCCGTGATGGTTTTGACGGCGGTTTTTCTATTCCTTTTAAGACTTTTCCTGAGCTATTGTTCGTCCCCCCTAATTTAAAATTGGCAGGTCAGTTTCCCGGCATCGTTAAGGAAAAGATTACAAAAGAACTAGCTTTGGGACGGATGGCTGGCCCCTTTCGGGAGCCACCCGTCCCAAACTTATGGTTATCGCCATTAGGCGTGGTTCCCAAAAAGGAGCCTGGCAAGTACAGGCTGATTCATCACCTTTCTTACCCCAAAGGGGGATCGGTGAATGATGAGATCGATAAGGACTTGTCAGCGGTTAGGTACACCCCATTTGATCAGGCCTTAAAGCTCGTTCGGTTAGCAGGCAGGGGCGCCCTATTGGCAAAGGTAGACATTGAGTCTGCTTTCAGATTGCTTCCGGTAAATGCGGAGAGTCAGCATCTACTAGGTTGCCACTTTCAAGGCAACTATTATGTCGATTTGTGTTTGCCTATGGGATGCTCTATATCATGCTCGTATATTGAAGCTTTCAGTTCCTTTGTTCAATGGGTGGTGCAGGTCAAATCAGGATGCAAGTCCCTAGTCCATTATTTAGATGATTTCCTTTTTGTTGGACAAGGGGGTTCTCAGGTATGTGGGGATCTGATGGACGTGTTCATGTCCGTAGCGAAAGACTTTGGGATCCCTATTGCGAGAGAAAAGACAGAGGGTCCATGTACAGTGCTTAGCTTCCTGGGGATTACAATTGATTCGGGGAGGTTAGAGTGTCGTCTGCCGGACGATAAAATAACCGATCTCAGGGCCAGAGTGGAGGAAACACGGGGAGCCCGGAAAGTGACCCTTAAGGCCCTTCAGTCTCTGATAGGAAAGTTAAACTTTGTCTGTCGGATAATTCCTATGGGAAGGATTTTTTCTAGGCGCTTGTCGTTGGCGACTGCTAGGGTTAAACAGCCTCATCACTTTATTAGGGTCACCAGGGATATCAAGGAGGATTTAGAAGTGTGGTTAAGGTTCTTGGATTCTTTTAACGGGAGATGTTTTATCCCGGCAGTTCCCGTCAACAACTCGGAGATAGACCTTTTTACGGATGCAGCCGGTAGCGTCGGATTCGGGGCCTATTTAAAGGGGCAATGGTGCGCTGAGCAGTGGCCGCCGGAGTGGGTTTCAATAGGGCTAACTAAAAATTGGGCATTCCTAGAACTCTTTCCTATAGTGATCGCAATGTTTATTTGGGGGGATCAGCTTAGAGACCAGCAGCTGATATTTCATTGTGACAACATGGGGGTGGTTCAGGCGGTCAATTCACTGTCGGCTTCCTCTCTGCCGGTGATAAGATTGATCAGACAGTTGGTTCTTAGGTGCATGCAGTGTAACATTAACTTTAGGGCTAAGCATGTACCTGGGGTTCAAAATGTGATAGCAGATGCGTTGTCCCGGTCACAGTGGGATCGTTTCCGGCAGGTGGCTCCAGCGGCGTCCGAGACAGGAATCCCGTTACCACGCCACTTATGGAACATGGGAGCGTGGAGCTAGGGGAGTTGATAAAGAATTCGCTGGCACCAACCACATGGAGGGGTTATAAGAAAGTGTGGCTGGAGTGGGAAGCTTTTGGGGAAGAATTAGCCAGAAATGAGGTAAATGATCTGAGTACCCTCATCGCGTTCATGCTGCAGTGCCAGGAGCGGGGAATATCCCCGTCCGTGGTAGGTAGGAAGATAACAGCCCTGGCCTTCATGTTGAAGCTGCAGGGGAGGCCAGATGTCACAAAAAATGTCTGTGTGAGGCAGGCTTTAAAGGGAATGAGACGGGGGACCAAGCGAGAGGATGTGAGGAGGCCTATATCATTTGCAGTTTTGCAATCCTTATATGGCGAGCTAGGTGGAATTTGCAAATCTGAGTACGAGGCGCTATTGTTTCGGACGGCCTTTTCGCTCGCTTTCTTTGGGGCGTTTCGGATTAGCGAACTGGTAAGCCGGAACAAGACAGTTATGGGAGGTCTTCAGGATCAGGATGTAGAAGATTTGGGTCATTCACTGGTTATATGGGTTAGGCGGTCGAAGACCGACATTTATGGTAAGGGGTCTGCCATTTATTTGCATCCTATTTCATTCGCAGTATGCCCTTGTAAATTAGTAGCTAGTTTCAGGGTAGTTAGAGGTAAGAAGCAGGGTTCCTTCCTAATGCACGAAGATGGGAGTACTTTATCTCAGTTCCAGTTCATTTCCGTTCTCAAGTTAACATTGGGTAGAATTGGGCTAACACCATCTCAGTTTGGGTCGCACTCGTTTAGGATAGGGGCAGCAACTGAGGCAGCGGGGTCAGGTATGGGGGATGACTGGGTTAAGAGAATAGGTAGATGGGGGTCTAATAGCTTCAGGTCATATATTCGGGCAGAGTTAGTGACTGGTAATTAAGGCTTTCTTTATGACAGGTTCCACCTGGCAGGTGTGGCTCACGGGTCACTCGTATATTTACTGGACCAGGAAGGAGGCTGGGATCAAGGATGGAGGTTTGCAGCTGGGATTCCCTTCAGATCGGGTGTCACTCCGGTGGTTGGGGGTTAGAGGGCTTAAGTTGCACAAGCTGGTGGAGCATATAGCGGGGTATGCCAGAATGTTTGAAGGGCCCGAGGTGCTGTTTGTTCACGCTGGGGGAAATGACTTAGGCAACATGCCAATCAAGGAGTTGATCACGATAATGAAGCGTGATGTGGAGCGCTTGTTGGCTCTCTTCCCGGGTTTGGTGATAGTATGGTCAGAAATGATACAGCGTAGGAAGTGGAGGGCTCCCATGGATGGGGCAACGATGGACAGGTGTAGGAAGCGAGTCAACAAGGCAATGTCGAGTTTCATTAGGAGGCATGGAGGGATCTCCATAAGGCACGTTGACTTTGAGATAGCTGACGTTGAGGGATATTTTGTGAAAGATGGGGTGCACTTAAATCCAATTGGGTTAAATTTGTTTATTTATGCAATTAAGGACAGCATTGCAAGGGCCATAGCTTCGGTGGCGGAATGCACGTGATGTGCGTTTGTGGCGGTAGTGCTTGCCCTCCTACGTTGGTGAAGGAGGAGGAGCCTCTAGGGGCACGGGGTCCCCTGAGGGGTATTAGGCTAAGTAGGGCGGGCAAGCACTAGTTGGTATATTGGTTAATAAAATTTGGTTTTGGTTTACCTGTTAAGTCTAATAAAGAAGCTGTGGCCAGTTTTTATACCCAGATTGGTGTCATGTCATTATTTCAGGTTTGTTGGGCTTTGGGGATATCCCAGGTATGACGGTAACTGGTCATCAAACCCCTCCTCAACCTTCCTCCTCAACCCCCCCATCCTCAACCCCCCCATCCTCATCCTCAACCCCCCATCCTCAACCTCCCTCCTCAAACTCAACCCCCCTCCTCAACCTCAACCCCCCTCAACCCCAGCCCACCTCCTCAACCTCAACCCCCCTCCTCCACCTAAACCCCCCTCAACCCCCCTCCTCCACCTAAACCCCCCCTAAATACCTCCCCCCTCTCCCCTCACTTACCTGCTTGTGCTCCGGCCTCCGCTCCTTAACCCGGCGCGCATGTGACGTCACCTGCGCGCCGCGTCATTAGCATATACCGGGGGCCGGCACCCGGTATATGCTAATGACGCGGCGCCGGAGCCGGGTCAAGAAGCGGAGGACGGAGCAGAAGCAGGTAAGTGAGTCGAGAGGGGGGAGGTATTTAGGGGGGTTTAGGTGGAGGAGGGGGGTTGAGGGGGGTTTAGGTTGAGGAGGGGGGAGGGAAAGAGACAAGGGTGGATTAGAGAGACACATGGGGGGGTTAGAGAGACACACTGGGTGGTTAGAGAGACACACGGGGGGTTAGAGAGACACACAGGGTTAGAGAGACACACGGGGGAGTTAGTGACACATGGGGGGGTTAGAGACACAAGGGGGGGGTTAGAGACACACGGGGGGTTAGAGAGACACAGGGGGTTAGAGAGACACGGGGGAGTGACTCGAGTATAAGCCGAGGGGGCCCTTTTTTGCCTTAAAAAAAGGGCTGAAAAACTTGGCTTATACTCGAGTATATACGGTAATTAAATTTGAGGTAAAACCTTCACCGGAAATTATATTTTTTCACATCTTTCTGATGATTTTGTCCCTGGACATTAGGACTTTATTACTTCAGCCCATGGTAACAGCTAAATCACTTATAGTTGCAAAATGGAAACAGAAACTCTTATCGTCATGCGAGGAGGTTTTGTTGAAATTAAATAAAAAACGTTTAATGGAAAGTAATCTCATAGAATTGGGTATTACAACTCAACAAAATAAGAAATGGAAACTTTATTATATTATATTAAGTATAATCTCTCTGCTATTTTTTTAATCTCTTTTATGTTGAAGGGGAAATTAGGCTCGATGTAAAGAAGTCCTGGATTCATTCCTTTAAAAAAAATGTTTTTGTCCTCTTTATTTCCATGAGTAAATCTTCTTCCTCCACCAAGCCTACTTTCCGTCAGGCCCTGTTGCACATCTCCCAAAACCGGTATTCTCAAGATCAAGAAGAATATGAATGTGGTATGAATGGGTTGAGCTTTCCGTTGTCTTACCCCAACATATTTAGAGGCACAGACTAGATGGTGGTTATTGATGGATATGATAATAAAATGCCCTGTCTCATAAAAGCATGAATATATAAATGGATGATAAATATATTAAAGTTTTTTTTTTAAGCAGATAAAGATTGTATAGGGTTACAGTAGATAGACGTATTGTTTTTGTGTGTAATTTGTCATTGAAATATGTATTTTGTATTAAGATTTTATATGATGTTAAAAATGAGGAACTTTCAATTAAAAAAAAAACAATTTGGGGGGAAAATTATTTTCAACTACTATTAATATGCAGAGGAGACACAGCTCTATTTGTCAAAAAAATTGTAACCCGCAGCCAAAACGTGGGGTTACATGTAATTGCAGGCATGGAATTAAAATAGGTGCCATAGTAATTAAGGTTGAAAAATGACTTTAGTCCATCAAGTTCAACCTTTTTAGATCTCCTCTGATCCGCAATATGCTGATCAGAACATCTAGTCTTGGCTTCTAACAAATGCATAGACCTTCAAAGTTGATGAGTAGCAACAGACTGAGGCTGAACCCAGAAAAGATAGAGATACCATTTGGTGGGTCAATATTAAAAGAGTTCACCTGAGCCAAACAGAAATAGACATTCATTATCTTTTGAAATGAAGGTGGTAATTAGATTAGTTTGCAACTTTGAAGTTGCTCTTGCTTGTAGTCTGACACTAAAATAACATGAATTTTGAATTGATTTAGTTATAGGCATTTTCAGTTAGTGATTGTATAGTCATTAAAGTCTTCCAACAAGAAGTTTCATGGTTAATAAGGATGAATGCTTGCCCACAAAGGCAATGAGCTGATTTATGTGTCCAATCAATCAAGTAATTAAAACTTTGTTGAGTCAACCAGGAAAGACATCAGTTTTAGATATAAAGCTCTATGTGATCTATGCTATGCTAGCTCTAGAAGGGATGTTTTGCAATGATTTGCAAGTGGATGTGCGAAATTGTGAAATTGCAACTAGTGGGGGAATTAATGACTATCAATGTTTTGCAGTTGTCTTGTACCCATGCATACTATTTATATCAATTCTCTATTGAATTCATCCAGTTAGGTCAAACATTAATGAAATATAACACAATCGGCAACTAGATTTGAACTAGAGACCTCCCTCCTGCTGTACAATGGATCTACTACTGAGTTATTAGTCTATGTGACCCAGACTGAGTATTTCTATCACACAGTACAGCAGATACCACATTATATATATATATATATATATATATATATATATATATATATATATATATACATCAGTTTACCAATTATAAGATATAAAAGCTGAAACTTATAGTAGCTATTTATAGAACAGAAAGTGTTATAGTCCATGTGGGTTGCCTGATATGTATTAACTCCTTGATTCCCGAGATTGATTTAGCACGAAATTACAACGTAAAAAAATATTATAATTTTTTTGCAGATATGCGAGCTTGAGACTGTTGTGCAATTAATTCTAAAGCCTTTCATCACTTTCCCCATATTTTAAAGTCCAGTATTGTGTTTTTATTTGCTTTTGCAGTGCTACGAACAGGTGCAAGCCCTCTCTAGTGCTTGTAGGATTTTTTGCTACATTTGGCATTTACATGTTTGAAGGCAATTGAGGGCTTGTGGAATTGCTGCAATTAAATCTCGATTTGCGATTTTAGCGATTGTAACATTTGCGGGCTTGAAAGATCAAAGGATTAGATGGGTTGGCGTGCCTGTAGCTGTCAAATAGCGGGTAGCTAGAGGAGGCCAATTAAATATCAGTGAATCTTGCGGGCTACATTACGGGCTTCGGTAATTGCGTTTTTTGACAATTTAATAAGGCCCTATGTTAGTAGAATGATGTAAGCAAGGCACAACATTTGATTTTGGCTGCTCCATAAAAAGAGTCAACACAAATTCAAATATATAGACATTTAAAACAAATAGTTTTTCCAGATAATGGTTAGAAATTATACTGCATAAAAAATCCATGTCCCATTATTACAAACCCTGAGAGGTAAACTGCATGTATAGGCGCATTATAAAAACTCAAATAGATCTAGCACAAAGGACAGAAGGAAGAGGGGTAATCTGAAAGAATATTTCAAATATACTAAAAAGAAGTTTATTAAAATTCTGGAGAGAAGTATTTTATTAGTTCGGAAAATAACATTTACCCCAATTTTTCAGAAGTTTTTCAGTTTATTTTAACAATTTTTTCTAGTAACATTTTCTCTGTACAAGCTGTGTAATACAGCAGGCACATACTTAAAGGAAGCCATGTTTAAAATGTTTAGGGGCTACAAGAGCAAAGCCTTTGTGGACACATCTGTATGCCCCTGCCCAGGTTCCCAGAGTTCTTGGCAGTTTTTTAACTTGTTTTAGACGTTCAAATGTGAACACAAATGTACTATTTACAGTGGATATAAAAACTCTTCACACCCCTGTTAAAATGTCAGGTTTCTGTGCTGTAAAAAAATGAGACAACGATAAATCATTTCAGACCTTTTTCTACCTTTAATGTGACCTATAATCTGTACAACTCAATTGAAAAACAAACTAAAATCTTTTAGGTGGAGGGAAGAAAAAAGAAAAGAAAAATAATGTGGTTGCATAAGTCTGCACACTCTCTTATAACTGGGGATGTAGCTGTGTTCAGAATTAAGCAATCACATTCCAAATCGTGTTAAATTGGAGTCAGCATAAACCTGCCATCATTTAAAGTGCCTCTGATTAACCCCAAATAAAGTTCATCTGCTCTAGTTGGTCTTTCCTGAAATTTTGGTCCACATAGAGCATCCAAAGCATCAGAGGGATCTCATTGTTAAAAGGTATCAGTCAGGAGAAGGGTACAAAAGAATTTCCAAGGCAAAAGTGACATTACCAAGAACTGGCGCTCCCTCCAAAATTGCTGAAAAGACAAAAAGAAAACTGGTCTGAGAGGCTACCAAGAGGCCTATAACAACATTAAAGGAGCTGCAGGTATATCTGGCAAGTACTGGCTGTGTGGTACATGTGACAACAATCTCCTGTATTCTTCATATGTCTGGGCTATGGGGTAGAGTGGCAAGACGAAAGCCTTTTCTTACGAAGAAAAACATCCAAGCCAGGCTACATTTTGCAAAAACACATCTGAAGTCTCCCAAAAGCATGTGGGAAAATGTGTTATGGTCTGATGAAACCAAAGTTGAACTTTTTGGCCATAATTCCAAAAGATATGTTTGGCGCAAAAGCAACACTGCACATCACCAAAAGAACACCATACCCACAGTGAAGCATGGTGGTGGCAACATCCTGCGTTGGGGTTGTTTTTCGTCAGCTGGAACTGGGGCCTTAGTTAAGCTAGACGGAATTATGAACAGTTCCAAATACCAGTCAATATTGGCACAAAACCTTCAGGCTTCTGCTAGAAAGCTGATCATGAAGAGGAACTTCATCTTTCAGAATGACAATGACCCAAAGCATGCATCCAAATCAACAAAGGAATGGATTCACCAGAAGAAGATTATAGTTTTGGAATGGCCCAGCCAGAGCCCAGACCTGAATCTGATTGGGGTGATCTGAAGGGCTGTGCACAGGAGATGCCCTCGCAATCTGACAGTTTTGAAGTGTTTTTGCAAAGAAGAGTGGGCAAATCTTGCCAAGTCAAAATGTGCCATGCTGATAGATTCATACCCAAAAAGACTGAGTGCTGTAATAAAATCAAAAGGTGCTTCAACAAAGTATTAGTTTAAGGGTGTGCATATTTATGCAACCATATTATTTTATTTTTATATTTTTTCCTACCTCTACCTAAAAGATTTCAGTTTGTTTTTTAATTGAGTTGTACAGTTTTTAGGTCACATTAAGGGGGAAAAAGTTCTGAAATGATTTATCTTTGTCTCATTATTTTACAGCACAGAAACCTGACATTTTAACAGTGGTGTGTACCTTTTATATCCACTGTATTTCTCTCTCTCTCTCTCTCTCTCTCTCTCTCTATATATATATATATATATATATATATATATATATATATATATATATATATATATATATATATATATATATAGTTGAATAATCAGAGTATTGCAGTAAATAGTGATACCTTTTTTATTGGACAAACTTACCGTATATACTCAAGTATAAGCCGAGTTTTTCAGCCCTTTTTTTAAGGCTAAAAAGGGCCCCTCGGCTTATACTCGAGTCACTCCCCCTAGTGTCTCTCTAACCCCCCCCCCCCCCTGTGTCTCTCTACCCCCTGTGTCTCTTTCCCTCGTCACATGCGCGCCGGGGTCAAGACGGAGCAGAGGCCGGAGAAGAAGCAGGTAAGTGAGGGGGAGGAATTAAGAGGGGAGAAAGTGAGGAGGGGTTTAAGGAGGGGGTTGATGAGGAGGAGGGGGTTGAGGGTGAGGAGGGGGTTGATGAGGAGGAGGGAGGTTGAGGAGGGGGGGTGAGGTTGAGGGGGGTGAGGAGGGGGATGAGGATGGGGGGGTTGAGGATGAGGATGGGGGTTGAGGAGGGGGTGGAGGATGGGGGTTGAGGATGGGGGGTTGAGGAGGGGGGTGATGAGGAGGAGGAAGGCTGAGGTTGAGGAGGTGGGTTGAGGTTGAGGGGGGTTGAGGTTGAGGGGGGTGAGGAGGGGGATGAGGATGGGGGGTTGAGGAGGGGGTTGATGAGGAGGAGGGGGGTAGGGATGGGGGTTGATGAGGAGGAGGGAGGTTGAGGAGGGGGGTTGAGGATGGGGGTTAAGGAGGGGGTTGATGAGGAGGAGGGGGGTTGAGGTTGAGGGGGGTGAGGAGGGGGTTGATGAGGAGGAGGGAGGTTGAGGTTGAGGAGGGGGGTGAGGAGGGGATGAGGATGGGGGGGGGTTGAGGATAAGGATGGGGGGTTGAGGATGGGGGTTGAGAATGGGGGGTTGAGGATGGGGGTTAAGGAGGGGGTTGATGAGGAGGAGGGGGGTTGAGGTTGAGGGGGGTGAGGAGGGGGTTGATGAGGAGGAGGGAGGTTGAGGTTGAGGAGGGGAGTGAGGAGGGGATGAGGATGGGGGGGTTGAGGATAAGGATGGGGGGTGGAGGATGGGGGTTGAGAATGGGGGGTTGAGGATGGGGTGTTGAGGAGGGGGTGTTGAGGAGGGGGTTGATGTTGAGGAGGGGAGTTGAGGTTGAGGGGGGGTGAGGAGGGGGTTGAGGATGAGGATGGGGGATTGATGGGGGAGGATGAGGATGGGGGGGTTGAGGGGAGAGGATGAGGATGGGGGGTTGAGGAGTGAGGTTGAGGGGGGTTGAGGAGGGAGGATGAGGATGGTGTTGAGGATGAGGAGGGAGGTTGATGATGAGGAGGGAGGTTGAGGAGGGGGTTGAGGATGAGGAGGGAGGTTGAGGATGAGGAGGGAGGTTGAGGATGAGGAGGGAGGTTGAGGTTATGGAGGGGGGTTTAGGTTGAGAAGGGGGTTGAGGATGAGAAGGGAGGTTGAGGATGAGGAGGGAGGTTGAGGATGAGGAGTGGGGTTGAGGAGTGAGGTTGAGAATGAGGAGTGGGATGGAGGAGGGTGATAAGGGAGGGGGGAAGAGACACAGGGAAGGGAGAGGGGAGAAGAGACACGGAGAGAGAGGGGGACACAGGGAGCAGCACATTTCCCACCCTCGGCTTATACTCAAGTCACTCATTTTACCTAGTATTTTATGGTAAAATAGGTGCCTCGGCTTATACTCGGGTCGGCTTATACTTAGAGTATATACGGTATTCCTAATATAGCGACCAGCTTTCGAGAGAAGATCCTCTCTTTATCAAGTCAAAAAGCAAACATGATAAAGAGAGGATATTCTCTTGAAAGCTTGTTTCTATTTTATGAATAAGTTTGTTCAATAAAAGAGGTATCACTATTAACTGCAATACTCTGATTATTCAACTGGATTACTGGACACTCACGGCTACCTCAATCTTTATATATATATATATATGTGTGTGTATACATACATATAGATAGATAGATAGATAGATAGATAGATAGATAGATAGATAGATAGTCTTAAAAACACATAAGATATACGGTAATTGCTTTTCTGTGTTATTTTATACCACACATATTATGCACATGCTTCTGAATTTTTGGGGTATATGTTAAAGCAATTTTTTAGCCAATGTATTTTTTTCCAGAAAACTTAAATCAGCAGGACTTTTCAACTGATGGCTTATTCCTTAGTCATTTCGTTAAAAAATAACAACTTAAAATGCACGTGTAAAGAAACTGAAGAGCATTTTGGGCTAAAAGCACATTAAGTGGATTAAGCAGTGAAATTCATTGTCTATAAATCCCTATGAGTCCTGTAATTCCACATTGGACTAAATGGCTTTATAGATTCAAAATATTAAAACATGTAGAGTGCCTTGAGCATGCAAGATCCCTTAAATCTAAAGTTAATTGGAATCTCCTATAAATAGATAATGCCATAGTGCCTATGATATCAGGAAATCCCTCTGTGGGGCCCAATGCCAGAAGACAGCAGCTCAGTCCATTCTTAGAAGGCTCTAATGGCAGGGGGCCATGCAATTTATTCCTGTCTGTGAGTTTTCTTGACACACAGAATACAATTAGCAAAGGGAATAAGGGATTAACAGAAAGTGGAGAAAAAATGTTGGAGCTGTGGTTTTATATATATATATATATATATATTTATATATATATATATATATATATATATATATATATATATATATATATATATATATTATTTATATATATATATATATATATATATATATATATATATATATATAATATAGTTTTAAGCCATATATATTATTATTTTATATTTTTTATATTTTCCAGTTTTAGTTGGGAGATTGTAATGCCCTAAAAACTAACATTTTAGGTTAGCTTATAATTACAAATGCAGTAAGTGACATCTAGTGTGATGTCATCAGTAATATCATAGATGATATCAGTCATATAATAGCTAATGCATCCTTAATTTCCCAATTTCCTGTATTTTTCCAGTCTTAAGTTGGCTCATCCTATGCAACAACCTTAACTATATTTTAAATGAAGTTTTTTGCAAGTACATTTCCAGTTTTGCTCAGCCCATTATATTGTCATGACCCCCCTGGCAACCGGACTTTGATTGACACTAGCCACGTTACCTCATCCAAGGGCTATTATAATGGCTCCTAAAAAAAGACTTTGTCACTTGCTGATTTGTACTGATATTTTTCTGCAAGCCCTTATGTATGCTCTGAATCCCTAAGGTCCCTTTCACCAGGTCATTTGAGCATAGGACACTCTGGGTCAAAAAACATTTTTTACAGTTATTTTTTGTGCAGGGTGTGTTTTGGGGTGTAACTATTGAAATCGTCTAATAAAATATGTTAAGGTTGGTATCAGCCATTTTTTATGACCTCCCATACAATATAATAGCCCAAATTGCTAGAAATCTTTTGGAAGTCCTGTTCGGTTACTAAAAGTAAATACACCAGAGGTGCCCTCGACTGCCCTTGATTGCCCTAAGCTGATTCTGTTCCAAATTCATAAACTTTTGTTACCCAGGAGGACATCAGCTAGGGAATGGATACATCCACCCAACAGTTTCTGTCAATGCACCAGACCCCTTCCTCACTCGACAACCCTTCCCTAGGCTTCAAGGGAGACCTCACTCCCCACGACACTAAGTTTGTCTACCCTGGATCCATGGTTTCCCAATTGGGTTGTACCCCAATCCCTTTCCCGACACGCTGGTTCCAGGGCTTAAAGTATCTTATCAACCCCTTTTGTTCCCAGATCCTGACAAGACTCCTCAGCACCTAGCTGGGGAAACAGACAGGCTGGCGCCGGGTCCATGGAGAGGGGGGTAGGTAATTCAAGGGGGACACAAGATGTCAAACGTGTTTTTATCATAGTTTTGCCCCTTCTGATTGGGGCAAAAACTACATAAAAAGGTGTTCTGAAAAATATAGTTTATACTCTGCTTTGGGACATATATGCATGGTGTGATCATTTAGAGGGTACGTCATTATTCATTTTTTACATTGAAATTAATTTCTGCAATTTATCCTGCAACTTGTCTTAGAAACCACAACTTGCAGCTTAAGTAACATTCATATTAGAGTGACACATGATCTTTGTGCCCGCAGGCGACTAAGGATTTTGTGGCTAGGATTGTGTAAATCCAGCCTTGTATTTAATTGTGTGCGTTTGTAATATTATCCCTGGAACAATTTGCCTATCACAAATCTAATATTAATAAAGAAACCACCACACTCTCAGCAGTTAGATCTGTCAATGTATGTATTAAGTAATAAGCATTGTTATAAAAGTAATGTGTTTTGTTTCATTCTAGTTGTTTTACTTTAATATTGACTTTCAGGTGCTGGCATATGGATATATAATTATATTGTTTTTTCAGTACATAATAAAATAACTTTGATGAACATTTTAAAATAACTTACATTATTAAAAAAAAAAAGTTTTTCCAGTCTTGTGAAAGCTGATAAAGTAACTGACATTATCAGCCTTATTAAATTGTGATTGGTCAATTGAATAGGGCTCTATATAAGCACAGAGCATATATTTTTACAGAAGTTTTTAGTTAGTGAACTTCTATCCAAAAGCAAGGTCTTCACTAACTAAAAACTTCTGTAAAAAAAACAATATGCTATGTGCTTATATAGAGCCCTATTCAATTTACCAAATCACAATTTAATAAGGCTGTATGTCACAAAATATTGGTTCTGCATTAGTATGGTAACGCGTGTTTGTCTTTTACTTGTGAACTTGGTGAGACTATGCTTTAAGCTGGTTCACCAGTAGTAGAGAACATTAAAAAAAAAAAATTAGCATATGTTTTATGTTGGTTGACCAAGCGAGGCAATGTAAAATACATACATTATTTTGACTTGGCTTACTTAAATTATTGAATGTTCACGACAAGTTTAGTTTTTTTTACCTATAAGCTACTAATAGGCATAATCATATACAGCCTTATTAAATTGCGATTCAGTAAATTTAAAAGGGCTCTATTTAAGCACACAGCATATTTTATTTACAGAAGTTTTTAGTTAGTAAAGACCTTGCTTTTCGACAGAAGTTCACTAACTAAAAACTTCTGTAAAAAAAATATGCTGTGTGCTTAAATAAAGCCCTTTTAAATTTACTAAATCGCAATGTAATAAGGCTGGAGGTTTGTACTTAAGCCCTACGTGCTGCAAATTCTGACAAGTTAAGACGTTATTAAATTAGCCCTGCTGCGTGCAACGTGTGAGCTATGCAGCACGGCCGTCTTTGCCAACACAGAGAAAATGTACATGAGGAGTGACAGCCTGCGAGATGTTCTCGCAGACTCCCCCACCTCATCAATTGCCGCAGGGGTCCTGAACGGGACCTCTGCGGCAGTCCTACATACTAGCCCTGCAGTGGGGGTACTCCAACTACCCCCGGCATCTAAAATTAACCCTCCTCTATGCTGGGGGCCCCCATCGGGACCCCCAAAGTAACCCCACATTAACCACTTGCTGCAGGGGTCCATAGGGACGGCCACAGCCCCAACACATTAACCCCTTGCAGCAGGGGGTCCCAGATCGGCATAGATCAGGTCCCTGCTGCATTTAAAAGATTCAAATTCCCTGCCGCAGTTCATTGAAGGGCCCGCGGCATACTATCAACCAATAGCGTCCGCGGCACTTAAAATGAACCCCCCTCTATGCTGGGGGTCCCCATCGGGACCCCCAAAGTGTCCCCACATTAACCCCTTGCTGTAGGGGTCCATAGGGACCACCACAGCCCCCACATTAACCTCTTGCAGCGGGGCTCCCCGATTGGCACCGATCGTGACCCTGCTGCATTTACAAATTTAAATTTCCCGCCTCGCTGCAGTCTGACAGCAGTGACAACAGCCTAACAGTGACAACAGCCAATCAGAAGGCTCAGATACCTTCAGCCAATCACTCCGTGGGGGTGTATCCCATTGTGATTGGCTGAAAGCAATAGTGACTTCTAATTGGTTTAAAAAATATTGACATTTTCTTCAGCCAATAAGAATGGGATATAGGGGTGTATCCCATCCTGATTGGCTCACACCTTGGTGCCTCCTGATTGGCTGAAATGTGATTGACAGACTTCTCAGACAATCAGAAGGAGCATTGCCAATTTCTTACCAGAAGAGGCTCTAGAGGCCTAAGGCCTATTAGCGTCGGGGATCTCCCCTTTTTTTTTTTAGAGCGCGGATTTATCAAGGGCCCAGTCGGGACAGAAGAGAAGACCGGGGACATCGTGGGCAGGTAAGTTTTCAATTTATAATGTTTATATTTTATTTATTTGTTGTGTTTTATGTGTTATACTAATGGTATTTATCTTTTTTCCAGGGGCCGAGCAGGAGAACAGAAGAAGACGGACGGGGACATGCTGGAAAGGTACGTTTAATACTGTATTTGTACTATTTATTTATTCTATTTAATGTTAAATTTTTTAATAATCTGATGTTTCCTTTTTCCTAGGGGGTGCGATCAGAAGGGACATCTGCAAAGGTAAGTGGTTTTATTTATTCTATTTTAGCTTAGATTTAGGGGGTATTGTATAGATAGGGGGTGATATTTAGATTGGGGTTTAGGTATAGGTATGGGATGATGTCTAGATAGGGGGTTAGGTATAGATAGGGGATGATGTCTAGATAGGGGAAATGTATTGTAGTTAGGTGTATATTTATAATGTATGTATTACTGTAGTGTTATTGATATTTGTGTATGCCTTTTACTTTATAGGTGTGTAATAATTTTTTTATTTTATGTAGTGGCAGGGGGGTTTGTAATGTTTTATTTTTTTATAGTGAGGGGGGTTTGTAATGTCCTTTTTATTTTGTGTAGTTAGTAGGGTGGGGGTTAATAGGGGTTAGGTAGGTAGTGTTAGGTAAGTAGGGGTTAATAGGTTAGGGTAGAGGGGTGTTAGTTTAGTGGTTTATTGGGGGGAATAGTGTGGTGTAGTGTTTGTACTTGGTGGCATGAGGGTCCTGGAGGACCCTCCTGGCACGTATGGGGTTAATAATAGGCTTCTAATTGTCCTATGAGGGTCTTCATAGACCCTTATGGGACTGATTGGGTTAACTAGAGGCTTACGGGGGTCTGCATAGACCCTCATAAGGGATGGGGTTAGATGGAGGCTTGTGGACGTCGGTATAGACTCTCATAAGTGATGGGATTAAATAGGGATAGATGGGGTTAGGCCCAGTTAGGGTTATTAGGTCCAGAAAGGTTTAAATAGGCCCAATTAGGGTTAGATTGGCCCAGTAAGGGTTAGATAGGTCCAGTAAGGGTTAGATAGGGTTTAGTATGGGTTAATGGGGTATAGATAGGGTTAATAGTGTAGTGCTTAGACTTTGTCATGAGGGTCATGGAGGACCCTCATGACATTTGTAGGGTTAACCTAGGGGGTTAATAGTGTCCTATAGGGGTCTATATAGACCCCTATTGGACTGAGGGGGTAATCATAGTCTAATGGGGGGCTGTATAGAGCCACATGAGTTATAGAGTTAATTAAGTCCTCATGGGGTCACATTTTTTAGCGTGGGTCCTTTCAGGACCTTTACGGTCCTTTAAGGACCCGTGAGGCGGGACATTTAACATTTTTAAATGCAGCGGGGGCCTGAACAATGCTGATCGGGGCCCCCCGCTGGAAGATATAAATGTGGGGGCTACAGTGATCTGTTTTTTTCCTGTATATATTGATATACAGTATATGTGTATAAAGTATGTGTATATATGTTTCCTATACTATGTTGTGTTTATTCCCCCTATATGTATTTACCTGATGATTCTTATTTACCTGAGGATTCTTCTGAGGTGGTTCACCTCAAAGATTTATGGCTGCGTGTTACTACGTAGCTCTCTCTGAGCCTATTCTCTGCCGTTTTTTGGTGTCATCTCGCAAAGCAGGCTGCGACGGACATATTGAGGAATCAGTCCTAGCAAACAGCAAAAAACTGTCTTTTGCGAGGACAGGGGGAACTACGAGGGCTAATTTAATGAGGCCCTATATATATAGCAATTTATTAATTATTAATCTACAAATATATATATTAAAAATGAGTATTGCAGTATATTATCATACCTTTTGTAGTGGACAAATGCCTTATTTATATTGATGAGCTTTCAAGAGGTTTAACATCTCCTTATGAAGCAATACTGACATGAGATGGAACCCCCAGTTTGAATGTAAACAGCGATGCAGAAAGAGAGTGGAGACAGCATCTGACATCATCAGGTAAATACATTGGACAAACATCTCACTAAGAGTGACAAGCCTGTTATTGTACACATAAAGTACATTGTATTATATAAACTACATTTGAGGATGTGCATGTATAAAATCCTTTGATGTTATAAGTCTTGTTGTTATGTATGGCTGTGTCATCATTACAAATGTGTTGACATAATTTACAGGCACTTTTGTTACAAGGTTTAGTTCCATTTTTTATATTCAGTTGTTCATTGGCCAATCTTCTGCTGACAAGTTTTATTTTCAGGTTTTGTGGTTGTTTAAATGCAAGGATGGGTTTGGAGACAGTGCCTAATTGGAGCCCCTTCCCATCTCTCTGTTTCTGTGTCTTAAAGGCAGTCCACACCTGAAGTTTAATTAAACTCTTGATCACTACTCCAGTATTTTTCTCTTTATTTCCTTTTGGATAGAATTCAAATTTCTATAGCTTACCCCCACCTCTGGGTGCACACTATAACATTTTATTTTAATATTAAAAACAGTGAACCTATTGTATCCCTTTAATTAAGTACCACACACAGTTCCTTAAATGAGAAAACGGTAGTGCTCATACAATAGGGTTGCATCTGATTATTACCTTGTATTGCACAGAAAAAAATGTGTGCTTTTATATGAAGTTTACAGTTTTAGACTTCAGCAGATATGTTTCTCTCCATCCCTATTTATTTTATTTAATTATTTACTTTTGTAGATAGGGTTTTTATCCAATTTGCATTAATGTATGTTTTTCATTTCATTTGAGCTATTTGTTTGTATAATGTTATGTTATTCCAATAAAAATATATTTAGAAGAAAATACCAAAAAAATTAAAATAAAGTACACACAGCACCCTCAGTAACTTGTACACAGTCAAGTCATATGCAGAATAAGAGTGCATAACTTAGAAATGAAATCACATTAATTAGTGTAATCCTAACATCAACATAACTACTATAAATAACACAAGATACGTCCCACTTTAAAATAAGTATTTTGCAAACATATAGCCAAAGATAGAAACAAATTATACATATTTTTGTCAGTGCAAGAAGATGCTTTAATTGCAGCAGTATATTCCAGGCCAAAATTTCAGTTCTTTAGAAGATGGTATAATTGCACATTATGGACATAACAACTCTTAAGAACAAAGGGAGGAGAGTGAATGATCTTCAGAAATGAGCCACAACAAAGTCACCTGTAGCTCCCTGATGAAACAGACACAATTGCCTCACAATTTCACCATCTGCTGTTTTATGAGTCCATCTTCATAGTTGCATTGGGACCTTTAGGTACTCTGTAGCACACTTCAGTGAACATACAACAGTCTTTATATATATGTACTAGGTAAAGTTTTAATAGGGAAATTAGGGAAATCAAGTAAAACCCAGGAAAAAAAAACTCTGATAATATATTAAAAAGAGAAAGTGTGTCATTCCTAATAATATTTTCAATAAATGTCAAAAAGTGTCACTGTCCCACAATATTCTGGGATATAAATTGTGACAAATTTGTGTGGCGAAAATCGTCTAAATCAAGTTAAATTTGCGTTCCAGCTCACTCACAGACGTCCTGGCTGTTGCCCCATGCTGTCTGTGATATTTTTGTAATTTTGTTTAGGTGTAGTTAGTGTGTTTTTCGGGTTTTAGGTTCGGCCGCTAATTTCGTAATTTTTTGCGTCTCGTATCTTTTTTTTCTAAGTACCGCGTCTCGTGTTTTTTTCTGTCCCACTAAGTGCTCCGAGTTTGACGGCTCGCCTCGCTTCGGCACTCATTGCCTAAGTTTAACAGCTCGCCTCACTATGCAAGCCTCACCGGCAATGAGCTCCTTTGGCGCTCATTGCCTAAGTGCTCCGAGTTTCACGCCTCGCTATGCGAGGCTCGCCGGCGATGAGCGCCTGCGGCGACCATCGATAAGTCATACGCACCATGCAAACAGCGTGACGACGTCTCGTAGTTAGACAATTATAACATGTGATGTGTTTGATAAATATTTTATGTATATACAGCTCTAATCCTTGTTATTTTACTTTCAGACATGATAATTCAATGCTGTGAATCTGTTAGTATGTATTTCCATGCCTATCTGAATACATGTACATTTTGTGTAGCTATATTTCCTTAATATATTTATGTCATATGTTTTCATGTTCTTATCCACTGTTATTCAAGTCACCTAACCTCGTTATACCATTATAACCCTCTCTCCAGCCATCTCTGCTCTGTCTGAATTGCAAACCAATCCCATTCTAAAGGTATATTGAAGACACTTGAGGGGGCTAAATTTACTTCAGCAATCTGTACCATCTGCACTTTCATTAATATTATTTTGCATTAGCTGTTATTATTTTTGGTGACATAGTTACTTTTTAGACCAATTTCATTCTTTGGTATTTCTCTGTAACCTCTCCCCTCCTCGCTTTGTTTCAAGTCTACATTTAACCCCTCCCTATCACACTCTAATAGCATCATGTCTACACATGAATAACTTCCTGTTTACTCACAGCCTTTCTCTCTGTTTCAGCAGCCACCTCTCCATCCACCTCTGCTTTGTATGAATTGCAAACCAATCCTCTCCCACCTGTCTCTAGTTACTCTTAATTTATTGGGTCACACACATTTTGTACATCTGATCAATTAGTAACACCTGCTAACTATTCCTAATTAATCCTTTACATAATGTTTCCTCATGCCTTCACCTTCCTCTTAACCTTCTGCATTTCCCTCAGACTCTTCTCAACTTTCCCACACCGTGTCTCCAACATATCAATCTCACCTTCCATGCTCTCCTCTTATCTTCTATGCTCCTATGAGCTATTCTCCTTCCTCCAATCACAATCTCCTCCCTCTACTAAAGCTCATAAGAAGATAGACTTCTGCTAGTCCCATTCCCATCTCCTCTCTCTCTTTCTCTTCTTCTTCTCCTGGCTTCTGGAGATATATCTCCAACCCATGACCCACACCTGACATTTCCACTAGCAGGTTATATTATCTGACCACTAGGGGCATATAACATATTACATACTAGAGCCATTCACATCAAATGACTTCTATCAGATCAATTCCCTCACCTACTAAATGAAAAACTTTTCTAATTTGCACACCATCCTACCTAAGTTAACTCTCACTTCCTTCCTTGCTATTCCTTATCTGCTCTTCCAGGTTTCTGCCTATTCCGTTCCCTTTAGATTGTAAGTAGTGAGTTTCCAGTCTTATAGGGCGCTTTGGAAAAAAGCACTTTCTACAAAGATTCTAAGCTCAAAACAGGGCCCTCCATTTCCTGCAGTTTGTTACCATTGTACTCTTCTTTGTTCTCATCCCCTGTTCAGCGCTACGGAATATGTTGGCGCTTTACAAATACAAGTTAATAACAAAGTTAATAATGATAATCTCTCATATGTACCCACTTGCAAGCAAATATCTTAAGTTCTCTCTTTCCCTCCTCTCATGGCACTTTTGCTACCTTTCCAACAAATTTGTCACCTCCTCCCATTGGTTCTACCCAAGGTATGTCCTTCTCATTTCTCTTACTGCCTACCCATCACTTTCGCTCAGGCTTTACCTTTCTTTATTTCCACTTTCCCCATTGTCATTCTCCTGTATGTTCCCTCCACATATTATTATGTCTATATATATGTTTTACACACCGAGAAATACTATTATTGCAAATATTATAATTATCAAGTTTTCACACAAACTATATTTTAAAAGGGAAACTCAAGTTGCTTAGTTACAGATAGGCCCATAGACAAATGATGTGCCAGTCTAGAGTGGTGCAATGTGCTGCTGGTGCAGGATGAAGAAAGAAGAGGTGCCTACCAGTTGGGGTGACAGTGTCCCTTTAAGTTTTAGAGCAAGTAACATTGGACATAAAATACTGGCTCCAGCACCTCTGAAAACATAAATGGATTTTTTTTCTCATATTTATGCGCTATGCTATTTTAACTTACCAACATTGGACTCACTTAAAAAATGACTTCTAATGTCTGTCTTAAATGTCATCCTTGATTTTTCCAGCATGAAGAAAAATGAATTATTTAATCTCTGAATCAATGCAGAACCAACATGAAGTTCATTTTAGTGTCATTTCTCCTTCCAAAAATGTCCAAAATCTGAAAAATGTGCTTTGCAGTTGACAACTCTTTTTATAACAATGCAACATAATTGTCTATGTGTCCATATGTAATGCGATCATTTTTCACCAAACTCGTTATTTTGATTCAAGCAAAAAGAATCATAAATGCCAAAAACAATAAAAGATAATGAAACCTTAGAAAGAAATCAATATGTGCTCAGGGATATTAGTACAGAAAATAGAATGTTTCACTAAATAGTTTTTTTTTATATCAATTCTGAAAATAAACTTTTGTAAACTTTCCTGTAAGTTGGGAAAAAGAAATCATAAATATCAACAATGTATACCCAACTGAAGCTGTAAGCTAGGCATAAATATAAAAATATAAATATAAATAAATAACTCTGCAAACCCTACACATCCTAAAAATTCATCTATAGATAGATAGATAGATAGATAGGTAGATAGATAGATAGGTAGGTAGATAGATAGGTAGATAGATAGATATATGGATAGATAGATAGTAATATTGCATTATATTACATGTTTTCCAGTTATGTATTTTTATATTGCATTCGTTTTTCATTAGTTTCAAGCTCTGAATTCATTTCCACTAAACATCCAATAAAAGGCACTAATTATGCCCAATATATCACATGACTAGTGCATTATATTGCACATCTAGCAGCGGTTTAAAACCTAGATTTCTCAGCCATGGAGTAATTCCTGTGAAATAATTTTTTGTGTGTGTCCTGACAATGATTCCATTATCATTATATAGACACAATTTTATCACCTGCTTGGAAGGCTCAGCTTAGAGAGATGGTCACTTTCCTCTTCTGCTGAGTCCATAGTGGTGTTGGTGTAATGAAAATCCCATTTTGTATATGGCTATATGCAGGCAAGTGCAGTGGGGACATCACAGTGACATCAAAGCGTTCTTCTCGCTTCTCGCTCTAGGTGTATTTTAAAGTGAGACCCCACAACTCCCCAAACAATGTAATCCTAGCCAAGCTAGGGCAGCCAGATTTCATACATGAGAATAAAGAGAAGTAGTTCAATCAAAGAACACATATAAAACAAATATGCCCATATATGTGAATTGGCATATATAGGATAGGAAAAGAATGCGTGGAGGAGAGTAAGATGGGAGAGAATGAGCCTACATTAGGAAACAATGGAGGCAATATGACAGCGGCAGTTGAGTTGAAAAAGGTTGTGGAGCAGATAAAGATGTTGATGAGATGAACGGGGTGGGTGAGGGAAGAAAGTGGATGGAAGAAAAGTGGTTGGAGTTGAGGGGTGTTAGACGAGAGGTGTGATCAATGATTATTGGAAATGGATATAAAAAGAGGGAACAGAGAAAAGTTGTGATGGAGAGAGGGGAGATTTTAAAGAGTGATGATTGATTGAGAATGGATGGTATTGTTCATAGAAGGGGTTGATTTTGATAAAATAAAGGAGATGTTGTGGTTGGACAGAGAAATTATTTGATAGCTATAGATTGGGGAGGGGATGTAACGAGGGTGTTGAATGGCGATAGACAATATGATAAGGAGATAGATCAGTGTATAAGATCAAGAAAGAGGTGAAAGGAAGGTAGCTAATGGGTTATGAAATTAGAGTATGGTAGCAAATGAAGACAAAGACTGGCCAAATTATGTAGAATTAGAGGGGGATGCTTGAAATAGATAATGGTACATGAAATGGTGAGAGAGAGTGAGGGACTGGCTGGAGATAGAGTGGAGTATGGAATGGATACAAATAATGGATTATAGGAAGGGGTATGGGATATACAGCCACATTAAATTCAAAGCTTGTATGTGCAATTTTGAGTATTTATGATGTTATTAAATTAGAACATGCTGCGAGTTACGGGCTTGAGAGGCAAACTCGTAAACCATTTGTCAATTGTTGGATGTGCGGCCGTGAACGTGATCAATTAGTCAAACTCTTAGTTACGAGTTTAGATGGAGCCAATGGAAACAGAGATCGTCAGAATTACGTCACTGGAAAATAGAGGGGAGATTTCAAAGTCTTAATTACAAGTTACGATCACACCCACATTCCAAATATAATGCAATATTGATAAAGTCGTAAATATCATATTCTATTACATGCAAGATCCATTATATGTATTAACACTTTGATTGCCAGGATCGATATAACACGGAAAATAACATGAAATAAGGTATTTTTGGGGCTGATTTGCGAGCTTGAGAATGTTGTGCTATTAATTCTAACACCTAACACCCGTTCCCTGTTAATAAAAGTACAATAGTGTGTGTATATGTTACGCCTGCCTGATTTGCCTCTCTCAATATGGGTCGCAACTTTTTGTTCAGATCTCAGCATCCAGCAGTCAATTCAGATGACAGCATCATTTCTGAAGAGGCAGGCACCATCCTACCCCTTTTCTTAGGATCTAAGATTAACACACCCTGTACCCTTGATTAGTACAAGCAGACTCTGACACCACCTTTTTTTAGTGTGTCTAAAATCAGACATGAACTTCTTTATTTTTCAAGACGCATTTTCAGATAATATAGTACAATCTAGGGAGTTAGTTTCCCATGGGTGTTTGCCACTCCATCAATCATTATACAAACAATAGGGAATAATGTCTAATATTTTGACAACTTTTATTCAATATAAGGAACAATGACAAATACAAACTATTAAAATTCCTCCATTGTTTTTGCTTTAATAATGGAACCACTAGCCGCTTCCATTAGAATTGATTCCCAAATATAGGGAATAACAATTGGGAATTTACAGCATAAAATTATTTTATAATTTATAATTTATGTTTTATGCTGATGATGTGATTGTGTTTGTCTCTAACCCCACTGACGCCCTAAAATCTCTGCATGCAACAACAGATAGTTATGCCAAAGTCTCTAATTATAAAATAAATATTGCTCAGGTTCAAGAGAGAGTGTGGTATGTTTGGAAGTATGGATGTAGCCAGGGGCTGCGGGATGGGAGGCGGGGGGGAGGGCCTAGTGGAGGGAAGATAATGCCGGGTTTGAAGATAGTGAGTTACAACGTTAGGGGATTAATTTCTCCGTCAAAGAGAGCCTCCATTTCGAGAATGCTGATCAAAACAAATCCAGATTTTGTATTAATTCAGGAATCCCATTGGGATAAGGGAAGAATATTTCATATGGCCAAACATAGATTCCCTCAAGTATTTAATGCTTGCCATAAAAAAACTCAGGAGGAGTTTTAATGATGTTTAATAAAAAATTAAAATTAAAAGAAGAATTAGTGGTCTTGGATAGTAAAGGCCGTTATATTATCTAGGTAGGAGAAATAAATGGCGAACATATGACAATAGTAAATGTATATGCCCCTAATAATAAACAAAATATATTTTTGAAGGGAGTATTAAAGAAACTGGATAAGATAGCTATAGGAGGATGCATAGTAGGTGGTGACTTTAATATGACGCCTGATGCTAAGATGGACAGAAGCTACAAAAAAGTTCCCAAAAACTATAAAGGTATAGAAAAAACAGCTCAGGACTTCTCCAAATTATTGGTGGAAAACCACTTATATGATGCATGGCGCCTTATAAATATAAATGAAAGAGACTATACCTATTATTCTGCATCTCATAAAATGTATTCAAGAATTGATAATATAATAGTGAATGAGTCTTTGTTAAACGCAATTCAATCAGTTAAAATTGGTTTAATAACAATCTCGGACCATGCTCCAGTCACCCTTCAAATACAGGAAAAGGGGGAGATAAAATCTAGCAGGGCATGGAGAATGGATGATAAAATCTTAGAAAATAAGGAAAGACTAAATACTATTAGAATGGAAATTAAAAAATTTTTGGAAATTAATATGGGGTCGGTTCCATTAAATACAACAATATGGAACTCACTAAAAGCATATACAAGAGGTATATTAATCAAGTTGAAAAGCATCTGGGTTAAACAGAGAGGATTGTCCTTACGACTTTTACATATAAAATTGTATAAATTGGAACAAGAAAACAAAATAAAAATAAATGATACCCTTACACAAGAGATAATAACAATTCGGAACAAAATTAAAAACATTAACCAAAAACGCTCAGACATGAGTCTTTGGCAACTACAACAAAAATCATTTCATTTCAATAATCGAATAGGAAAAGATCTCGCGAATAAGATTAAAAAACAAAAATATCAAGATTGTAATATTCCTTATCTTGTAAAACAGGGAATAACATTTTTTAAGCCTAAATAAATCACGGATCAATTTGCGAAATGTTATCAAGCTTTGTATAATCTAAACTCGGAAGAAAACTTTATAACACCCAAAAGTGAAGACATATCATCATTCTTAGATCAGATTGACTTTCCAGTTATCTCAAATGAGGAAAAGGAGGCTTTAAATAGTCAGATAACGGAACTAGAAATTAGACGAGTTCTTAAAAACCTAAAAAACTACACGGCACCAGGCCCTGATGGATTTTCTACAACATACTATAAAATATTTGAGGAAGAGTTAATGCAAATCTTAGTAGCTACATTTAATGAAATTAAAACCACAGGTACATTCCCACCAGAGATGCTTAGAGCCAATATAATCACTATACCAAAATCAGATAAGGAAGCACACTCTTGCAAAGAATTTAGACCAATTTCAGTTATGAATATAGATACCAAAATAAATGCAAAAGTTTTGGCTCTAAGACTTACAGAAATATCTAAATCATTAATAGCGTCCGACCAAACAGGATTTGACCCAGGGAGGCAGGGCGCCGATAATTCCCATAAACTGATTCATTTAATAACTTATGCGAAGAAAAAAGACACCCCCACCCTATTCCTATCCATGGATGCTGAAAAAGCTTTTGATAGGGTAGGGTGGGATTTTATGATGCAGACCCTCCATAGATATGGGTTTGACTCATTTGCATCGAAAGCTATAGCTGCCCTATATAAGGCTCCCTCGGCATCGGTTTTGGGGAAAGGGGTACAATCATATTATTTTATGGTAACAAATGGAACCCGTCAGGGTTGTCCGCTGTCTCCCACTTTATTCGCATTGACCCTAGAACCCCTCGCTATAGCTATTAGGGCTTCGTCGGACTTTAAGGGGATTAAAGTAGGCAAAAGGGAATACAAGATCTCCCTCTTCGCGGATGATGTAGTAGTATATATGGAGCATCTTCATATATCTATGAAGGCGCTGATGGAAATCATTGCAAACTACAGTAAGGTGTCAAATTATAAATTAAACATTGAGAAATCTGAAGCACTAAGTGTTAATATTCCAGAGGAAGACAAGGAGCGCCTGACTAGTAGGTATCAGCTGGCACACACAAAGGGATTTACACACCTGGGAATTAACTTTAGTGATGATATAAGAAGTATTCAAACCTCCAAATTGAACAATTTATATAAATCATCTAAAGAGCTTATTGAGAACTGGCCGGTCAATCAAATATCCTTCTCTGGTAGAATTGCATCAATCAAGATGTCTCTCCTTCCTAAACTTAACTATGTATTTAGATCTTTCCCTTTTTCAATCTCAAGCCAATGGACAGCTAAATTCCAGAAGATGATCGATAGATATATTAATAAGAACGGTCAGACCAGAGTTAAAAAAGCAATAATGAGTCGAAAATTTATAAATGGTGGCATTGCATACCCAATGGTTTTTCACTATCAGGAAGCAATTAAATTGGCGCAATATATAAAGTGGAGTCAACCTCTTTCCACTCACCCGGAGAACCAGATTTTAAGTGATATGCTACACAATATCGACCTTAATGCTCTATTGTTCACTCCAAAACTAGCATTAGCATACATTGACCCGAGAGCAACTATTTTGACTATAATGGTAAAAGAGTGGATAAAAATGAACAAAAAATTTTAATTCATAGAGCAATATAGTGAACTTACTCCTTTGACAACATTAGCACGCATGAATTATATCTACTTAGAACCAGAATGGAAAGACAAAGGAATATATCTACTGGGGCACATTATGGATAAAGAAAAAGGAAACATTTTAGATTATAACATGCTAAAGTTGAAATATAATATATCAACTAAACTTTGGTTCACTTCACATCAAATTTCACGAGTTTTGAAGAATATAAATAAAAACATTACTCGGCAAAGCTTAAACAACGTTGAAATTTTAATAAAGTCCCAAAATACTAGACACTTGATTTCTAAGTGTAGTGAGATCATTTATAAGCAAATACAAACGGATACAACCAGACCTATGGACCTCTGGGCTAAAGATATGCAGCTAAGGATACCTAAAGAGTCATGGCAACAAGCCTTAAAATCTCTAAATAGGTTTGTTAAAAATACAAACCAGAGAGAAATTCAATTTAAATTACTTAATAGATGGTACTGGGTTCCCTCCAAAATCTACTTTATAACATTTAAACCAGAAATTAAATTATGCTGGAGGAACTGTGGGAAATCTGCAGATATGTTCCATATATGGTGGGAATGCCCTATAACCCTTCATCTTTGGAAGGAATGTTCTGAATACTTATCTATTATATTTAAGACAGAAATGATAGTAAAACCGCAGATGGCCTTGTTTAATATTTTTCCCCCTAAGATGGAAATAAAAAATAAAGCGTTTATGACTCAAATTTTTCAGGTAGTAAAAACTGCAATTGCACGAAATTGGAAGAAAGAGGATCTTCCAAAACTAACTGAAATATTGGCCATGATGGGATACAATAGGGAACTAGAGAGGGATTTTAATATGGCATTTCAGCTAAAACAAGACCCTGTAAAATGGGTAGTTTGGGACTCAATTTTTAAGTAACCTCTACGGGGTAATCTCACGAAGATACCATATCTTCCCTGGCAGATCGATCCCTCCCTGGCTCTTCCTCCCTACCTTCACCAAGCTGGCTAGAATATGAGTGGAATGAAAGGGTGTGATAGGATATGTAAGTAATTTAAGAGAGAAGTTTAACTGGTTAATCTCTCCATTAGGTTGAAGAATACTCAACCAAATATTAAAGTTTGGATTTAATTCATAGCCATATGTAAGTTTAATACAATGATACACTTAAAGTCTATTATTAGCAATAAACATGAAAGAACAGTTACACTCTTATGATTATTGTTATAATGTCAGGGCACAAATGTATGCCTTCCGTATTTTTGTCTGGCTGTGTATATAATATGTAAGGTATTATTTATGTAAATGGAGATTTTAAATTTGAAAATAAAAATAATAAAAAAAAAAATATTGCTCAGGTTCTTTCTTTTCATTTATCTAGTTGTGAGAGATTATTTGAAACTTAAATATCAGTATAATTGGCACTCTTAACAGCATACCAGATGGGAATTACTTTTTATAGTTCTATTCCACTTATAATTAAACATAATTATAATCTGTTATTATCTAAACTTTCTGACATTGTTTCCTCTTGGAAACCCCTGAATTTAAATCTTTCAGGCAGAATAGCAGCTGCTAAAATGTCACTTCTCCCGAGACTGAGTTATGCTTTTAGATCTATCCCTATTTTCTTATCCAAAACCCTTTTAGTACAATTTCAATCAATTTTGGATAAATTCCTTTTTCAAGGAAAACCAAATAGGGTTAAAAAATGTAGAATTTCCAGAAAGCTTAATAAAGGTGGATTAGCGTATCCAATGATCCAAACATACCACAACGCTACTATGCTCTCACATGTACTAAAATGGTTTGATACCCATGAAACATCTAAATGGTGGCAGATAGAAGCTAGTCTGGTAGGGAATGACTCTTTAAGTTCACTGCTGTGCAGAAAAGATTTTAAGAGAGATCTGCTTTTGGATGGCTCGGATATTGTTTCTGAAGGTTTAAAGTTTTGGTATAAGTACAAATTAAGAGCTCAATTAATGCCATTCCCTAGTCCCATTATACCTCTCTCTCTATTAGAGAAGGCGTTGGATTTACCTTTTCTGAGACTTTGGAACAGATTTGGTATTCCACATCTAAGGAATCTTTTTATTAATAATTCCTGGGCTTCTTTTGAGGATGTTGGTTGGAATATAACAGTCTTATTGCATCATACAGAAGTTCACTGTGGTTACGTTGGATCCCACTCTCATATTTGGTGGGATTGTCCCATAATCCAACAATTTTGGACTGACTGTTCCCGCCACAATAATATTATTCTTGGTTTTCAGACGTGCTTCAGACGAGGTTTTATTGTTCCATATTTTTCCAACTCATATATCTCTGGATGTTAAAGCGTTCATGATACAGATTTTTATGGCTGCCAAGCCCATGATTGCAAAGAAATGGAATCAGTCCTCGGTCCCCTCATGGTACAATATTACAAACTTGGTAGGTAAGAACAGAGATTTTGAAAAATCCCTTCAAGAGCAAGGTTTAATAAACTAAAAAAATTATAAATGGAAAATGTGGGAGCAAGATAGAAGAAGATCTTTCGTTAGCATAACTCTGTTATATCCTGCACTCTCAGTGGTTTGCTATTTTATGTAAATTTACCCCAGTCAATATTGTGTTCGTGTTTTATTTGTTATGTATGTTAATGTTTCCAAAATGTGAGCACAAAATTCTTTAACTTTTATCTTGTAAATCTTATATTTTCTTCAAATTCAATAAAATAAAATTGACTACCGCCTCCCCCCGACCATGGCCCATGCCCCCTCTCTCCCCATCCATTGGGGAAACAATTTCCTTGGGCTGCTGCAGGGGAGACAGCGTAGTAGGGGTAGATGATGAGCCACACCATGGGGTACCCTCTTTTCCACTTCACGAATACTGGCCCACCCATGTATGTAACAATCTGGGGTAGTTCATCTGCCAATGCCACCCTCTCCAGCCAGGCCAGTACAAACAGCGGTTTTGTGGCACCTAAAACAGTCCTGGGTCTATTTGTTCACCCAATCCAAAAGGTACAAGGGGGGTACCCAGTCCAGGTGACAGTTCCCAAGGTGACATGGATAGCCCCCCTCCCAAAACACTCTCAAACACACATATAACAACTGATTAACCCCACACAGTTAAGTGGGCCCTTCAGTTCATAACAGTATATGTGCATTTAAAGTGCTGCAGATTGAGGATCCTCTCTAGCACTCGTTGGCTTCTTGGCTCCATTTTTGAGTTACAAGTTTGAATGCCAGTGAATTTGATGCAATTTAATAGCGCAATTGGAACGTATCGGTTACGGGCTTGACAGATCAAAGGATTTGCGGGCTCGCACATCAAATTCTCACATCCCGTAGGGTTTTCTCGCTCCTACACGGCAAGTCATCGGCGGGCTGGTTTAAGAGGCCAATTTAATAGCCGTATGTCTTGCGAGCTACGTTATGAGCTACGGTTTTCATGTAGAGGGAATTTAGTAGGGCTGGTAGTTAGAGAGGCATATGGAGATATTTTATGAAACAACATAAATTAACCTGAAAACAGGTGTATCTTGTCACACTAGTCAAAAGTGTGGCACTTGCATACAGGAGTATGCATGAGGCAAAAAACAAACTGTGTACAGCACTGTGTATATTCTCAGCACTACAAAGCATAAAGGTGTTCATTTTAGGCCTCTGGTCCAGATGCCAATACAATCACGGCCGATTCAATTACATTTCCTCTCTAAGGCTACTTTATCACTGTCTGTGTTTTCTCTTGACAGGTTATTTGTGAGCTCAATACACAATATAACGGTGTTGAAATCATGACACTATGTGAGTGGTGCAGCAGCTTCCTCTGTAACCTTCTAGTTTGTAAGATAACTGCTTTGCTCAATGAATTGTGCTTTTATTTGATTTTTCCACAGGGGCATTTTACCCTTAATGTCTGTGCGAGGAAAATCACCTTCAGAATGTGAGTTATGCCTAAGAGATGGGGAAAAAGCAGGTCATGTTTTATATCGTCTTTTTCTAAATATTAAAGGGAAATAGAATACACATGTTAATCTAGCATGAATTTTAAGTTACTGTTTTTATCTCCTTACAGACTGCACAATGTCTTCTTTTAACAAACTCTAATTAGAGTGTAAGTGCTATGCACCAGCTGTTGCGGAGCTCTACAGTATGGCCAAGCCCAGATTTCCCATTACACAGAAATATGTTAATACAAGTGGATGCATGTTTCACAGTGCTCAATACAAAAAGTATTTTGGGGTTGGGAACAAAAATGTTTTTGTTTTTTTATTGTCTGTCAGTTTAATCATTTCACAGCATAGCATGTAGGGAGATATACTCTTGTCTTCACTACAGGCAAATAAAGCACAGCTAATGCAATGCCTTACAATGGCCACACTTTAAGGTCATTCATTCTACATCCCAATATTTCAAATGGTTAACAAGGGCACTTAAGCAGAGATGGGGCTGGTTGTGGCCTTACATAGGTGTTGGCGAGAACCAATAGCTTAGTGGCAACATAGGGCCCTCTGTGACCCACATTTTGTTATTTTATGTAGAAAGACATATGGTTACATAGTTACATAGTAATTAAGGTTGAAAAAAGCCCTTTAGTCCATCAAGTTCAACCTTTTAAGATCTCCTCTGATCTGCAATATGTGGATTAGTTATTAATTAATTTGTTGTTAATTAATTATTAATCAATTATTTAATTCATTTTTATTTTTTTTCAATTATAAATTAATCTAGTGGAAGGCAAACAGAGGAAGGCAACCAGAAAAAAAAACAACAAGTGAAACTTAGCCAATCGTCTCCAAGGAAAAAAAAAATTCCTTCCTGACCCCAAATACTGGTGATCAGATTTCTCCCTCTAATTATCTATGATAACCCTGAGTTCCCTTTTTAATTAGAAATAAATCCAGTCCCCTTTTAAAGTTATCTATCGAATCCGCTGTCACCACCTCCTCTGGTAGAGAATTCCACAGATTAACCACCCTTACTGTGAAGAACCCTTTTCTTTCTTTAAGGGGGAATATTTTAAATTCTAACCTCAAGGGATGTCCTCTTGTCAGTTACCTCTTGGCACAAAAAGCTCCCCTTACAAATCTTTATACTGACCCTGGATGTATTTATATAAGGTAATCATATCTCCTCTTAGACGCCTTTTTCAAGAGAAAATAAGTTTAATTTGGTTAGTTTTTCTTCACAACTTAGCCCCTCCATATTATTAGTTTTGTTGCCCTCCTCTTTACCTTTTCCAGCTCTAAGATATCCTTTTTATGAAGTGGTGCCCAAAATTGTACTCCATATTCCAAATGAGGGTGTACTAGAGATTTGTATAGTGGCAGAATTATATTTGCTTCCCTGGCTTCTATACCCTTCTTAATACATGCTAATATTTTATTTGCCTTTGCAGCTGCTGCTTGGCTTTGAGCACTGCTACCTAGGTGGTTGTCCACAAGCACTCCCAAATCCCTTTCAATATCTGATACCCCTAGATTTGTATTAATATTATAAATTGCTCTTGCAAAGCACACTGTTCAGTATGTGTGCATGTGAATCTATTTATTATGGGATTTGCTCAATTATTTTAACTACAGTACTCAATAAAATTATGTACACTAGACATCTGCTGAAATAATTCACTGTTACCCACACAGTCACTTAATGTGGTTCACAGACACACTCACATAGTTTTACTCAGTTTCTGTCACCCACAGCTCTCTAGAAATGTAAACTCACCTCTCACAAACATCTTCCACCGATATATCATGGAACCCTCTGGGGTCCAGCAGAGACATCATATTTAGTTTTCTCTCATTAAAAACTAGCTGTATAACTTATTGATGTTCTTAATCGGACTCAAAGCATTCAGACATATATTTTAGTGGGTAGCACAACTTCATATCGTGTGCTGAATGCAGATGTAAGGGCACCGACAATTGGGCAGCACACAAATGTGCGCTAAGCTAGAAGCGCTCACGTGCAATAGCACGCCCATACCAGCTTCTCTCCGCTCTCCATCTTTCATTACTTACCCCATCCCACAGGCAATAGTGCGCCCGACATCTGCGCTTGGCATCTGTGAGCTCTCACCAGGCCTGGCTGCGGCCCATTAATCAGGGTGCACTATTTCCAGTGGGATGGGGTAAGTAATAAATGTGGATGGGAGGAGGGAGAGATGTGTAACAGAGAGGAGAGAACAAGCGGGTAGAAGGGAGAGAGAACAGGCAGGGGTACAGGCAACAAAGAGAGGGTTTGTCCTTGCCAAATAATAGGTGTGTACTCTGCACAGTCGGGGGTTTAAGGGGTCTCTCTAATAGAGCTGCCAGTTACAGGGGAAGAGAGGAGGGAAGCTGGTAGGGGTGCGCTATTGCGCTTGACCGCTTCTAGCCCAGGTCACATTTGTGTGCTGCCCAATAGTCGGCGCCTTTACGTCGTCTCGATTCAGCACACGCTTTATAGACGGGGTGCCATTTTAGTGATCCTTTAAGCATACAGGTTTTGCATATTATAGGGCACTAATTTTTTGGAAGTGTAATGTGACTGATCATAGCTCAAGACAACATGGAGAGTATGGTGGAATTCATTCCTAGTTCAAGTTCAACAGTAGCAAATAGGTTCTTAATTTACAGGTAATTTCAATAACTTAATTATCCTAATTGGCATACACTTATCTTTTATTATTAAATATATTGGCCGGCCTGTGTCTACTGAGAGAGAGATTTTTGTACGAGACCAGGTACTTTTGTTTACTAAAAATGTCTGGTTTCTGCATGTGAAAAGGTTTTCTTTTTGTGTTGAACCCATTTTAGAAAACGTATCATGATTTATCTGTAGGATATTGTATTAATGATTTGTAATTTATTGAAGGAGAACCTTGAACTAAAAATATTCATGTTTTAAACATTACAGCATTTTTTTTTTGTTAGGAATTTAAGAGAAAACATTGAAAACAGTATATAAGAAATTACCAGTCAAACAGCTGAAAACGTCTTTTGTTTGAAACACATGACTAATATACTTGTCAATTTAACCTTTCAAGCAGTTTGTTCAACAATGTATTATTTATATTAACCAAAAAAACATGAAACATTTTATTTTACCCTCTTTCAAATGCAACAAAGAAAAAATGAGTTCCTGTGTCCCTTGTGAAGGGGGATTTATCCAGATTTTAAAGGAGTTTTGTTATTCTCATCAAATATTATATATTTTTTTTTATTTATCAAAGCACTGGCATTTTACATAACTCATTTTACATGGGTAAATGTTACAAAATAGGATGGGTACAGAAAACAAATAAGGTTACCGAAATAAGATATAGTTGTTATATTTGTTACTTATTCTCCACATGCTCATAGGGCCATCTTCTTACATAAATTAGTACCCAGTGTATATATAATGAAATACCTAAGGTTCCCTTAAGAACATCTGTATTCATACACTTGTAATCTTCAAAGTTAATCTTTGAAAAAAGACGTTGTAAAACAAATCGCTATGAATAAAAATGTTCCTGTACTAGCCGGAAATTCACCATCAATTTTTGGGCTGGACGTGAGTTACAAATTAAAAATCCATATTTCAATTCAGAGTCTGCCACCAAATTGGTTTGTTAAAACATTTTCAACAACTGAATAATCTGTCATAAGTTTTAAACAAGCATTCAGCTTGATAGATGTATAAATAAAAAGGGAATGGCAAGTTTTCTCTTGGCAGTGTATCAACTTTGTGAAAATACTCTGGTCATAGCGGACATATGAACATCACCAAGCAATATCCATTGTGACAACAAAAACAGATGAACTTAATAAGCTAAGAATAAATGTGATATCATAAGTAGACTACTTGAAAGGGTGCCATGAATCATATATAGCAAATGGGGTTTGAGCTGTACTGTTTAATTCCATCACAAAAAAGAAAATGTTGAACTAAACGGATTATCCAAAAAACAAAATGGATTAGTAAATCACAGTCCACAAATATGAAGTTGGCTATCATTTAATTCTCAATGGGTTTCTGAATAGGGCAGGGGTGTCCAAACTCGATCCTGAAGGGCCGCACCCAGGCCTGGATTTGTGGATATCCTTGCTGCAAGCAGGTGCGACTATTGCTTCTTCAGTCATCCCGGATGACTCACCTGTGCACAGAAAGGAAATCCTCAAATCCAGGCCTCCAGGACCGAGTATGGACACCCCTGGAATAGGGGAACACTGCAATTTGTGTAATAGTGACTTTTTAATATAACAAATTACTGGTCTTTATAGTGAGGAGAAAGAAAATGACATAATTCACACACCAAATCTAGGGTTCAAGTATAATATTGCTTGATTATCGAGTCAACATGAATTTATATATGATTGCCTTGATGTAAAACACATTATTCACCAATTTATTAGATTATTAGATGTCGGGAGGCTATCCAGGAGGAAAAGTGTAAAAGATATGGTTTGACATGGATTAGTAGTTTGATGTAGAAGACAGATAGTTTTGGGTATCCTCCGCATAAATATGGTATTGAAACCCATAGAAGCTGATGAGTTTACCGAAATAGGTTGAGAGCTGGGGAAATAAGCCAGATTGTAGTGTAAGTAAGGCAAGTGTAGCCATCTCAGTAGTTAAGAGGCTAGATGTTGTAGAGAGATGAGTAGGGTAGAGACACACACATACATAAATAAATAAATATATTTCTACTAGCGACTTGTCCATCAAAAATGACGGCAATAAAATTTGTAGCCTGGCAATTGTGTTTGTCACACAATGCGAGCCTCTCCCCCTCTACTTTACTGACCTCTCCACCCCTCTACCTCTCTCACCCTTTACTTGATGGGTGGTGCTCATTGCGAGCTTCTCCCCCTCTACTTTACTGGCCTTGCGATGAGCGCCTTATGCGCTCATCACAGGCCTCGCAAGGAGTGCCTTTGGCGCTAATTGCGAGCCTCTCCCCCTCTACTTCCTATCCCTCCCCTGTGTCTCTTCCCCCTCCCCTGTGTCTCTTCCCCCTCACACTCCCCTGTGTCTCTCCCCCCTCTGCCTCCTTTGTGACTCTCTCCCTCCCCTGTGTCTCTTCCCCCGTCTCCATCCTCTGTGTCTCTTCCCCCCCTCCTCCCCTGTTTCTCTTCCCCCCTCCTCCCCTGTGTCTCTTCCCCCCTCCCCCTCCCCTGTGTCTCTTCCCCCGCCCCCTCCACTGTGTCTCTTCCCCCTCCTGTCCCTTACCTGTGTCTCTTCACCCCTCCTCAATTACAGGTTTGGCAAATAACGTCATATCTAGACAAGAATTTAACTATTTGCTAACAAACATCCCACGATACCCACCTTCTATTCAATTCTGAAAGTCTGCATGTGCATTAAGACCCCCCCCCCCCCCCCGGTAGACCTATAGTGTCCAGTAATAACAGCTTAACCGAACACCCTAGCCGATATATTGACATGATTTTGAGACCATTTGTAATGGACTTGTCCTCCTATGTATAGGATACCACGTCCATGCTACAAAGGTTACAGAACATACACCTGGAAAATGACTCACTTTTAGTGAGTCTTGATGTTGAAGCGTTGTATACTTGGATACCTCATCAGGTGGGGTTTGAAGCTGTTAAGATTTATCTCAATACACATAGAACCCAATATGCCAAACACAATCAATTCGTAATAAACATGCTCAAATTTGTTCTCACCAAGAATTATTTCCTATATGATAATATATATTTTTAATCAAATCAGGTACGGCGATGGGGACACCATGCGCCTCGTTCTTTGCTAATCTCCATCTTGGCCTGTGGGAAGAGCGAATTGTATTTGGCGAGGATCTTTCCCACTTTATAGATGAGGATCTTTTCGCTTTATAGACGATATCTTCCTAATTTGAAAGAAACTGGCATCCAGCATTACACCATGCGGAAGTACACAGCCACACTAACGGCTTCCCCTCATGCCACAGCCTATTTACACTACACACTGCACACATTGCTGACACTTACACCTCAGGTCACCAACAGCGCAAACCTACATTGTATGCTGCAGGAACATCAAAACAAATTGTTAGCTCTTCAGCACAATGCTTTCTGCATATATTACTTACAAACATGTAAAGTATATTATTTTATTCATTTATTAATTATTTCATTAGCATACAAAAATACATATATACACAAAGGCGCTCAGCGCAAGCCTTGCAATGAGCACCGAAGGTACTCAGGGTAAAAAAAGGTTTCCATTATGTCTCAAACATCATTCCCTGGCTTACAATTTCATGTCCGTCATTTTTTGACGGGCAATTCGCTAGTGTATTAATGATATATTGTTCCTCTTTTTGCCTTATGATAACTCTGGGGTAAATTATAGCAGTCCTCCTCTAACCACAGCAGTCCATCTGTCTACTGTATATGTATATATTTTTCTTTATCACATATTCAATTTAATATTTTGGTTGCTACATTACATTTACTGTCCTTTCCTTACCAGTTAGCCTTCAGACTATCTTTGGGCTGTTTGGAACTGACTGGATTTTTTTATTCATTGTAGAGTGCAGCAGCAACAAGGTCTGGTCTGGAGGAAGGTGGTGAAGCTATGTAGGAGGGGTCGTAGTGAAAGGGTAAATTCCTGTCAATCAATGTTGTGGAGATTTCTGTAAATTTAGTCCATTTAAAACAGATCTCTAATAAGTGATCCAATATCACTTTTTTTAATAGAGTGTCACTAAAATGAGACAATTAAAATAAAAATAAAAAAAGAAAACAGAAAAGGGCATTGGAGTAAAATCTGACGTATTTCACCAAACATGAGTCCTTAGGGATGTTTGATGTTTTGTCACCTTTGTCACTTTATGCTTGGTTACTAAAGATTGGGAACAGTTTCTATATGCAAAGATACCGGGTAACAATAGGCACAGTCAATTCTCTGCAGAGCTCTTGCGCAGGATGGGTGTGGTAATAATGTGTCCTTTGTTATTTTGGACCCGTATGGGCAAATTCTTGTAATATGGCAAATTGAACAGAAAATTTGAATCACATCCTTTTACAGGTGGTCATCTTTTTTGCAATGTTCACGGTTGATATTGAAAGGGATTTGGGAGTGCTTGTGGACAACCACCTAGGTAACAGTGCTCAAAGCCAAGCAGCAGCTGCAAAGGCAAATAAAATATTAGCATGTATTAAGAAGGGTATAGAAGCCAGGGAAGCAAATATAATTCTGCCACTATGCAAATCTCTAGTACGCCCTCATTTGGAATATGGAGTACAATTTTGAGCACCACTTCATAAAAAGGACATTTTAGAGCTGGAAAAGGTACAGAGGAAGGCAACAAAACTAATAAGGGGAATGGAGGGGCTAAGTTATGAAGAAAGACTAACCAAATTAAACTTATTTTCTCTAGAAAAAAGGCGTCTAAGAGGAGATATGATTACCTTATATAAATACATCCAGGGTCAGTATAAAGATTTGTCTGGGGAGCTTTTTGTGCCAAGAGGTTTTCAACTGACAAGATGACATCCCTTTAGGTTAAAAGTAAAAAGATTCCACCTTAAAGAAAGAAAAGGGTTCTTCACAGTAAGGGTGGTTAATCTGTGGAATTCTCTACCAGAGGAGGTGGTGACAGCGGATTCGATAGATAACTTTAAAAGGGGACTGGATTTATTTCTAATTAAAAAGGGAATTCAGGGTTATCATGGATAATTAGAGAGGCAGTATTGATCCAGGGAGAAATCCGGTCGCCGGTGTCTGGGATCAGGAGGGAATTGATTATTATTTTTTTATATATATACAACTAATTAATAGTTAATCCGCATATTGCAGATCAGAGGAGATCATAACATTTTTAATTTGACGGCCCCGCATCTCCTACGGACGATAATAGAATGAGACCCTCTGTAACTATGTAACTATGTATCTGTAACATTACAAGAGGGAACATTGGGAGAGAGAGCGCACCACCCCTAGTGCAGGTCACCTTGGTTGATGTAACAGCCAAACATATAACAGAAGTATGGCATTTGACTCTCACCTTTTATGACCTCATGAATGTGAGGTACATGAAACCGCTTCCCAACGTGCCTCAAATAGTCTGTTGGTACTCTACAAATCCCCTCACCTGTGATGTAGTCCACCGCTGTGTGTACAGTGTGTATTGTACAGTATGAATTGAGTTTTGAGAGACAATGGCCCATATTCAATTGAGCAATTGTTGGTTACTGGACCCCGTAATGTAGCCCGTAAACTAATTTGGTATTCAATTGACGTCTTTTAGCTACCCACAAACGATTTGCGGGTTACAGGCTGAAAATCCCTGCGATTGTCGAAATTCTAACTCCAACCCATCTAAGCCTTTGATCTTTCAAGCCTGGTAATGTTACAATCGCAAATCACTATTCAATTGCTACAATTCCTCAAGCCTGCAAATGTTCTCACACCTGTAAATGTCAAATTTAGAAGAAAATCCAGTACCAGATAGGACTCGCAAGGGGTTTAAACACCTGTTCATAGCACTGTAAATGTAGCTAAAAAAAATCAAAACTGCACTTTAAAAGACGTGGAAAAGTAATGAAATACATTAGAATTAATTGCACAACAGTCTCAATCTCGCAAAACTGCAATCAAAAATTATTTATTTTAATGTTATGTTGATCCCAGGAATCAAGGAGTTAATACATATCAGGCCACCCACATGGACTTGAACATTTCCTTAATTCATTCATTTTTATTATTTTTAACTAATTGCCATATTGAGAGTCTGATTGCATATTGGACTTCTTAATGCTAATTGAGTGACATTTAACCTCCATGTTTTAATGATGTCATGACGGTCTCAATTACTATTGGGTGTTTCTAAATTTGTAGCCACCACCTTGCTTAATTGATCATGATCCTGCTCTGAAATGCTACTAAAGATTGCATGGTTTACGGTTCCAGCTTTCGGCCAGGTAGTTGGGGGGCCTCTGTAACTGTTGCAAATTTCAAGCCTGCAGACTTACGACTGGTATGAAGGCAACTGAGGGCTTGCAATTGAATAAGCCCCCATGATTGCCCATGATCCTCTTTGATCCTCTTCACAACCTACCGGCTGGACGGCCAGCTTACCCACCATATAGCATTGGATTCTCGTTAACATCGACTCAAACACATGAGGGATTATTTGGGATAGAAAGATTGTAATGGTTAAAACATGGAAACATTTTTACTGTATCTAAAAGTCTATTGTTTTCTATTTTAAAAGGCATTTCTTTCACTTTTGAATGTGTTCTACAACAAAAAAATATTGCTTGGATTTATTTGCCTCAGTAAAACAAATTTTATAACAACTATTTCTGTTTAAGAGACTCCTGCTGAGAAATATATTTAAAGAACCATTTCTCTTCTAGAGAGGTCACGTTCCTTGACTGAAGTGGTAAATTAGAGACATACGGAGTACAATTATAGAAATGGAAAAGCACATAAATAAGTGCTTAATACATGGAAATCTGTATATATAAAGCTTTCTTGCTTATTTTATTTTGTTTTAAATTGGGTAACAAGCTTTTCTGAGATATATGAAATTCAAACATATGTAAGGATAGCTGGATTTTAATGTTGTCGGTCATTCTAATACGTTTTTGAGACTTTTAGATTGCAGGCATACCGGATGCACATTACAAAGTTAATTTACTTATTAGGGCAAGGCAATATTTATTTAGCAGATCACCCAATGAGAAAGTGCCTAAAGGATGACTTAATTCACTATTTTTTATTTCTTATTGCAAACATTACTTTTAATAAAGGTACTTTAAAAGCAAAAAAAAGAGATGCAAATTATAAAAGGATAATAGGTTGTCCTTAATATGCACCAACGTTTCCACCATAACCTCCAATCTTTCTACCATAACTACAGGCTTATCTTTTTTAACATTTGTATAGATTAAAAACTATATACATCAGCTTGTAAATCAGTTACAAGAGTAAGAAGCACAGTAGAGTGGAGAAGATAAGAAAAGCATTAAAAAAAAGAAAGGAAAAAGAGAGAGATCATAGGTTAGAATTAAAAAAATAGATATATTAACAAGAAGACTAAGCTAATTTGCTATTCAATTGGCGTCTTTTTGCGAGCCACAAACGGTCTTCGGGTTACGGGCTTGAAATCCTTGCGGTTGTGACAACCAGAACTTATGCCTCATCTAAGCTTTTGATCTTTCCAGTCCGCAGGAGCTATGATTGCTAAAATTGCAAATCGCTATTCAATTGCTACAATTCCGCAAGCCCACATATGTTTTCACACCCGTAAATGGCAAGTTTAGGAGAAAATCCTACGGGTACAAGATGGGACCAGCAATGGGGATAAAAGACATGTCCGTAGTACTGCAAATGCAAATAAAAAAATCATTAATGTACTTTAAAATATGGGGAAAGTGATTAAAGACATTAGAATGAATAGCACAACAGTCTCAAGCCTGCAAATTGGCAATCAAATTTTTTTTTTAATATGTTTCAATTCAGGGTTATATCAATCTCGGGAATCAATAAGTTATTACATATCAGGCCACCCACATACTAGAACAGTATTGGCATTTATTTTTATTATTTTGTATTTTGCGGTTGTGAGAGTCTGATCACATATGGGACCTCTAAACGGTCATTGATTGACATGTAACCTCCGTGTTTTACTGTTAATAATGGTTGACTAATGATTACGGTCTCATTTTCTATTGGCTGTTTTGAAATGGGTAGTTGAGGCCTTGTTTAATTGATCATGTTCCCTCCCTGAATTGTTACGCATTCATGGTTTAAGGTTTTGGCTTTCCGCCCAAAACTTGCGGGCTTGATCAATTGAATAGCACCGGATTTGTAGCAGATCATGAGCCAGCAGCAAGCCTGCAGACATACGGCCTATATACCACAAGATGCAGCCTTCAAATTGAATGAGGCTCCATATGTTAATTAATTTTAGATACAGATATTATTGTTATTACTATTACTATTATTTTCCTTTATTTGTAACGCACCAACATATTCAGTAGTGCAAAACAGGGGTTAAGTACAAGTCAACAACCGTTTGAAGCATTGTAAAAAAAATGGAGGACCCTGTCTTTGAGCTCAAAATTAAAAGTAAATAGTGCTTTCCATAAAGCACCAATCAAGACTGAAAACTTGCAGACTTACAATCTAAAGGGTATGGGAGGCATATAAAAGGATAATAGATGCATTGTGCACATTAAGACTGAAGATGATAAGCTTTGTTAAACAGAGGCTTTTTTAGTGAGGTTTTGAAGGCTCTGAGTTAGGATAGTCTAGTGGAGGGAGGCAGGGAGTTGCATAGAGTAGGGACAGCACGAAAAAGTCCTGAAGTAGGGATTGACGGGAGGTTATAAGACAAGAGGAAAAGGTCGTTAGTGGAGCAAAGAGGCCGTTTGGGGAAGTATTTTGAGACAAGAGGAGCGATATATGAGGGAGAACTATTGTTGAAGGCTTAATACATTAGAGTCAAGATTTTAAATTGTATTCTGGAAACTATGGGAAGCCAGTGGAGGGACTGACAAAGAGCTGCTGGGGACACTGTGTGTTGAGTCTAACAGATACATGGAATATGGATTGTAGGGGAGATAAACAGGTGATGGGGAGGCCAGCAAGGAATAAGTTGCAATAGTTGAGGCGAGATGTGATGAGTGAATAAGAATTTTAGTTGAGTTTTTTGTAAGATAGTGACGTATTTTGGAGACATGTATTTGTGGAGTGAAAGAGAGGGCAGGGTCCAGTAGAACCCCAAGACAATGGGCCTGGGGGGTGGGAGTGATGATAGCAATGTCATCAGTTCCCAATTGTTATCTATGATAATGCAATTATATGTGTATAAAAGCCAGTTCTCTTTCTAAGACCACTGTAAAAAGTAAAATGAGTAAATTTCATTATAATTACTGATAAAGATTTGAAAGCATGATGAGAAACTAAATAAAAACTGAAATTGAACTAATGACTCATGAAATATTTATTTGGCACCTAATATTATCCCATAAATTCAAAATGAATATAATGTGATTAGTCCTTTATTTTACACTAGTCTGTGTCAGAGAGAAAATATATATTGCAATTTTTGAGCTACTATAAAACTCTATTGTCATAACCCAGGGGCAAGGGGATCACATGCACCCCTAACCCTCCTGCTTACAGCTTACAGGACACCAATTTAATTGCATTGATTTGGGATATCTCAGTGACCAGACTGCATAGTCAGTTCAGGAATGACCAGTCCTCAGGATACAGAGCACACCCTTAGGATAGGACCAGCAGGAACATCAGGATATAAGCACACATACAGACACACAAACACACAAACACGCAGACACACTCACACTCACTCACTCACAGACACACACACTAACTCACAGACACACACTCACACAGACACACACACTCACAGACACACTCACACATACACTCAAGCACAGACACACACTCAAGCACAGACACACACAGTCTTACACACACTGACTCAGAGACACACACTCACTCACAGACACACACGCACAGAGGCAGAAACTCACACAGACACACAAACACAATCACAGATTTAAACACACACTAACCCACAGAGACACACACACATTTACACAGACACACGCACTCACACAGACACACGCACTCACACAGGCCCACGCACGCTGGGCGGCATCAGCAGCAACTGACCGGCATCTAAGCTGGTGCCACCAAAGGATACACACAGTGTTTATGGGTATACAAAACAGAGCACACTTTAATGGCAACAATACCACTTATTCATGGATAGCACGAACCAATTAGGGTGGAGCCCCCGCCTTAGGCAAATAGCATAATGTCTCCCTGCATTAATGGTATTCATGTCACTAGTGTGACAGGGGGACCAATAACTCCCCCTAGTGTGAGGAGTCTACAAGTCTACAAGGCTAAGTGAATAACTTTTCTCTCCATATACCTCTTTATGGTGCATATTAGTATAATTTATCTGGCTTCTTCTTGTCAGGAAAGCCACATGGTAGCGGTTATAATGGGAATATCCCTTCTGCAGACATAGCATCAACCAGGCCTTCCCTTGTTCTACTGGACCTCTCCAGATCCCTCAACCGCTTACCCCTCAATCCATGCCCCCCTTTCCTAGGAGTCCTGTTTTATTAAAACCCCCAGGGAAACATCCTGCATTTTAAGACCAATCATGACATATACAAGTTCACATGGACAAAATAACATAATCCTTTGCAAAAACAAATAGTCCAAGAGAGTTAGCACTTTGGACAAGTTATTACAAGCATGAGGAAAATATTGCATATCCCAATAGAATAACATGGCACACATATTAACCCTATATATGCCATCATAGCTGCCACAGTCCTGATATCCATGTAGCTATGACACCATACTTTACACAGGAGACATTACACACTGACACTTTTTAAAAAACATTAACTATTGCCAGCCCAAGGGCTCAATGTCCAGAGGTCCCCCCTGGGTCGTCACATCAATAAGTATTTCTAACTAGTCAATGTATAATTACCAACATTGGATATTATTGGCTGTAGTATTTCAGCTCTACAGTACACTTGTAAATTGGACAGTTTATAATTTTCTAAATTAACATATTTTGGAAGAAGTTGTATTATATGGCACTTTGAATACTATTTGTGACGATCTGAGAGTAGGGTCTATACAAGCCCAGGGCCACCTGCTATAGACTACAGGTGAAATGTTGGCCCCAGCACCCTGATATCTGGCTCCTGTATCAGTCAGAGTCTCTCCATCATGAATCAGCACTTCCAGGAGTCACAGTAACCTTCCTGTGGTAGTGACCAGGACAGGTTACTTGCAGGGTGGAGATAGGCTCAGTACCACAGCCACCAGGAACAGAATCAGAGATACACAATTTCTATGTATCTCCAAGAGAACTGATTTTTTTATTTTTATTACAGCAGTATTTATAGAAGTTACACAGAGGGGGTGTACACAGCACAACAATGGAAGCAGACAATTACAGGAGATGACCCCACATCCTGAAATCAATAGGATTAACTCCAATACACATCCTGCCGTCTCTAGCATATATCAGACGTGTCTGACCTCCTCTCTTCCTGATGGGATTAGCTTAATCTTGCAAACAATTGAACAAAGCAGGTTTACAAATACAATAGGTGTCCATGCAGATAAGGCAGTGGTGGAGCCAAAAAGTCTGTGCTTTGATGGGCTTAATGAGCCAACACCCAGGCTGGGGGTCCGTGACACTATTTATTAAAATGCAACTGTATTGAATTGATTTTGTGTACTGAAATATTCAACAGACATCTAAAAATATATACGAAATTAAATAATAATGTCATCTCCTCAGTTGTGACCCCCAAAAAAGAATGATGAGTTCTTAATTTTAGTAATTAACAAATAGTGTTTAATATAAGAGGATCAGTGATAATACTGTTCTGTTAGACCTTGATCACATTCTTAGTGGCTCACAGTCACTAGAAGGCCTAGGAAAGTGCCAAAGTGCTGCTGCTTCTGTCCCTGCTGGTTTATGTCTTCAGCTACCAGTCTACTTCCGAGTACTCCTACTTCCTGTTTCTGTTGCTGTATTGTTGCCTCAATAATAATAATAATAATAATAATAATAATAATAATAATAATATTTCTCTATAGCTACTTCTACATGTGGGAGGAGGAAAAGGAAATCATATATGGGCCATATTCTATTAGTAACTTGCAAAAGCCTTGAACTCATATATTTGGCTTTGGGTGTTTTTTTTATAAATGTTTATATGCATTCTATTGACTTAAGAATTCATTAGTGCCAATAATTAATATTTGCCAAATATGTAGTAATATTAAGAGTGGTTTTAGGTGTGTATAAATTAACACATTGGGCAATTGAATCGGGCCCATGGTTAGAGCTGGTTCTCCTGACATTTGCCAGCCATTATTGATAGTTTATAAATAGGGCTAATGTTAATCTCATCTACAAGGCAAGCACCTTGTAAAACAAGGTATTTGCATTGCTCCCCCTAGTAAGGAATAATTGCTCATAATAAACATTATATTAAATGTCTAGCTATTTATGTATTTTTTTTTTATATCTAACAATTAAAAACCTAGTCTTCCAAAAAACTGTATAAATATCTAGTAGGAAAAAAATCTATAGATATGAGGTAATATGCACTAAAGAGTAAAGTGGTGTTATCCTGTGGGGCATATTTACTAAAACTGTAAACTTTACTCTGAAATTTGATATTATTTATGTTTTTTTCTAATTATTCAAAAATATCATTAAAGAGTCTCAGAAATCACAGACTCTATCAATCATCAAATAAAAACACATTTTAAGCAAATGTTATTTTTGCAAAATTACTGATCTGAAGTTTAGAAAATTGAAGTGACACAAAGAAGCTGCAGAGAAAGTGTTTGCTCCTCACACGCCTAATCTCTTAGGATTAAAGGATTTGATTACAAGATTCCAGTAATAACTCTGTAAAGCTGATAAGTAGCTGATAAGTAGCTACTGCAGTACTTATAAGTAAATTTGCAGAGCTATTACAAAAATTCTAGTGTAGCTCTAACGTGTGTTAATAACCTGCCTAAAGTATGTCTCATAGCCATGTTACAGAATGATACTGGCATGGCCAAAGCCCTAGAGACTGTGAAGATTAGGCCTGGACTGAGTAAATTGATGTTGGATTGGGCCGGACATCTTGGTGTTGATGTAAGGTAGCACTATTGTAAAGATATATATGTACTGTTTATACTGTTACTCTGTAATATGTATGTGTTTATTCAAGAAGTGGGGAAAATTACCTGTAAAACCGACTGTTGCAGAGTGGTTTGTACTGTGCACCTGGGATGTTCTTTTGGACATGTGTGCATGTGTTCCCAAGGAAACTGAGAATGCACCTTGGCATGATAAAATGTTCCATCTCACACATAGGCATGTCTTAATTGGATAATCAAGAATGCACATTGTTGGCATTAGCTGCTCATAACCAGAGACAGGGTATAATTATGTGTGATTTTAATTAATAAAAGTCTGTTATAGTTTTCACATAAATAATGTGTGGGGCTATTTACTTCGGGCCTGTTTGGGACTATTCAGTTGAGCTGTATGTTGGGCTCCACATCAGGCACCATGTTTGGTTTGTTCAACTCTATCCTAACCCAAATGGACTATAAGGGTCAGAAGCTTGCAAAGCAGATATTTCAAGGAATAATTCTCTTGTCTGCAGTTGTTGGTTTTATCTATGGTTACGTCATTGAACAATTTGGCTGGACTGTATATATACAGTAGTTATAGCTGGAGTTGCAGTGTCTGGTCTGTTAACTCTTCCTCCATGGCCAACCTACCACCACCATCCACTGAAATGGCTGCCAGTCCAAGACCCTGGATCAAATGACAGAAACAATTGAAAAAAAAAAACATTAATAAACTATAAACAATAAAGCACCATTACATCCAAGTCAGAGGAACACCAGTGACACAGCAATTTGTCTTGGTCAGAAATGTTTTCTCCTAAGCAGAACGTTGTGCTAATATATGTGACCTTACAGTGGTTGCCTGCAAACGTTAAATAAAATGATTCCGATAAAAAAAATTACTGTGTGCCTGTATCCGGGGAAGTGGGGAGTAATCCTGTTCTGAAACCACTTGTATCCTGCCTGCATCATCCTCTATACATATTTTTGGACTTTGTTCCTATCCTGAAGTCATCATTTTTTCTGCTGAGAGTAGTAAGATCTCCATCATGTTAATGCTGCACACAAGTCACCACATGCTATCATGTTATCACCAGTGAAATCTCACAACAAGCAGCCCTATTAAATCCCCCCCTACGTTTTAAACTGTAGCTCGCAATGTAGCCAGTAAGTCTTACGGCTATTAAATTAGCCCTGTAAATCAAACCGCTGCCGATCTGCGGGTTTGGAGCAAAAAAAGCCTACGGGACGTGGAACGTGGAACTTTGCGGCCACAAATCCTTTGTTCTCTCAAGCCTGTAACCGCTACATTCCAATCATGCTATTAAATTGCAACAATTTCACTTGCCTTCAACCCCATAACATGCAAATGTAGCAAAGAAGCCAACGTGTGATAGAGAGGACTCATAAGCGGGTAAAGTCCAATCCGTAGCACTTTAAATGCACATATACACACACTACTGTACTTTTATGAACAGGGAAAATTATGTTAGCTCTTAGGATTAAAAGCACAACATGCTCAAGCTCGCAAATCGGCCCCAAAAAATACTTTATTTCATGTTTGATTTCCATGTCATATTGATCTCAGCACTCAATGTGTTAATCCATATAAGGGAACTCGCATGTAATAGAATATCATATTTACGGTTTTAGTAATATTGCATCATATGTAGAATGTGGGTCCGATCGTAAACCGTAATTGAACCCCGTAAGACTTTGAAATCCAACCTCCATTTTCCTGTGACGCAATGATGACAATCTCTGTTTTCAAACCCGTAATCCATTCAAACCCTTAACTACGGGTTTGACTAATTTATCACGTTCAAGACTGCACCTCCAACGGTCGACAAATGGTTTACTGGTTTATGTCTCAAGCTCGTAACTCACAGCCCGTTCTAATTTAATAGCTAGGTAACTCTGCCAAATTTCATGCCCCCAGCCTTTGCGGGTTTAACATTGCACTTCCTGGCTTCGGATTTAACAGGGCTGCAAGTGAAATACACAGGAGTGTGCACTCATGGACCATGGTTGCATATAAATTAGCGACTGCAACATTAGCAAAATGGAGATCTTGTTATCAAGGGATGACTGTTAATAGCAAAATGGCTGCACACATACTAGAAAACATAAAGCCTAAATTATGAGTAAGTAAAGTTATCCATTTATTTTAATAATGTTTTATTACAAGAAAATATGTTAAGTGGGATATTGATTAAACTGGCACTTTTTTCTCACTTCAGTAGGCCTTTAAACACTCATTAATTCTCTTAAGATTCTATATCTTGTTAACCTCCAGCTACCCAACCATGTAATTTCTGTATCTACAACTTTTCTTATATCAGTGTAAGAATATAGAGTACATTCATTTTGTCTTTAATATTTAGTAACTGCTGCTTTTATTGTATGTTGATTAATACTCATAATATTCACGGTATTTTAATGGTATTTTTTGGCTTATTGTGTTTAATAGGGAATTCCCTAGCTGGCCATATCTAGATAAGATGCTGAAATCTTTATTGTACCACAGCATCACTGCAATGTAATTAACTTCTATATTTCTTTATATGATGCAGGTGAGCAGCCATATCAGTTTCCCTCCCAAATAAAGATGCTAAATTGATCATTCCTTCAGAAAGTCTTTGGGAAAACAAAAATACCCTGTGCACGCTATATAATCTGAAAATAATACAAAATACTGGAATGATGTCTTACTAGACTCTATAAATCAGAGGTACTTGGATCATAATAACCTATAAAGCTTTGCAATAGCCAACCACTATAAACTCCCCTTCTGAATTGCTACCTTGTTGTGGTGAAGGAGCTTGTGTACGTCAGTGAAGCTATGAGCTATACCATGAAAGGTCACCCAAGATGGCAGGTCATAGCAGAGAGGTCAAATGGAGAAGGAAATGGCAACCCCCACCAGTATCTTTGCCATGAAATCCTTATGGATGAGCACAACCAGACCTGGAGTGATGCAGTCCATAGGGTAATGGGGAGTTGGACACGACTGAACACACATAAATAAACTAAATTACATAATTTGCAGGCTCTATGTATTACTTCAACCACACACAAAAATATGACATATAGTTGTCAGTGTTGGGGACGTTTGCGATGTTGGTCACGCTTTTGCGTCCCTCGCGAGGCGAGCCGTTGATGCACGCATGACTTAGGCAGCAATGAAGCGCCTTAGGCTGCAATGAGCACCGAAAACACAGAAAAAACACCAAAATAATGAAAAAAAAATAACACACACAGCACAGGGGAAGAGCCAGTAAGCCGGGAAAAGCCATATTTTGCGTTTTTTGTCGAAATCGGCTAAGCAAGGGAAAAAATGGCGGACGAAAAACATAAAAATTCGGGAACAGGATGTAAACAAGGCTCAGCAAAGCCGGGCACGCATAACTTAGAAAAAACACGACGGCAAAACCAGTAACACTTACACTAACAACGCCAGGCATGCAGGACTTTGGAAATAAAACCAACGCAGTTGCTCAGCGGATCAAAAGCCTCACATTGTATGGCAAACAGCATTGGCAGCCTTACAATTTTTTTTCCGGCATTTTTGACGGGCAATTGCCTAGTATGACCTTAATTATATGCAATTGTTGTCCACACCAAATGTCTAATAATCTGTTTGTCATTTAATATATGTAATGTGGCATAGCCAGTCTCCAGACCATAATGCCACAGAAAATCTGTGGACGGAGCTGAAGGTTCGAGTTGCCAAACATCAGCCTCGAAACCTTAATGACTTAGGGAGGATCTACAAAGAGGAGTGGGACAAAATCCCTCCTGAGATGTGAGCAAATCTGGTGGCCAACTACAAGAACGTCTGGCCTCTGTGATTGCCAACAAGTGTTTTGCCACCAAGTGCTTAGTCAAAGGGGTCAAATACTCATTTCCCTTATTGACCTGTAAAAAAATCTATACATTTTTTATAAAAAAAGGGCATTCAGGGTTATCCTGGTTAATTAGAGAGAGGGTATTGATCCAGGGAGGAATCCGATCTCCATTATCTGGGGTCAGGAAGGAATTAATTTATTTTCCCTTTTGAGACGATTATCTAAGTTTCACTTGTTTTTTTTCCCATTCTCTGGATCAATTAACAACTACTCCGCATATTGCAGATCAGAGGAAATCTTACAAGGTTGAACTTGATGGACAAAGTCTTTTTTCAGCCTCAATAACTATGTAACTAAGTAACTATGAGCCTCATTCATTTGAGCTTTTGAGAGATCTGGGCTTCGGAAATGGAGTTGTATGTTATTTGGCTATTCAATTGGCTTCTTTTTGCGGGCTCTGATCAAGTTATGGGGTACTGCAATGGTTCACATTGCAAGTTAATGCCCCTTCAAGCCTTTGATCTTTCACGGCCGCAAGACTTCCGAAAGCTAAAATCGCAAATCATTATTCAATTGCTCTGATTCCCCCTCGCTAACCACCCCATCAAACCCGCAAATGGCAAAAATGGAACGACAGGTGAAAGGTACCAAGGGGGAATCGCAAAGGGCTTAATGACATGTCCAGAGCACTTTAAAAGCAAAAATAAAAGCATTACTGTACTTTTATTAAAAGGGGAAGTGATATTGGGTCTTAGAATTAATAGCACACCATTCTCAAGTTTACAAATCGGCCTACAAAAATACTTTATTTCATGTTTACATTTTGTGTTAAATCGATCACGGCAATCAATGTATTAATACATATAATGGAACTCGCATGGACTAGAATATCATATTTACAGTTTTATCACTATTGCATTATATCTGGAATGTGGGTCCGATCGTAACTCGTAATTCAAGCCCATAGGACTGTGAAATCAAAACTCCATTTTCCATAGATGCAACAATGACGATCTCTGTTTCTATTGGCTGTTTCTATTGCAAGAGTTTCATGGTTAAGCTCGCAAATACTACATAGACGGGCCATAACTTGTGGCCTTGAGCAATTGAATAGCACCATAACTTGCGAACGCTCCAGGCTCGCAGCAAGTTTGCAGACGTACAGCTTACTACGATCGAGTTGCGAGCTTGCAATTGAATTGGGCTCTAAGTAACCACAATTTAAATTGAATTACAACACAGCTGATTTTTACATGAGGCATAAAATGAATGCAAATGATTTCACTCTCATAATATCCTGAGAATTTGCTTTGAGTCATCCAATCTTTAAAATTGTGTATTCTTGCAAAAGAATGTGCAGTTCATTTCCACTCGATAATGTCAAAGATTTAAAGCTCCATCTTTTGGGAAAATAGATTATTACAATATTCCCCACTAGGACGCCTGTTCATAGTATTTCAATCTTATTATATTGTTGTACATTCATTATTAAATGTTCTTATTTGCATAAGGTGTGCAAGGTTGCCGTGCGACTAAGGAACCATGCTGTGTGATCTGCTAATGACATCTGTGCAGATCTAAAAATGTTATTTTTAGTCTAAAACCATGCTTCTATTTATCATCATTTCTAAATAAATGTTATAGAACCACTGCCAATATATTTATACAGTGGCGGAGCTAGTGAATTGAGGGCACTGGTGCAAAATAATTTTGGCCGCCCAAAAATGCCTTTCTATAAAAAATAACTATCTGCCTCCTCTAAATAATTAAAAGGAGTTCAGATAGCAGGGGGCCCCTACCCTTATGTGGGCCTTGGTGTACCAGATGTGGCTCCACCACAGTATATATATACTAGCGACTTGCCCGTCAAAAAATGACGGCAATGTGATGTATATGTTTGTCAAGTTGTTTAGTTATTAACATATATTTTTGACACTTGTAAGTATTTTAATATGAACGTGTATTTTTGTAAAATGTTGATGTAATGGTTTTTTTAAATGTAATTTGTATCTGAAGAATTGTTAACTTTAATATACATTGAATGAATAGGAAAGCAAAAAGTAAAAAGCCTTCTTGAAACGTCCCGAATTTTAACATGAAGGTTAAAATATATGTGAGCAATAACCTTCAAAGTATATATTTTTAAACTTGAACTTTATTTTTTATGTAAGTTTAGAAGTTGACAAAACATTGGTATAATTTTGAACATTATAAACAGGAACATAGTGAATACATTTTGTAACCTAATTTTTTATTAAAAGTATTAACATTTGACTGTAAAAACAGTTGACCTTTAAATTAATCAGTATTAACATGCAATTTCTATCACAATGATTGTTAACTTGAAAAAACATTAAATGTAGAGGAAGGCATACAGTAAAAACTCTCCTTAAAACGTACGTAATTAAAGTAATTCATTACTGACCACATAAACTGGTGATAAACATTAATGTAGGTAGTAATCTTAAGATAACAGACAATATTTACATTGTGACTTAAAAGGTGCTTGACCTCTTAACATCCACTTTGTAATCTGTTGAATGAAATAACTTGAAAATATATTTTTTAAACTTGTAACATTAGAAACATTAACATAGTTCCTTCACATTTTAACATAATTTTTACTAACAATGCAAGGCAAGTATTTTGTGAGGCGAATCATTCAGAAACAGTACTTCCATTAATTATGACTGAATTAAACAACCAATTGTTATGTATTTTGGAATGCTTTTAAAAAATGTTGGCATCTTTAATTTGTATCCTGCAAAGTTATAGTACTTCATAGTAGACAATGTTTTTAGTAAAAATACGTCCATCTTCTAATAAATCACCTTGACTTTCATTGTTTTCAATGTAAACTTTAATAGCCTGTGGATTTTTGCACCGTGACAACGCAACGTACAATTGACCATGCGCAAAAACTGGTTCTTCCAAGAAAATACCCACAGATTTGAAAGTTTGACCTTGTGATTTATTAATGGTCATGGCAAATGCCATAATAATGGGAAATTGTCTTCTTTGAAGTATAAAAGGGAGACTACTTTCACTTGGTGCTAAATCTATTCTTGGTATGAAAACTCTCTCTCCTTTATGGGTCCCAGTTAAAATTTCAGCATCTATAAAATGGTCCTTTAATTGTTGAACAATTAATCTTGTGCCATTGCATAGGCCTTTTTTGGGGTTCATATTTCGCAGTAACATGATAATTGCACCTTTCTTTAGCTGCAAAATATGTGGTGGCATTCCAGAAGGAGTTAGAGAGTTTATGAATTCAGTTGAAAAGTTTGCCTGACTTTCATTGTCATCAGCAAGTACAGAATCAGCACTGTGATAATTTCTTTGTGGTGCATTAATTTTTTTAAAGATTTCATTATTGAGTATTAATGCATCTTTATTTTTACACGTCAGTATAACTTGGTTGGCAAGCTCGGAATATTCTTCGTTATTTATGCTCCCTTCAAATATAGCCGATATAATATCTTGTTGACAAATCATATGAGGTGGGATCTCTACAGTGTCGTCAGGTAAATGTAGTATTTTTTCTGTTCTGCCTTCTCCAATTTTAATAAGCCAATCATTGAAATCAGTTTCGCCTTCTGATCTCATATTTTGTTGCAGTTGAAGATGTGTAAAATGTTTCCATACTGTGCTTGACTTGATACAGGTTTCGATAATGTCAGTTCGATTTCCATGTACAACGACAGGTAATGTTTGTCTAAAATCGCCACCCAACAACATTACCTTTCCACCAAATGGAAAAGTATTATCCATGACTTCACAAAGCAAACGGTCAATACATTGGAGGGCATAGCATGACATCATTGTGGCCTCATCTATTATAATTAATTTACATTTCTTCAATTTCTTTGCTTGTAAGGATGTCATGCGAATATCTGACACAGAATTTTCTAAAATAGGCACTGGCAGTTTAAATCCACTATGAACAGTTCTTCCACCTTCTAATAAAAGTGCAGCAATTCCAGTAGTGGCAAACGCCATTGCTATTTTTCCTTGTGCTCGTACTGAACTCATTAATAAATTGTACAAATATGTTTTTCCTGATCCGCCAGGTCCATCAAGATAGAAATAACGCTCTGTCACCATGTCAGCATCTATAGCATTTTTAATGGCATGAAATGCTTGCAATTGTAGTGTATTTAAAGTTGCAAGTCTTTCTTCTGTTCTTTCTGCTTGTAGTTGAATGTCATAGTCTTCAAAGATAATGTCATCTATAAGACCTGGATCAGGCAAATTAAAACTTGCACAACTTAATCCATGAGTTAAAAAGACTTCTTGGATTTCCATTAACGTTTTTAAGTGTGCAATGGGTTAATTGTATCATCGCATAAAGTCTTCAGCCATATTACTTTTAAAAGTCTCCCACAAAGCTAATGCATTTGGAGCATTTGAGAAGATACAAATAAAAGCAAATTGTTCTCTCATCTGTCGTGGCATTTGACATTGTGCTGCTTCTTCTAAACATCTTTCCCACTCTGTATCATCAGCGAGTAAGTTTCTATGTCTTGCAGCTAAATGGAAAGATTCATATACAATGTCATTAACAGTTCTTAATTGTTCAAAACTTTGTGCTCCTGGAACATTTAAAAGTAATATCCGTAAGCAAAAACGTTCAACATCTCTTGGACTGACTGTGTAAATTCTTGGAATAATTTTATTGCCTCTGGTTTTTCTTGGTCTCCATAATCCATTCACAAAAACATAGTGATATGGAATTTCAATATATAAGTATTGTGTTGCTTCAGCATCAGTGGAATTTAATGCAAACCATGCAGTTAGTGTAGTGTGACGATCTTCACTTTGGGCCAATGCATTCATTTAATTTCCAGCATGGAAATAGACTAAATGCCGTTGTGGCAAATGTACTGCTAACCTATATACTGCATGTGATCTATCATGCATTTCAAATTTTAAAAGCCGCCACATAGCTTCTGGCGCACTGACATAGCGAGCATCTACATGAGATGCAAGTTCATCATGTACTAACTTACTACTTTCAGGGTTGTCTGCACTTTTGACGACTACAGTAGCTGCATCGTAACCTTTGTAAATATATTTGTAGACATTTTTTATGGATTTTATGGAAGTGCAGGCTTCTACGTTGATGTGGGCGTTGTACTTCATGAGTAAATGTGGATTGTAGGGTACTACATATCTATTGTCCACTTCTTTTCCACGAATAATGGCACTATCTCCTTCTCTTCTTTTATAAAGTGGATATCCATCACAATTGGCATAGGTTTTGTCTCTATAATCTTTTGGAAATTCTTTGGAACATTTCTTATTTTCCATACATGGTGATTGTGGATTAAGGTCACCACAGGGTCCATGAATCATGCGATGAGTAACAATCTCATATAGTCTACCATATAGTTATGGATCTGGTAGTTCAGCAACAATGACTGCATCCACTTTGTCCGAAGTATCTAATTTATCTTTTTCTTGAAGTATTATTAGAAGATGTGCATGTGGAAGGCCTCTTTTTTGAAATTCAATGGTATATATACATAAGCAAGACATTTGCCAAATAACTGATTTATAGTGAAGTCACGTATTAATTCATTTAATTTAATCTTAAAAACTCTGGCTACTAAATCTGGTCGATCTGAAGCAGTTTGTCCAAGAAGTAGATTTTGTGTAATTTCTGGCCATTGTGGATTACATGTAAATGTCACAAATAAATCGGGTTTGCCAAATTTAGTGACAATAGCCATAGCATCATTGTATCTTTCTCTCATATTCCGAGGAGATCCTTGAAAGGAAGATGGTAAAATGATGGCTTTGCCAGCTGTCATGTCTCTGCTTGTAGCCACGTCAGCAACATAGTCCATGAGTCCAGAATATTGTTCTACACGGAGTTTATCTTGTTTATATTTAATAAAGTTTAAATTATTTGCCTCAACTTGCAAATATGAATCAATAATCCATTGTTGTGTTAGTTTCCCACCACATAAAATTGGATTAAATACATTGCGAATGGCAATTTGAGCTACTTTAAATTCAAGCATAGAAACATTATTTCGGATTCTGGCTTTAGCATTTGGGTAACTGGGAAGAGTTAATTTTGGTTGCCAACCTGCTTCTCTGTGTGGGAAAAAGATGGGATATGTCATTGGATCTAAATTTGGACTTAAGATACTCATATTAGTAAACGGTTGCTCCTCATTTCTGGGATATATTCGAATGTCTCTTTGAAATGGTGGTTCTCCTTCATCATTCTGAAACACCATTGCAACCTCATTTGATGTTGGCAAGTTATAACGACGTTTATCAGTATGTCTGTCTCTTTTAAGCACCGTATTAACCTTCAGCATTGGTAATTGATGTGTTTGTGCATGAAGTAGTTGTTCATTTTCTACTTCTGCCAATTTTTTTTAAGCTTTACTGTAGGGATTGTTGTCCATAATGTTATTTAGCTCTATAAAAACACTGTGTAAGCATTTTTTTATTTTCTTCCATCTGCATACGTTGGTCAACAGCTTCCATTGTATCTAGGACATATAGTTGAGCGAATTTTCTTTGATTTCCTTCCTCTGGATGTAAATGGGAAGTGCGATGATAAATTTGTCCTTGGACTTTAAAACAATAAGGACCATGTCCTGGTACATTAGCAGCTAATGTTGCCCCCATGGATGCAAAGGATATGGCACTATTGTAGGATCTTATGTTTGTTTTAAAATTGTTGTAGTTTGGAAAAGTATGTTCAGTCATAATGTTTTGTAAATAGAGAGGAAATTGTTTCCTTTCTGGAAGTTTGAACTTGCCTTTTTGACAGCAACTAATAAATTGGCCATCTCTGGGTCTCTCCTGTTTAAAATAATAAGCCTCACAAAACTGACATTGAGTAGTCATGTCCCCACAACTATGAACCTCTACTGCTAAATACTTGAGTAGAGGACAATTTGCAAAGCATATAGGATTTTGACTTTCATATTCATCAGTTGAAATGTCAAATGATGTTTCAACAACAGGTTCTAAATGCTTTGTTTTTTTTGTGGCTTTTCTTGGTATATTTTGTATTGTTTGAGGTAAAATGTCATGTAATGTTTCATGAAACGGTTCTAAATGCTTTGTTTTTTTGTTGCTTTTTTGGTATCTGTTGTATTTTTTCAGGTAAAATGTCATATGATGTTTGAGCAACAGGTTGTAAATGCTTTATTTTCTTTGTTGCTTTTTTTGACATATCTTTAATTTCTGCAGGTGACAGTCTTTTGCTTGCAATTCTTTTGCGTTCTTTTTCTCGTCGAATTTCCTTCTTCTCCGGTGTCTGCTGGCTGTCTGCTCTCTGTCGTCGTTCTCTAGCTTGGCGTCTTTTCTTTTCTTGTTTACTCTCGTTATCAGCCATGGTAATCTGTAAAAATAAAATAATGCATCATTAGTTTATTTTGAGATGTTAAGTTGTTTTTCATGACAAATTGTTATCAACAGTGTGTTTACATTTTATACTTAATCAATTTCAATGCGGTCAATTGAATAGAGGTCTAAATAAGGCCATCAGATAATTATTTAAAGAAGTTTTTTTTTATTAAACATGTATCCAAAAGCAAGTGTTTCAGTAACTAAAAAGGTATTTTCAAAAATATGTTATGTCCTTATTTACAGCACTATTCAATTTGTCAAATGGCAATTAAATTAGGGTTAAGGAGTGGAATGTTACAATGACAAATTGTATAGATTCTGTGTTTTTAGACTTTTTTGGACTATGCAATTTTTTTTTTAAGGTTACATTGAAGTTTGTATTTACTGTTAAAGATTATTGGCTCTAAAAGACAAATAAGAGATAGATGAAAAATGTGTTAGTTATATTTTTTCAACAGTTCTAGTTACCGGTAGTTTATTTTAAATTTTATGTTCTGTTGACATCGATGCAAAGCTAAGATCTTTATTTTTTTTTCTCTTTTTTTACTTGTTATACTGTACCTTGGTTGAAGTTTGAGTTCAAGCAGAATTCTTTGTTGGTCCTGTGTTGAAAGTCCTCGTCCGATGGTGTAGTCCTCTGTTGAAAGTCCTCGTCCGCTGGTCTGGTCCTCAGTTGAAACTCCTGTTCCGATGTTCTTGACGCAGTATCTGTTATAAAATAAAAATGAAAATGTTATGTTATTTGAATGTCTTTGTAATAATGAAAAAATGCCATTATTTCTGTGTTTTTCTACAATCCTTTTTGGTGTGCCCCACTTTTGGTATGCTTCTTTAGGCTTTTTTCTAAGGCTTATAGGTGGTTAAACATTAAAGAAGAATATTAATTAATTTTTCTCTTTTTTTACTTGTTATACTGTACCTTGGTTGAAGTTTGATTTCAAGCAGAATCTTTGTTGGTCCTGTGTTGAAAGCCTTCGTGTGATGGTCTGGTCCTGTGTTGAAAGTCCTCGTCCAATCGTCTGGTCCTCTGTTGAAAGTCCTCGTCCGATGGTGTAGTCCTCTGTTGAAAGTCCTCGTCCAATGGTCTGGTCCTCTGTTGAAAGTCCTCGTCCGCTGGTCTGGTCCTCAGTTGAAACTCCTGGTCCGATGTTTTTGACGCAGTATCTGTTATAAACTAAAAATGAAAATGTTATTTTATTTGAATGTATTTGTATTAACTAAAAAATGACATTATTTCTGTGTTTTTCTACAATCCTGTTTGGTGCGCACCACTTTTGGTATGCTTATTTAGGCTTTTTTCTAAGGCTTATAGGTTGTTAAACATTAAAGAAGAATATTAATTTAGTTTGCTATGTGTTTGTGTGAGTTTTCGTACAATCCTGTTTGGTGCACACCACTGTTGGTATGCTTATTTAGGCTTTTTTCTAATGCTTATAGGTTGTTAAACATTAAAGAAGAATATTAATTTAGTTTGCTATGTGTTTGTGTGAGTTTTCGTACAATCCTGTTTGGTGCGCACCAATGTTGGTATGCTTATTTAGGCTTTTTTGTAAGGCTTATAGGTTGTTAAACATTAAATAAGAATCTAAATGTAGTTTGCTATGTGTTTGTGTGAGTTTTCATACAATCCTGTTTGGTGCGCACCACTGTTGGTATGCTTATTTATCTTTTTTTTTAATGCTTATAGGTTGTTAAACATTAAATAAGAATCTAAATGTAGTTTGCTATGTGTTTGTGTGAGTTTTCGTACAATCCTATTTGGTGCGCACCACTGTTGGTATGCTTATTTATGTGTTTTTTGTAATGCTTATAGGTTGTTAAACATTAAATAAGAATATAAATGTCGTTTGCTATGTGTTTGTGTGAGTTTTCGTACAATCCTGTTTGGTGCGCACCAATGTTGGTATGCTTATTTAGGCTTCTTTCTAAGGCTTATAGGTTGTTAAACATTAAATAAGAATATAAATGTAGTTTCCTATGTGTTTGTGTGAGTTTTTGTACAATCCTGTTTGATGGGCACCACTTTTGTTATACTTATGTAGTGTTTTTTCTAATGCTTATAGGTTGTTAAACATTGAAAAAGAATATTAATTTAGTTTGCTATGTGTTTGTTACAATCCTGTTTTGTGTGTACCACTTTGTGTGTACAATATGTTGCATACTTTGGCCCTCATTCAATTGCAGTTTGGCCAATTCAATAGGGTTCTAAATGTGCTTATTTCGCGCCCTATTGAATTGTCCAAAATATCAATTGAATGAGGGCCTTTGGTTGCTGGATTTGTTATATTGTGAGGGCCTCATTGAATTTCGTTTTTGGCAATGGAATTGGGCTCAATATGAGCACAGAGCATCTTTTTTTACAGAAGTTTTTAGTTAGTGAACTTGTATCCAAAAGTAAGGCCTTCACTAAGTAAAAACTTCTGTAAAAAAATATGCCCTGTGCTTATATAGAGCCCTATTGAAATGGGCAAATCACATTTGAACGAGGCCCTCGGCCATTAAAAATATTTAGGTCCTGAGTCAATTGCGTTTTGACCAATTGAATAGGGCTCTATATAAGCACATAACATATTTTTTGACAGAAGTTTTTAGTTAGTGAAGACCTTGATTGTGGTTAGAAGTTTAGTAACTAAAAATGTCTGTCTAAAAAATCTGTTATGTGCTTATATAGAGCCCTATTCAATTGGCCAACCCGCAATTGAATGAGGCTCATGGTTCGGTTCTTTTTTATACTTAATACTTTACCTTGATTGAAGTGTCGAATGACAGAGGGTCCCCTCCTGACAATATTAATCCGCCGGTCTTCTTGTAGTGTCTGTTTGAAAAATAAAGTGAAATAGTGAATTATCTAAAAAAAAAAATGTATTTAGCAAAGCATGGCCTTTTCAGCATTTAATGTATTTTATTATCTTACCTCTTCTTCTTTGTTGGTGTTCTTTAAAAGGGATTGTGCTTCACAATGCACGGTGCAAATTGTTGAGTGACGCTGTTGATGCAGAGTCTGTTTGAATATTAAAAGAAGTAGAAAGATTAAGCTTTATGTGATCTATTGAATTGCAGTAAATTAATGTCATTTAAATATACTTCTGTAATTATTTTCAATTAACATTATTATTCGGTGGGGGCTACACACATGTCACATACATGAAGCACATTTCCATAGTTGAAAGTAATTATTTTGTGTGCGTGTGACATATCACTATACATGAATCATATTTTAATTGTTAAATGAACCTTATTTTTTTTTTGGCCAACATACATAAATGTGTGTACACATATATATGTGCGTGCCACATATCAGTATACATGACTCATATTTTAATATTCCCAACTTATTTTTTTCTAATGTCATTTAAATGTAGTTGTTTAATTAGTTTGTTTTAAGATAATTTTGTTGCAGGGGCAATACACATAAATGTGCGTGTCACATGTCAGTATACATAAACCTCTTTTTGATATTTTTTTTTGTTGTTGTTGTTTTGTTAAATGAACCTTATTTTTTGGGGGGGGCCTACACACATAAATGTGTTTGGGACATGTGAGTATACATGATAGACATAAATGTGCGTGTCACATGTCACTACATAAATCTCATTTTCCTATTTAATTTTTTTTTTTGATGTCCTGTCTTGATAATAAAATGTAATATATTATAGCTTACCTCTCAGTTGTAATTTGCACAGTGTAAAGTATTAAATTAGGAAAGAATTGTCTTCTCAAGTTTTAGCTGCAGTTATGTCTGAAATCACTCTGTTCATCACCTGAGTAGAAATGTATTTTTCTCTGTCAAATAGGCAGTATTTATAAACTTGTAGAACATTCTGGAAAGTTAGACCGTTAGAACGCAATACGCATGCGCTATTTGCGTTCCAGCTTACAATTTGCGTTCCATCCGCCATTTTGTGCATAGTAGTGGTTAAAATGGTGTTTAATATGAGTGTGATCCGTTCCGCATAGTATGTGTTTCATTATTGCTAGTAAGTGTAGTGTAGTTACGTCTGAAGCCTCGTTTTCGTTTTGTTCGGCGGCCATTTTTTCTCTCGCTTAGCCGATTTTCTGCAGTTTAAAATCTTTGTTTTGGACTTAAATGGACGTGTAAATTAACTTTTGGAGGTGCCGGATGCCCCCCCGTGCTGTAAGTAAGCTTTTTATGTGTTCGTTGTTTTTATTTCTTGTGTTTGTGATGTTTTGATGCGCGGCGGTTGGAATGGGTCTTTCGCAGACGTTTTTTTTTTCCGATGCGGCCGTATGTTGTTGCGATGCTGTCGTATTTTTTTGCGATAGACGCGGGTTGGCTTTTACGTGTACGACGCAGTGTCTTTGTTTCTAAGTCGTGCGTGTGTGTGTTAAGAGCGTGTGAGGGTCCTTTTTTACTGTTTTTTTGTTAAGTCTTGCGTCTGTGTGTCTGGGTGTAAGCGAGTGTGAGGCGACTTTAAGTTTTTTTTTGTTATAAAGTTGTGTGTGTGTGTATGTGTGTGTTAACACAGCCGATGTTGGGATGCTCCCACCACCGCAAATGCGGACCCTCGCTTCGCGAGGATCCGCATTTGCGGGGACGTTGTTGGGTTTTTGTTGGCTGGGAGGTTGGGTTTATTTTGTTAAAAAGTCGTGTGTGTGTATGTGTGTGTTAACACAGCCGACGTTGAGACCCCCCCCTTCGCAAATGCGGACCCCTCGCTTCGCTTCGCGAGGGAAACAGTTCTTGCGGGCTCGCTGCGCGAGCCCGCAAGCGTGAGCAACGGCCTGTACGCTCACAACTATATATGTGATATATATCACAATCTCAGAATATAGATAATTCCAGAACATGGATGGTTCTTAATACAAAATAAGGAGAGAATTGGACACCCCTTTTATGTGCTCCCTTCTTTTGTTATTTTTCTGTGAGGTTATATAAAAGTGTAGAATTCTAGCAATTCTAGCAAACCTGTTAATTTCCTGTGTTCTTTTATTATATCTTGTTTAAGAATTACAAAATGTTCGGGATAAATGTTTTCAGAAAGTTTTTGCTTTATAAAAATGTTAAAAATGACATAATGTAACACTGATGTGCTTCCTCGTTTCTTCCTGTTTTCCTTCATGAGAGCTGCCATTTTGCAAAGCTGTGATCTAAAGGCAACATGGAGGGCCTTCATACCAGGGTTTCATCTACTAACAAGCAGACAGTGACATGCTGTTTACATGAACAGCATGATAAACATTCAGGGCCCTATTAAATTCCAGCCTCGTAAATAAGAGGCTTCTACTTAAGCCCTACATACTGCAAAGTTTCTCTAACTTACAATGCTATTACAATCACCCTGCTGCGAGCAACGTATGGGCCGTACGTATCAACACTGCGTAAATGTACATGAGGAGTGACAGCCTGCGATATGATATCGCAGGCTCCCGCACCTTAACAAGTAGTGCAGGGGTCCTAAACGGGACCTCCGCGGCAGTCCCCCACATAAGCCCTGCCATGGGGGGTACTCCAACTACCCCCCTGGCACACCAAATTAAACCCCCCTCTATGCGGGGATCCCCATCGTGACCCCCGACGTGTGCTCACATTAACACCTTGCTGCAGTGGTCCATAGGGACTCCCGCAGCCCCCACACATTAACCCCTTGCAGCGGGGTCCCCGATCGGCACCGATCAGGCCCCCGCTGCATTTAATACTTTAAAATTCCCCGCCGCGGCTCCTTAAAGGGGCCGCGACACACTATTACGCAATCCCGGCCGCGGCACCCAAAATTAACCCCCCTTTATGCTGTGGGTCTCCATCGGGACCCCCCATTAACCCCTTGAAGCGGGGGTCCCCGATCTGCATAGATCAGGCCCCCCGCTGCATTTAAAAGTTTTAAATTCCCCGCGGCGGCTCTTTAAAGGGGCCGTGGCACACTATTACCCAATCCCGGCCACAATTAACACCCCTCTATACTGGGGGTCCCCACATAAACCCTTTGCTGCAGGGGTCCATAGGGACCCCCTCAGCCCCCCCACATTAACCCCCTGCAGCGGGGGTCCACGATCGGCACCGATCGTGACCCTGCTGCATTTCAATTTTACATTTCCCGCCTCGCAGGTCCTTAAAGGACCGTAAAGGACCTGAAAGGACTCTCACTAAAAATATTAACCCCAGGCAACTATAATTAACCCTATAACTCATGAAGGTCAATACAGACCCCATAAGTCCTTAATTAACCCTATAACTCATGAAGGTCAATACAGACCCCCATAAGCACTTAATTAACCCTGTCACTCATGAAGGTCAATACAGACCCCCATAAGGCCTTAATTAACCCTGTCCCTCATGAAGGTCAATACAGACCCCCATAAGGCCTCATGGGGGTCAATATAGACCCCCATAAGCCCTTCATTAACCCTGTCACTCATTGGGGTCAATACAGACCCCCATAAGCCCTTCATTAACCCTGTCACTCATGGGGGTCAATATAGACCCCCATAGGCACTTAATTAACCCCCTCACTCATGGGGGTCAATACATACCCCATAAGCCTTCATTAACCCTGTCACTCATGGGGGTCAATACAGACCCACATAAGCACTTAATAAACCCCAGCACTCATGAAGGTCAATACAGACCCCCATAAGCACTTAATTAACCCCGTCACTCATGAAGGTCAATACAGACGCCCATAAGCACTTAATTAACCCTGTCACTCATGAAGGTCAATACAGACCCCCATAAGCACTTAATTAACCCCGTCACTCATTAAGGTCAATACAGACCCCCATAAGCACTTAATTAATCCTATATCTCATGAAGGTCAATACAGACCCCCATAAGGCCTTAATTAAGCCTATAACTCATGAAGGTCAATACAGACCCCCATAAGGCCTTAATTAAGCCTATAACTCATGAAGGTCAATACAGACCCCATAAGGCCTTAATTAACCCTATAACTCATGAAGGTCAATACAGACCCCCATAAGCACTTAATTAACCCTGTCACTCATGAAGGTCAATACAGACCCCCATAAGCACTTAATTAACCCTATAACTCATGAAGGTCAATACAGACCTCCAAAAGGCCTTTATTAACCCTATAACTCATGAAGGTCAATACAGACCCCCATAAGGCCTTAATTAACCCTATAACTGATGAAGGTCAATACAGACCCTCATAAGCCTCTATTTAACCCCATCAGTCCCATAAGGGTATATTATGACCATTATGGGCCTGTTACAACCCAACATTAACCACATAAGTGCCATGACGGTCCTCAAGGACATCATGACACTAACTACAAACACTACACTATAACCCCCAATAAACTATTTAATCTAAACTAACCCTCTACAGTAAAGAAAAAAAAACCTACAGGACAGAAAAAAACAAATACATTACAACCCCCCCCCCCCACTACAGAAAATAAAAGAATGACACACCTGAAAAGGAAAGACAGACATACACAATACAATACATACATACATTACATAAATTACATTACATAAATTACATTACATACATTACATATGATATATTACATATAATACATTACATACAGTACATTACATTACATACATTACATATAATATATTACATATAATATATTACATATATTCCGGGAGGAAATTGCAATGGCGGCTTGTGATTGGCTGAAAAAGCTGTCTATCAATTTCAGCCAATCAGAAGTCGTCAATGTGTGAGCCAATCGGGATGCGCAGATGTCTTCTACCAATCACTCCGTGGGGGTGTATCCCATAGTGATTGGCTGAAGGCATCTGAGCCTCGTGATTGGTTCCAATAAAGATTGACAGGTGCTTTAGCCAATCAGGGTGGGATGGTTCCGGGCCCAGCCGGGCTGAAGGGGAGGAGGCCGGGGACATTGCGGGGAGGTAAGTTAAATGTATATTTAGATGTTTATATGTTTCTTTTATTTCTTGTTTGTATTTTGTATTAATGTATTGTGGTTTTTTTAACAGGGCCGCGCCGGAAGAGCTGAACAATGACGGGACATGCTGGAAAGGTGAGTAGAATATTTAGAATGTATATAATGTTTATTTATTTCATGTTAATGTTTTGTACTAATTATTTTGTTTTGTTTTACCCCTAGGTTAGTGATCTGAAGGGACATCTTAAAGGTAAGTGGTCTTAATTATTTTATTTTAGCTTAGAATTAGGGTCTGTGTATTTAGGACTGTAATTATTTTATTTTAGCTTAGAATTATGGTCTGTGCAGTTAGGACTGTAATTATTTTATTTTAGCTTAGAATTAGGGTCTGTGTAGTTAGGACTGTAATTATTTTATTTTAGCTTAGAATTAGGGTCTGTGTATGTAGTTAGGATTTATTGTATATTAGATAGATAGGGGGATATATTTGATATAGTTAGGATTTATTTTATATTAAATAGATTTTATGTTAGATAGATAGGGGGTATCTGATTTGTATTATATGTAATATATTATATGTAATATATTATATGTAATGTATGTAATGTAATGCATTGTATGTAATGTATTATATGTAATATATTATATGTAATATATTATATGTAATGTATGTAATGTAATTTAATGTATGTAATGTAATGCATTATATGTAATATATTATATGTAATGTAATGTATGTAATGTAATGTATTATATGTCTGTCTGTCTTTCCTTTTCAGGTGTGTAATTTTTTTTATTTTCTGCAGTTAGTGGGGGGTTGTAATGTATTTGTTTTTCTGTACTGTAGGTTTTTTTATTTTCTGTAAGGTAGTTTTTTTTATTTTTTGTAAGGTAGGTTTTTTATTTTTTGTATTAGAGTGGTGGGAAGGTTTATTAGGGGGTGGTGTAGGTAGGTAGTGTAAGTGTTAATAGATTAGTGTAGAGGGGGGTTGGTTTAGATTAAATGGTTAATTGGGGGTTATAGTGTAGTGTTTGTTGTTAGTGCCATGATGGTCTTTGAGGACCGTCATGGCACTTATGTGGTTAATGTTGGGTTGTAACAGGCCCATAAGGGTCATAATATACCCTTATGGGACTGATGGGGTTAAATAGAGGCTTATGGGGGTCAGTATGGACCTTCATGAGTTATAGGGTTAATTAAGTGCTTATGGGGGTCTGTATTGACCTTCATGAGTTATAGGGTTAATTAAGGCCTTATGGGGGTCTGTATTGACCTTCATGAGTTATAGGGTTAATTAAGTGCTTATGGGGGTCTGTATTGACCTACATGAGTTATAGGGTTAATTAAGGCCTTATGGGGGTCTGTATTGACCGTCATGAGTGACGGGGTGAATTAAGTGCTTATTGGGGTCTGTATTGACCTTCATGAGTTATAGGGTTAATTAAGTCCTTATGGGGGTCTGTATTGACCTTCATGAGTTATAGGGTTAATTAAGTGCTTATGGGGGTCTGTATTGACGTTCATGAGTTATAGGGTTAATTAAGGCCTTGTGGGGGTCTGTATTGACCTTCATGAGTTATAGGGTTAATTAAGGCCTTATGGGGGTCTGTATTGACCTTCATGAGTGACAGGGTTAATTAAGTGCTTATGGGGGTCTGTATTACTCCTTCATGAGTTATAGGGTTAATTTAGGCCTTATGGGGGTCTGTATTGACCTTCATGAGTGACGGGGTTATTAAGTGCTTATGGGGGTCTGTATTGACCTTCATGATTTATAGGGTTAATTAAGGCTTTATGGGGGTCTGTATTGACCTTCATGAGTTATAGGGTTAATTAAGGCCTTATGGGGGTCTGTATTGACTTTCATGAGTTATAGGGATAATTAAGTGCTTATGGGGGTCTTTATTGACCATAATGAGTTATAGGGTTAATTAAGGCCTTATGGGGATCTATATTGACCTTCATGAGTTATAAGGTTAATTAAGGCCTTATAGGGGTCTGTATTGACCTTCATGAATGACAGGGTTAATTAAGTGCTTATGGGGGTCTGTATTACTCCTTCATGAGTTATAGGGTTAATTTAGGCCTTATGGGGGTCTGTATTGACCTTCATGAGTGACAGGGTTATTAAGTGCTTATGGGGGTCTGTATTGACCTTCATGATTTATAGGGTTAATTAAGGCCTTATGGGGGTCTGTATTGACCTTCATGAGTTATAGGGTTAATTAAGGCCTTATGGGGGTCTGTATTGACCTTCATGAGTTATAGGGTTAATTAAGTGCTTATGGGGGTCTGTATTGACCTTCATGAGTGACAGGGTTAATTAAGTGCTTAGGGGGGTCTGTATTGACCTTCATGAGTTATAGGGTTAATTAAGGCCTTATGGGGGTCTGTATTGACCTTCATGAGTTATAGGGTAAATTATAGTTGCCTGGGGTTAATATTTTTAGTGCAAGTCCTTTCAGGACCTTTACGGTCCTTTAAGGACCCGCGAGGCGGGAAATTTAAAATTGAAATTTAAAATTGAACCCCCAGCATAGAGGGGGGTTAATTTTTTGGGCCGCGGCCAGGAATGGCAATTAGTGTGCCGCGGCCCCTTTAAGGAGCCGCGGCGGGAAATTTAAAATTTTTAAATGCAGCGGGGCCTGATCGGTGCCGATCGGGGACCCCCGCTGCAAGGGGTTATTGTGGGGGTGCTGCAGGGGGCCCGATAGAGACCCCTGCAGCAAGGGGATGTGTATAGGGAGTAGGGGGGAGCCTCACACGGCTGTCTCGGGCTGCTCCGAGGCATCACGTAGAGGCTTTAGGATCCCATGCGGGCACTTTTTGTGCCCGTAGGGATTCTTACGAAATGCGATAATCATGCATAGATTTAAGGCTGCGTGTGACTACGTAGCTCTCTCGGAGCCTATTCTCTGCCATTTTTCGTAGTCATATCGCAAAGAAGGCTGCGAGAGATTCGGTACTCGCAAACAGCAAAAAAACTGCCTTTTGCGAGCACCGAGAGAACTAAGACGGAAAATTTAATAGGGCCCTCAGTGTGAAGCCTTTTCCCCTGTGGATGTAGCTTTAGGTCAAATCCATGAAAGATGACATCTCTCATGATGAAGAAGACTAAGGGCCTCATTCAATTGAAAGCCCGCAACTCACTCGTAGATGGCCGCATGTCTGCAATTGAGTTGCGTTCTCCAGTTTGACTCCGTGTGTGAGGTAATAAAATTGTTCCAGGCCTCGAGTTGTGAACATCAAGCTAGCTCCTTAAACCATTCGCTGGTTCGGAGCAGTTGTAGGTGGGAACCGTAGCAATTCAGCGAGCCCGTTTTGAATCGGCCAATAGAAAATTAGACTGTCATAATTATGGCAGTAATACATGGGTGGCCTGATATCTATTAACTCATTGGTACCAAAGATACTTTAACCCCGAAATGACACATACAAATAAAACTTATTTCCTGCAGTTGTGCGTGCTTGAGACTGTTGTGCAATTAATTCATCGCCCTCCCGTAATTTACAGTGTAGGATTACTGTTTTATTTGCATTTACAGTCCTACGAATTGGTGTTTAACCCGTTTGCGGGTCTTCTAGAATACACGTTGCATTTTCTCCTCCATTTGCGGTTTACGAGTGTGGATACGTTTGCGAGATTGGGGATTTGGAGCAATTGAATAGTGAATAGTGATTTTAGCCCTGTGAAAGTGACACATCAAAGGCTTCTTGATGGTGTAAGTTACGAGTTGGACAGACAAAAAAATTTCCAGCTCTTAACTCGTAACACGATCCGAGCCAGCAAAAAGATGCCAATTGAATAGCAAATGTGACTGCAATCTCACTTACGGGCCTCCGTATCTCAAATTCAGCCAATTGAATGGAGCTCTAAGATAGGAGGAGGCTCCAGAAGGTAAATCATTTGTTTCTCTGGGGGTTACTTAGAAGTAAGTGAAGTATACATTTTATATTACTGTTACTTTGAATTTTAAACAAAAAATACCCAGAATGAGAGTGGTGCATGTTTTTGATGACTTCATTAGATAAGAGGCAGATGCAATCTGAATCCATCCTTAAAAAGTTAATTAAGTACAACTTAGAGCAAATACTTTTTGAATTTTTGAAATACATTCCTTTTTAACAGATACATTTATAAAGGAAATGTGTATTTACATGAGACTTTGACATTCCCCCAGACAGACCCACAGCAGCAGCTCCGTGCAGAGAGCATAGGCAAATCCATCTGTGAAGGGAAAGGACTGCTGGAATCAACTTAAATGACAGTTGGGAGTTAATATCGCCTGTTGCATTAGTGAAGTTCAGGAAAACTATAAATCTTTGTGTTCACAGAGCCTTCACCACTCAGTGTTGGCAGATGTTGTTAATCATGGAACAGTCAGGAGTATGTTTGTAATTTTATGAATGCATATGATAAAGGAGAATTAGTAGTGTATGTAAACAATTTTGCATAAAAAAATCCCAAAATAAACATTTAAAAAACTTAAATTGAAGTCAGCAAAATCTCCTGTAATTTCTGACAGCTGGAAATCAGGGTTAACAACCTCCAAACCCAGGTTAAATTAGCATCAAATTTAAAATTATTTGTTTTGGCCAATCAGGTTATTTGAAATGTTTGAATTAACTCTGGGTTCCTGTTTATGGTGCAAAGCAGCCTGTGATATGTAGTGTATCACTACATTATGTGCTATGTTATACGTGCTATGTATTTGTGGTGACATGCACACAGTAAGCTGCAAGGAGAATGGCTGAGCAAGCATCAGCAGGAAAATAGTGAGTTAATATTGCTCCCCTGATGCTGCATGCTGATTGGGTGGATCAGATGCCTGTTTAGACATCACCTAAAGGTGTCAACATCGTCATTAGAGGGATTTTTAGATATTAAAAAATAAAATGTTTTATGAGATGTGCTGCATACAAATACTGTATATACTCGAGTATAAGCCGACCGAGTATAAGCCGAGGCACATATTTTACCACAAAATACTGGGAAAACTTGGTGACTCGAGTATAAGCCGAGGGTGGGAAATGTGCTGCCCCCTGTGTCCCTCTTGTGTGCCCTCTGTGTCCCCATCTTGTGTGCCCTCTGTGCCCCTTTCTTGTGTCCCCCTCTCTCTCCCCTCTCTCTCTCCCCTGTTTCTGTTCCCCCTCTCCCTCCCCTGTGTCTCTCCCCCATCTCTCTCCCCTGTGTCTCTCCCCCCTCTCCCTCCCCTGTGTCTCTTCCCCTACTCTCCCTCCCCTGTGTCTCTTCCCCCTCCTCTCCCTCCCCTGTGTCTCTTCCCCCTCTACCCTTCCCTGTGTCTGTGTCTCTTCTCCCCTCTCCCTTCCCTGTGTCTCTTCCCCCTCTACCTCCCCTGTGTCTCTTCCCCCCTCTCCCTTCCCTGTGTCTGTGTCTCTTCCCCCTCTCCCTTCCCTGTGTCTCTTCCCCCTCTCCTTTCCCTGTGTCTCTTCCATCCTCTCCCTTCCCTGTGTCTCTTTCCCTCCCCCTCCCTTATCACCCTCCTCAACCCCACTCTTCATCCTTCCTCCTCCTCATTACCTCCCTCCTCCTCATCCTCCCTCCTCCTCATCCTCCCTCCCCATTACTTCCCTCCCTCCTAATTATCTCCCTACTCCTCATTACCTCCCTTCTCCTCATTACCTCCCTCCTCATTACCTCCCTCCTCCTCATTACCTCCATTCTCATTACCTCCCTCCTCCTCATTAAGTTGCTCCTCCTCATTACATCCCTCCTCCTCATTACCCCCCTCCCCCTCATCCTCCGTCCTCCTCATTACCTCCCTCCCTCCTCATTACCTCCCTCCTCATTACCTCCCTCCTCCTCATTACCTCCCTCCTCATTACCTCCCTCCTCATTACCTCACCCTCCCCCTTTCCCCTCACTTACCTTCCATCAGCAGCTGCTCCTGCGCTACTCTGCGCATGTGACGTCACGTCCTTAGCATATGTTGGGTCCCGACACAGCCGGAAGACGCACAGAGGAGCGGTGGAGCAGCTTTGTATGGAAGGTAAGTGAGGGCAAAGGGAGAGGGGGAGGTAATTAGAAAGAGGTAAAGTGAGGAGGTGGGTTGAGGAGGGGGTATGGAGAGACACGGGAGAGGGAGAGGGGGATGAAGAGACACGGGAGAATGGGGATGGAGAGACACGGGAGAGGGGGGATGGAGAGACACGGGAGAGGGAGAGGCGGGATTGAGAGACACGGGAGAGGGGGGTGGAGAGACACGGTAGAGGGAAAGGGGGGATGGAGAGACACGGGAGAGGGAGTGGGGGGATGGAGAGACACCAGAGAGGGAGAGGGGGGTTGGAGAGACACAGGAGTGGGAGAGGGGGGATGGAGAAACCCGGGAAAGGGAGAGGGGGGATGGAGAGACACGGTAGAGGGGGTGGAGAGACACAGGAGAGGGAGAGGGGGGATGGAGAGACATGGGAGAGGGAGAGGGGGGTGGAGAGACAGGGGGGTGACTCAAGTATAAGCCAAGGGGGCCCTTTTCAGCCTTAAAAAAAACGCTGAAAACTCGGCTTATACTCGAGCATATACGGTAGGTTGCTTTTTGCCTATAGAGTGCAGAAATGTATTAATCCATGAACCTTTCATATCCCTTTAGGGGTGAATGTGTTGTTCTGTTGATCTCTCACAGACAGCTTCAAAGAAAAGGCAGCTCCAGAGCAAGCAGCATGTATAATACTGCTCTAAATTGTTTAAATTCCAGAGACACAATGGACCAGAAACCTACATTTTGTTCCCTGTCTGTTCTGTTAAACTGGAAATATAAGCTTACCATTGACTTGAATGGGACACACACTCCTGCAACTTGATCAAGTGGGCATACTATTACACATGTAAACACAGATTTTATATTATTTTAATTATATTATATTAATTTATATTATTTAATACATTTTATATTATATGAATTATCAGTAAAAAATTCGCGTATTTCAAAAATTCTAAAAATATTTCAGCATGCGTTTAGGAGATCTCTATGGTGATGTGTTCCAAATTATGCTGAATTAAGTGCCACTTTAAATAGGCTGTAATGTTGCGTCCCTGGATGGCACCCATTCAACTATAATGAAACACTAGTGTGGCACTATTTTACTGTGAAAGTGATATCATGAATTTATATTCAGTGATGGAAATGGGAATCCATGTCTAATCATGAAGGATCATCGTCTCAACAACACAATAACCCAAGTTAGTGCATTGTTGGATACAGTTAAAAACAGAATGGTCTCACACAACTTGAGATAATTGAACTTGACCATGTCACACGATATATGGAATTTTAAGAAAATAACTCTTCAGATTGATGTAGACAGTAGAATGCTGAATTATACAATAATGATGGCTACATGTAATTATAATATTGTTGTAAGATTAGTATTATACTTAAACTTAAACTTTAAAAAAAAAGAACTTCTTAGTATATATTAGAAATCTTTTCCAATTTACATAGCTATCATTCTATAATAGCCGCAATAAAATGTCTCTAAACCCATTAGACTAACAATATTCTCAATGTCTGTCAGGTTATAGTGACATTTGCTTACTGCACTTGTTAAATTGTTGAGAGCATTTTGGCGTTGCTTCATCTTGAGTCTGATATACTTTCATCCTGGTATTGCATGAAAAAAATTAGATTGTCAATCTGCACTTATTTCCAGCTACTGAAATCTAGACTTTCTGTGAGTAGAAAATAATTTGTAATACAATGAAAAGGACCTCTTGTTGAATCTGAAATTTTCACATAAAATCATGTATAAAAAATATTATCTCAAATCCTGAAGAACACTGCAATACATAAAATTACGTAATTATTTTGGTCCCTATTCAATTGAGCAGTTGTTAGTTTCTGGAGCCCGTAATATCGTCGGTAAACTAATTTGATATTCAATTGGCGTCTTTTAGCTACCCGCAAATGTTTGCGGGTTACAGGCTGAAAATCCCTGCGGTTGTCAAAATCGTAACTCCGACCCATCTAAGCCTTTGATCTTTCAAGCCCGTAAATGTTACAATCGCAAATCCCTATTCAATTGCTACAATTCCTCAAGCCCACAATTGTTTTCACACCCGTAAATGGCAAATGAAGAAGAAAATCCTATGACTACCAGATAGGACTTGCCAGGGGGTTAAACACCTGACCGTAGCACTGTAAATGCAAATAAAAAATCATATCTGCCCTTTAAAATATGGGGAAAGCGATGATAGACATTAGAATTAATTGCACAACAGTCTCAAGCTCGCAAATCTGCAATCAGAAAATATTTTTTACATTTAATTTCTGTGTTAAATCAATCTTGGTAATCAAGGAGTTAATAGATATCAGGCCACCCACATGGACTATAACATTTTCTTCATTCATTTTTATTATTTTTGTACATCTTCTAAATGATAATTGATTGACGTTTAACCTCCATGTTTTACTGACGTCCTGATGACTCATTTACTATTGGCTGTTTTTAAATTGGTAGTTACGGCCTTGCTTAATTGATCATGTTAAGTGCTACTTAGGGGTGCATGGTCTACGGTTTAGGCTTTCGGCCAGGTAGCTGCAGGCTTGACCAATTGAATCGCTCTGTAACTGTTGCAAATTTCAAACCTGCAGATTTACGGCCGTATCAAGGCAACTGCGGGCTGCAATTGAATGGATGCCTTTGTTTGCAAAATTTAAGTACTAACAATTAATGAGTAGCAATTGGCTGTTTGTAGTTTTTACATGTTGGCCACCAAAGCATTGTGTAATTCAATGAAAGAAAATTGTTTGCATGAAATGTATTGGAACAGTGACATCAGTGTTAATAATTCAGCATACGAATCTGGACCCCTAGAATAATGGTATTCTAAAAGCATAAGGAGAGATATTTATCTTCATTGAGACCCACCAACCTCCTGGGATCATCATAATTATTATAATAGTAATTTATCTATGTAGTGTTTACTCAATCTTATCATTATAATAAATAATCAGGTGAACACCTGAAAATGTGGGAGGGTCCCTCTCCCCACACCACCTATTTAAACCGCACTCACCTGTCCTCAACAAGCACGCTGCCAGTCATCTCCTTGGGTGATCCCTGCTGGTCTGCTCCTTCCCCGTCTGCCGTCCTCCGCTGCGAACCTCGTGCTTCCCTGCATTGTAAGTCACCCCCTTGATCCTGCCTTTCCCTCTTCACTCCCCCCTGCTGCCCGCCGTGTCCCTCAGCAGCTGCCCACTCGTTTCCTTCCCATTGAGATCTCCCGTACGCTACTCCTGCCCTCTGGCTCCCCTCCATGCTTCCTTTGCCCTACCTCGCCGGTCACTCCCCGCTCCTGTTTCTCCTTAATCTCTATCCTCTCCACACCATCTCTTTTTCCCAGCTATCCTCTACTCCCTGCTTCTTCTCTTCTTCTCCCTGCCCCAAGCCTTCAGCTTGTGCTCTCCCACTGCAGGCTGTTTCTCCCCTTGGCTCTTCTCTGTGCCTCCCCACACTCAGCACACTAGTTGCCCCCCGTTATGGCTGGCTCACCCCCTCCTCCTACCCTCTGCCCTTTCCACCTTCCTTCATCCCATACCTAAGCCTTCCCTGCTCTTCTACGCCCTCTGCTTGTTCTCCCCCCGCTCCAGCCATGTGCTGCGCTGCTCCGCCATGCCCCTACCTGGCCACATGCCTCCTCCTCTCCATGTCCCTAGCAGTTCTGCAGCACGGTTAGTGGAAAGTATTTATTCAATTAATTTGTTCCTTTCGTGCAGTACTATAACAGCACAACGATATGTGCACCATCATGCTTACAAGCAGCCTGTTTTCACCCCAGTATGATCCCGCATCCACACCCATCGCAGGGACACAGCCTACGCTCAGGTCCTCTACGGCGTGTGCTGAGTTTATTGTATTAACTCTCTCACTGCTGAATACACGTATATAATGAGACCTTTAGGATGGCAGCTATAGATGGCTGCCCCTGGCACGTAACCCAGCACTGGCAGCACATCTGTGTCGCCCCAGGCTACATACTATCATACAGTACATTGGAAGCACATTACAGGTTATTTTCTTACTTAATACACCAATTCAGAAACCCCTGTCTCCACTTTCCAGTATCGCTCCTCCTCCTTCTGCTCTCTGCCCCGCCCGTCGAGGTTGTTACACTCCTCCCTTCTCCTCCGGACTCTCCTTCTCCATCACAGGTTTTGGAAGGACCATACCTCACCCCTCAGACATAGGTCCTCTCCCATGTTTTACCTCAGCTACTATCTTTCTACCTGCCTCCTTCCTCAGTTTGGGGCCTTGTTAAATCCCCCTTCTTGCCTGCCCCTACCTCCCCCCTTTTCCCTTTCCAGTATGCCTAACCTCTCCATGTCTACCCACGAACTCAGCCCCTTGTTGTCGCACTTTGTCCTACCCCACTTCTTGTCTCTCTTTCTATTCTCATCTGATCCTACCGCCTGCCACCTTCTCTGTCCAGTAGCTCATTCACTCTTCTTCCGTCCCCCCTTTATGTCATTCTCTTTCCCGCCGTCTGTCGCTCACCTGTCCCTCTCTGTCTCTCTCTCTGCCACGCCACTGTGTCACTCTAATCCTTTTACTCCAACTAGATGCTCGGTCTCTGCTCTCTACCCGGTTACTCTACCCAGACACTCTAACCAGAGGCTCAGTCTCAGCTCTCAGTCTCGGCGCTCTACCCTGTCGCTCTACCTGGATGTTCTAACCAGAGGCTCAGTCTCGGTGCTCAGTCTCGATGCTCTAACCAGACGCTCAGTCTTGGCACCCTACCTGGATGCTCTAACCAGACACTCCGTCTCAGCGCCCAGTCTCAGCGCACTACCCAGTCACTCTAACCAAATGCTCAGTCTCGACTCCCTACCTAGTCGCTCTAACCAAATGCTCAGTCTCGGCGCTAACTCTGCGCCCTAACCAGTCACCCCAACAAGGAGCTCAGTCTCAGCGCTCAGTCTCGGCGCTCTACCCAGTCGCTCTACCCAGATGCTCAGGTCTCCCCATCGATACCTTTCTAAGTAAATCATTACCTACCTTTCTTCAAACCCATTCGGCAAAGCCATATCCCTTTCTATATCAGCCACCACAATAATGGCCTTTTCTTGGATTCCTACATCCAAGCGAATTCACCACATCCCAATCGCAATCCATATACCTTATCAAATGGGATATCTCACTCATCAAAGAAACATGCCAAATTAACCAATTATCCACTGAAAACAGCCGCACTTCAGTAACCATAACCTACTATCCTACCGCAGACCCATGGTGCCCAGTCACCACTCTTCGCCATCGCCATTCAGCATTACAACACAAACCAAGCCTTCACCCATTACAAAGCATCTCACACCAACCACTATCTACATGCACCCACTACATCAGTCTAGTCCTCGCCCTCCTATGCCATAACCATTTAACTAGCCAAACCACTCCTTCAGAATTGGAGCAGCATTATCAACTTCATGTAATAAAACATAATAAAACACCAGCTACCAGGGGAGAGTGTCCCTACTACAAATAATCAGGTGAACACTTGGAATTGTGTGAGGGTCCCTCTCCCCACCCCACCTATTTAAACCCCATTCACCTGTCTTCATCAAGTACGCCGCCAGTCAACCCACTCACCTCTCCCCTTTTTCACAACACTCCTTTCTATGTCTTGGCCCTCTTTTCAGGCCAAGATGACGAAGCTTTTGGCCAGACACCAGCTACCAGGGGAGAGGGTCCCTACTACAATAGTAATTTATCTACACCGTTCTTACTCCCTCATCATGAAACAATCAATATACACTCATGTTGCTACTTGTAGGCTATGAAAATCAGCTGGTTTTATACTCCATATTATACTGTACGATTTTATTCAAGTTTCTAAAATACAGTTGTGATATCAAGGTGTGAAATAGATACTCCTGAAGCATTGGTTTTGGTTCTCTCGATTCATATCCTCTTAATTAGTTATTATCAACAACTTTGTCAGGATACTCTAGTGTAACAAACACACCTTACTCAGGTGTATTAGATGGAGATTTTAAATAATAGAATACTAGGGAAGATGGCTGACCACAACGAGGAGTGTAGAGCAATCCACTGCAGACTTTGTGCTGCGGTGAGGTGACGTCCCTCAGGGGCCCCAGTATCAAGTGAAAATTAAAACATGGGGTTAAATCCCCCTATTTCCTATTCTTTCTATAGGAGATAGTTAACCAACAGAGTTAAAATATATTCCTGCTTGATAAATAGCTCCCACAGAAAACATGGAGATAGTTTATATTTTAATTCCACTTACATTAACTCTGCTTGTCCCTGCTTTGTTGTTTAGTCATTCAGTCATCTCTGACTCTCCATGACCCTATGGACCGTAGCACACCAGGCACATCTTGTGTCTAGTTGTGCTTATACATAAGGTGTTCTGGGGAAAAATACTGGAGCCTGTTGTCACTTCCTTCTCTAGTGGACCATGATTTTTCTGACCTTTCTGCTATGACCTGCCTATCTTGGGTGACCCTACATTGTATATATCACAGCTTCATTGACGTACATAAATCCCTTCATCATGACAAGGTAGTAATCCAGAAGGGGTGTCCATACTTATCCTCACTTTTTTCAGTGTTGGATCTATACACCACATTCATTGAGTCCTTTGTACATTAAATATAGCAGCTAAATACAACTACCTATGAAATGACACAAATAACACCAGGGCCCCCACAAAAATATTTTGCACGTGGCCCTGGACAGGTCACATTATTTCACTGCAAACTGTGTAGAGAATATGTAAAGCGTGATAAACTATTAGCATCTTGTATTCTGTAAATGGTTAAGGATGTTTTAAAACATATTATCTGTTTGTGTATTATAATATCTCAGTGGGATATGACCCCTAATGTACTTGCATAGGAAGGAGTTAAGAAGTTCTTTAGATTAAACAGCATGAAAAGTCCAAATAGAGAAAGTTTTAACAGATCTCTACCATTACCCCTGTACTGTTTACCATTCACTGAATATAAACTATCTCAGCCTAAAAAGAAATACAATTTCATTATAGAAGATATCCTGAATATACTGCTATTTAATTCCAACAATTAAAGTTTCCATTCAGAAACACTTCTTTAGCTTTAAGTTGCCTCAAGTTGGAGATCTGTTTTACAAAACCAACTAACCAGAGAATCAATAAGCAAATAAATACATTTACACATTTTTTGTTTTGTGTGATGATTTATTTTCATCCCACTCTGATACATAGACGTAATATGTTCCCTGAGGATTTTAGTAGCTGTCTCCGAAATGTATCATGGAATTGTTAATTGTAGGTTGTTAGTACATTTGCAGTTAGAATCTTCTAATCATTTCCTGGCACATTTTCAAGTGTGAATATGTTATTGCAAATATCAACAGCCACTGTGAGATATTATGCCTGAAGCCCATCATAAACTAATATGAATTTGTTTGTGTGGTGCATTTATAAAGCATATAAAGAAAATAAAGAAATGCCGTTTTACTGTAAATGTATTAATTACACTTTATTTGTAAAATTCCTATATTTTATGTCATTCCTTTTTCTTTAGTAGGGATCGGTTGCTATCCTTACTTCTTTTTTATCCCATGTCAGTTACTTAGATGATCCAGGTCTTTGGAGCGTTCGGGAGCCAGCAGGGGTGATGAGTATGTTCAGGGATAGGTTCCTATATAAGAGGTTATACATGAACCGAGGGCCCACACAATATCTTCATAATCAACTATACCTTATCAATCTTGCATGCATCTCATTGTGTTCATATTTATGACTTCCAAGTTCTTGGAGATGCCTGCTTATTAACAATATTGGTCCATCTTTTTGACTATTGGTAACCTTAAAGAACTTTGCTATTCATGTTGAACATGGACACTGATTGGGTTGGGCATAGATGGTTACATGGCTAAAACAATGACATAGCACTTCTGCCAGACATTTAGAGGCTGGTTAACGGTTGCATATTATGTATGATACGTGTTTTGCTGGCTTTTATATATATCCGTATCTGTGGAGATTCCTACCATTACACCCCTCTATATAAAGGAAAACTATCCTCTTTCTCATTGTTAAAACATTTCTGCCCCAAATGGACCAGATCATGAATTATCCTCATTCAACCAAATATGTCATGTTTTGGAATTATTTCATTAAAATATAATGCAAAAAGTTTTGAGGTTAATGAGAAAAGTAAAACGTTTAACAATATGTCAATAGAACAAAATATAAAGCTAATTCAATACTTTAATAATTCAATAAAACAGGCTTGACAGAATCCCTTCAGCTAGGCGTTTCACAGCAGAACCAGATCCACCTCACGGAGAAATCATTTATAATTGTATGTTCGAAGATAAATCCTGACACTCGGAGATACATAGATTATTGCAGGTCTTTACTCTGGTGGTAGATAGATAAATGTGCAGATGTTGCCATTGCAGGAACAATTCTAAGTACAATTGCACTCATTCGCAATGTAAAAATATGTGCTGACAGAAAGATTCTTGGTTACATATGGGGGACTAGTTGTATGATATGTGGGAAGCCATGCTTCATTTTATGCGAGCTTCATTTTAATGACTTAATGTTTAGTTCTAGGGTTTTGAGATTTTTGGGGGTCTTGAACTATGAGTTGACATTGAAATTCAAACATTTTCATCTACAGAACTATAAAAACAGCAATTTCTACACAAGACCTGCTGCAGGTCTCAAGAACCGGGTGTTAGAGCAGAGAGATTGTATCAGACAAAAGTTAAATATTTCACTCCACAGAAATGAAAGATATTTCACAAGACAGTTCTAAGCATTTCCAGCAAATATAATTAACACATTCATCTTACAACACAGAGGCAACATTTATCCAGTGGTTCTCAATATCTAGTCTTAGAACCTGTTCCCATTGCGAAGACCTTTTCTGGGATCCTCAGGCATCAGAAGAGTTTAACATTTTAAACATAGCACAGCTATTAATCATAGTTATAGGTAATATATGAACATATATGCAATAAAAACAAACAGAATCAGTGCAATTGTACATATTTAGCATGTTACATGTAGTATCACCCTTTTCATAATGGACTGGATCTCAAAGGCAGTCCTTGAGAGCATTAAATGGTGACCAGCTGATTTGCACATCAACAAGTTTGAGAGCCTCTATTCTAGGCAGCTCTAATTGTTACTTTTATACATATGTTATTTCAATGTCTGCATATTTAAATGTCAAGATGTAAGAGCTTAAAAAGGAAAATGCTATTTTAAACAGATTTTTACTAGCTATTTTTAGGCTCCAACACCACAAGGGGTGGTTAAAAAGGCTGGCAGCATTGATTTACAGGTGGGTCGCATAGCCAGAGGGAGAAGGGTTGAGGATTGGTAAAGAGGACTGTTGCTAGGCGGTGTGACTTGGGGATGAGGGGTGACCCATATTTATAAAATTGCTGAATATTCGACTAATAAAGGTGTCTCAAGATATCATACATAATTTAAGTGTGTGCTCATTATTGAGGGAAGGGATACCATGATTATAGGGGCTACTAATTCTACATCTACCTAAGGAAGAATTACAACTGGTAATTTTGTTACTCTGGTTAGTGATTCTGGTGTTCCTGTGGTCGTTCTGAGGGTCTATAAGTGGTCTGGTTCTGGCTCTGCTAGCAGAGATTACAACAAGAACCATTATGCATCGCTGGGTGGGTCAGAACTAGGTGCTGAGCAAGCCCAATTGAAGAAGTGATTGTCGCAAAAAAGTTAATAGTAAACGAAATTCAGTACTTCTGAATTTTACACTAATTCTTTAATGGCCTCTTTTGCCTAATAAGTTATGCTGCCTATTGTTCAAAACATGTCAAGCTCAAAACCAGCATATCAGATTAACATTATAATATACATAATGGATACTATATACAGGGATCAATGACAATCTTAAATGAGTCAAAGATTGAGGGATCTGTCTTTCCAAGGATATCCTCACATATATAAATCTAATACCAAGGGAAGCGCTTACTGTCTATCGAGACCGATTGATCTGATCTTTTTTCCATCTTCTAGAATTATGCCTTGTTTGCTCATTTCACCCAACACAGCCTACTAAAACACATATGTCTTCACTTATTTCATGCAACACTGCACTCAACTTTCTTGTGTAAGACTGGCAAAACACCCTGGGTCAGTAGGCATGCAGCCGGAAGACAGATAAATGTTCTCAAGGCAATCATGGATTAGTAGGCAGGTGGCAGACATAGGAAGGTCAGGCACTAAGCAGCAGGTCGAGCACAGACAGTCCATTAGTATCAGTTAATCACACCCAAGCATTTGGATACTTTCGAACAGGCCGCTCTAGTCTAGAAGAGTCCTGTATATAAGTACTGTAGGCTAAAGTAGTTACTAATTGTCAAACATCACAAAAGATTGATTCCCTGAGCTGTGAGATGCCAAATTGTTCTTAAGGTGGAATGACCTGAGTTCCTGACAGCTCTGTATTTGCTGTTAGCATTGGGGTCTATAGCCTCTTGACGTTCATGATGAAGGGGACTCATAATAGCACAGTAGAAACGTGTAAAATAAACAAGTAGATTATTTGCAATATATATTGGTATACCATTAATGGCAATTTATCTTCTAAGTTATTTGTAGGTCACAATCTGAAGGAAATGTATATATCATTTGTGTGAAAAACTGAAATACCCTAAGTGAATTGTATGTTGTAGAGATGCCCTGCTTACTCATTATAAAGTGCATGTTTCCATTATACTCTGTCAAGAGATGTTCTTTGTTGATGTAGTACCCATATATATATATTTATTTGAATGTGCACACTTTATGTTATTTTGCATAGCTTGTCCTTGACATTTTTATGAAATAATGTATATACAATGTCATTTTTCCATATATGCCTAAATAAGGCATATATGAAAACTTGACATTAAAAGTTAGTTGGATAGGCATCATGTGCATCTATTATTTAGAATAAGTATAATCGTAACTAGGTGCTTTGTTTGATTTTTTAGATATTTTATATATTTAGATTTATTTATTATATATGTAACTAATTTAAAAATATAATCATCAGTCAAAATACCAAAAAATACCCTAAATAATTATTAAAAAACTGATCTTGTGAATCATACTATCCTTTTTACAATGATAAATAATATTACCATAAAAACGTTTTATTTTTAGTTCTTGCTCTTAAAATCTATATCACTGTTGGATATGTTTTTATACTTCCCTAATGTTGTTAGCGAATATTATAATGAATAATAATAAAAATGGAAATGGAAAAAAGACTATTTACAGACAAAGAAATAAGTTAGGTTAAATGTATCTATCCTATTAATAAAACTGTGATGTTAATTCCAATAACACTTCAAACTGATTTCTCATCTACTAGTAGACTGTAATTACCCATTATTAAAGGACCTGTAATAATACACAGCAGGACTATAACAAAATAAATAATAAGTTTGCGCACACATTTCTCAGACAAATGTACATCCTATTGACCTCAACTCAAAGGTCATTATTGACTTTGAAAACAGTACCGTTTGGAAAGACTTTATTTATGCCTCTAATGAGCTAGATGCAATGGTTCAGCGGCGCCCAGCTGTGTTGAATGAATAAGATCTTCCTGTAATCACTGAAAAGAGTGAGTTTTTATAGAACTGCACCAAGACGCACAATAAAACGAGGCAACATATGTGGATTTTTTTGCTGCTTCTACTTCTAGATATTTTTGGGAATGAGGTCCTTAATATAAAATGTATTCAGGCTCTGCAGACACAGCTGCACTTAACATCTGGCTTCCCTGATGTTCCGAGATAAAGCAAAAGTCAGCTAATCTTTACTCTGGGTTAACATTATTCTTTATTACAGTACTCCAGGACTAAAAGTACATCATTCTCAGCTCTACGGGACCTTGGGTTGTAAAAGAAGAAAATTAAAATGTAGTCATGTGGAATAAGTGTTCCTCCCTCTTCACTTTTAGTCTTCTTCCATACCTTTTTCTTTTTATTCAGCCTTCTGAGATCTTGAGTCAGCTGCATACAATATGCCCGAACCACAGGCCATCCAACTAAAAAAGCATGTTTGTAAAATACCACTGTTCAAATGCATTAGGAATTCTGAACGATGTGTTTGCAAGTTTCTGAATAAGTTTGGACCTTTCAAAAGTTCACTGAATACCGCAGAGGCCAATGTTTGAATACAAATTGAGAAAAACGAAACTCTCAAAATCCTAGCTATCCTTAATCCTAAATGAGAAATAGTATATTTCCCCCATGAGTGTACGTGCTTGTTTTAGAGTTCTCCATCCTATACTTTAAAACATTTAAACTCCAGTTAAAGAAACTGAAAATATTACCATGAAAAAGTACACCAAGAACGCGTATAACAATATTTTTAAAATATAAGGTATAACAAAATGATGGTGCTCATTCCACTTTACATTTATTTTTTTTAATGTTATTTTTTAGTGATGGAAATGGTTCAAAGACCAAGTTTTACAAATATTAAAAGGCTGTGATGCTCAGGTTTGTGGCCTCATTATTTGCGAACAGCCGTACACACCCAAGTTTAATACATAAAATTTTGACTGGAGCTACATACTTTCTCTAATTGGTCGAGCTATTCATTAACATACAAAATAGATAACAATGTGAATCCAATATATAGATGCATATAAATGAACACCCAATAAAGCTGCACAAGTAAAATATAAAAATAAAAGATAAAAAAAAAATGACATGCCATTCCCAACAACAACCAACAGCAGTTAATAACCCTTGAGTTTAGAGGGAATCTCGAACTCCTGTATCATCCACTTCACTTTTCTCCGATGGTCTCCAAAACCATTTTCTGCACTGTATGGCATACAATAAAAGGCACAAGCAAGAGCAAATGTAATTGTATATATTGAGATAAGAACATCAGTTGCATGATAATGTTTCATCCTAATACACTATTAAATCTCCTTGTGTGGATAAGGTCCACACTCCCTTCCAGGATGTCCAGCATCTGGTTGGAATAGAAGTGTTTATTGAAAAATAGTCTTTTCATGACCACACAGTTCTTAGGGATGCCATTCCAGGTATGCTCCGAAGATATGGACTAGTTAGATGGATTGCAACAAATGAGGAAGGTCTCTTATGCATTAATAGTGTTACAGGGATTGGAATTGTCACTCCTTCACCTACATGTTACGTCCAGGACTTTAGGGTTTAAATTTACATTTATATCTGTTTTGTATGATAATGAATGATGATGAATAAATAGACCAATTAGGAAATTTTGGTGAGCTTTTTTATATTAAAGTTGCTAGGTTCCCTCATGATATTTAAACTGGAGCTCCACCTATCTTTTTGAAATTGTAACAGTAAGTGTAGGACATTTCACCTAACTCTGCCACTAAAGCTGTTCAGTACATAGGTAAATGGAGAATAGTCTATGCTGACTTTATCAGAATTAGAGGTGTTTCAGCCCAGGATGGTTGGAAAACAAGTAATTTACATGGTACAATTTCTCTCGCAAGACCCTTTTTATCACAATAAATTGAAACATTGTTATGTATTGCTTACAAGTCACCTGAGAAAGAAACCTGGACCATTAAGTAAAGGAGGTACTGCATGATTGTGAAAATAAAGAGATGCATGCAACAAATATGGGCCTTATTAAATCAAAAGAAGCATTGGATAGTAAAACTGTACACTAGCACCCCTAAAACTAGCTGGTACATAGCTATTAAATGCTTGACCCTTCCAGCTAATGTTGGATGGACAACAACTTCAAGTACACATTGAGGAATCCGAGGACATTAATATTCTAGAATTATTTGCATTTCATTTATATCCAAAAGAACAGTCATAGACATTTCCATATCCCATCAATTCTTACATACAATTCCTAAAATCCGTAACATTAGTGCAAGACGACTCCTTACTATAATTAGACACAATATCAATGTTTTCCAAATATGTTAAGGTTTGTTATCATAAATAGCAATGCAAACCATTATGGACTCTTGTGCAAAGTTCAAAGACCCATTCCACTTCTTCTACGATGTTTTTTGATCCCTCTGTGATTGTCTTTCCCTTTTCCATACTGACCAAATGACATTGGAAGAAAAATGTGTCCGTAATATGATTGTTTTTCAAACTGAATATGTACTGCAAGACAGTGATTTGTCATGAAAGACAGCTTGTGTGAATTATGTACTCATCTGTAATCGCAGGGTATGGGTCTCTGTGACAAAGTTTTCCTAAACTGGCACTTTGCCTTCATACAGTGTTCTAGGGTATTAAGTGTGGCAGCCAGAGAGGACTTCAATTCCATGCACATTCTTTTATCTTTATCCACAGCAGTCAGGGAGTAAATACAAATCAAATAAACTAAAACAAAAACCCTAGTCCATTTTAATGGAGCTTACTAGACAGAAATAATTCTAACCATTCCCAGATGGCTAATAAATTTATATATAAAACAATTCCAGGATAAGGTTGTAGGCAAAAGTTTTAACAATGCTGAATTTGCAGACTGCGCAGGAAATCTATCTTTCCAGACAAAAGAGCTTGGAACTGAGCTGCAAAACATTGTGCAACTTTATATCAGCGCATTAAAGGAACAGGATAGTTCTGTTTTTTTTAAATAAAATATAAATGATAGAAAGTTTAGAAAACACAAATTAAATTAAGAAAGAGAATTGTCTGTTCTTCCTTCTGACCGGACCGTTTAAATAATACAAACAGATTAAAAATCTTAGCCATCTATTGTATATTCAAAATATCCTAAGTATTACTAATAATGTTAACAAACAGTACTAAAAGACTTAATCCATTTTATTTGTTTTCTAAGGCCCAATGTTAAAAATCTACTCTTTTTATAATAACTTATTCTAACAAATATATATATAGACACATTTTATATATGGGTGCATAATAATCACAGATAAAGGCAGAAAGTCAGTTAGCCTTACAAGTAAGGTTAGTTTGTGATTTTAAGGGGTTAGTTCAGGGGCAGATCTTCCAGTGGTGCAGGTGGTGCAGTGCACCAGGGCCCTCTTCTGGCGGGGTAGGGGGGGCAGTACTGTGTAACTTTTTTTTTCTATAAAGATTTTTTTCTGGTTATTTTTTTTTTTTCGTACTGTAGGGCCCTCCTAGCCTGGACCAACCAATCAAGGCCTCACTGGGCCCCCCCCCCCCTGCGACCCCCCTGTGTCTCCATGAACACACACGCCCCCAGCCTAAAATTTGTGTGTGCCTGTTTTAAAAAGAACAGAATTTATTTACCTCATGAAGGGTTGAATTTCCAATAAAACATGATAAGCAAGTGCCTAGACGCCATGTTTCTGCACCGAAAAATATATGAAAACATGTATAGAATGTTTTGGTTGCTGACATACAATTGATGTATACCTCAGTTGTACATCTAGCCATGTCTTTATGTCTACAAAGAACTATTGTACCTGGTTAATTATATGGAATCAATTATGGGTCATATTTTTTTTACTCTATGCCTTCAAGGAGAATATCAACCAATGCAATTCCTTTGCATTAAGTTTCTATCTCAGCTCCTAGTCTGTTTAACATCACTGATCCCTATTTCTGATTGTCTACTAAATGAACAAATAAGGAACAGGTTATATTGTTGGTGCACTCTTGGTTAGAAGGTAAACTTCTAACCAAGGGCTCAATCAAATCCCTAATGTATCTGCTCAAAAACATGGCTAGCCACTCCAACTGTGGCAGCTTCTTTTGCAGCAAGTACTCAAAATCCCACCGTTCCATCGCAATAACAACGGATTCTTGATTTAAGTCATTGAGACTTCATTTTTGGCAATCCTGAAAATGTTCTCTTTTTTCATTGAAGAACCATGATCCTCATGTTCAGGCCAGGGATTTGATGTTCATTATCAGCGGGGGTCACTGCACACTTTTGCTCCAGACTCTGTGGGTGAGCCCAGAAGCAGCTCCCTGCACAGCCATGCACACCCCCCATAACTTATATAGAAGCCTAGTAAAGTGACTCAGTAGCAAAGGAGGAATGTAGTGCTTGAACAAAGTTCTAAATGCACTCACAAGGAATAACAATAATATAATATGCTATATAATATAATAATATACCTATTTCCACAGTGCCTACAGGGGCAGTATGCTTTACCAAAGTACCTTTCATAATCAGCACAATACGATGATACTTAAACAAAAATTAGCTGCATGGTCGAGATGCCAGAAAGAAGCCTTTACTGTGCCAATTCCACGAAAAAGCTTGGTTACAATATGCCCGACAACACCTTGACACGCCTCATAGCTTCTGGCACACTGTAAATTTGGTGACGAGATAAGCACTATGTTTGGAGAGGGGTCAGCAAGGCCTATAAGGAAAAGAATATCATCCCCACTGTGAAGCATGGTGGTGAATCACTGATGATTTGGGGGGCGGGGGGGGGGGAGCTCTAAAGGCATGGGGAATCTTGTTAAAATTGATGACAAGATGAATGCAGCATGTTATCAGAAAATATTGGCAGACAATTTTCATTCTTCTGCCCGAAGGCTGCGCATGGGACACTCTAAGACTTTCCAGCATGACAATGACCCTAAGCACAAGGCCAAGTTGACCCACCAGTGGTTACAGCAGAAAAAATGTGACAGTTCTGAAGTGGCCATCACAATCTCCTGACCTAAACAATATTGAGCCACTCTGGGGAGATCTCAAATGTGCGGTTCATGCAAGACGACCAAAGTCTTTGCATGACCTGGAGTCATTTTGCCAAGACGAATGGGCAGCTATACCACCTGCAAGAATTAGGGGCCTCATAGACAACTATTAAAAAAGACTGCACACTGTCATTGATACTAAAGGAGGCAATACACAGTATTAAGAATGAAGGGTATGTTAACTTTTGAACAGGGTCATTGGGGTGATTTCTGTTATCATTTAAAAAGGAGCCAAACAACTATGTAATAATAAATGGCTTCACTATGCTTCAATAAAAGACATTTTGTTTTTGCATGATCAGTCATATTTTCAAAATAAATGCCAGAATTTCACAATTTCTGCCAGGGTATGCAATCTTTTGAGCACAACTATATATATATATATATATATATATATATATATATATATATACAGTGCCTAGCAAAAGTATTCACCCCCCTTGTCAATGTTTTGTTAATCTGAATTTATGTGATGGATCAGAACACAATAGTCTAAGTTGGTGAAGTGAAATGAGAAAAATATATACATAAAACTATGTTGTTAGAAATAGAAAACAGAAAATTGGCATGTGTGTATGTATTCACCCCCTTTGTTATGAAGCCCATAAAAAGCTCTGGTACAACCAATTACCTTCATAAGTCACATAATTAGTGAAATGATGTCCACCTGTGTGCAATTTAAGTGTCACATGATCTGTCATTACATATACACACCTTTTTTGAAAGGCCTCAAAGGCTGCAACACCTAAGCAAGAGGCACCACCAACCAAACACTGCCAGGAAGACCAAGGGACTCTCCAAACAAGTAAGGGACAATGTTGTTGAGAAGTACAATTCAGGGTTAGGTTATACAAAAATATCCAAATATTTGATGATACCCAGGAGCACCATCAAATCTATCATAACCAAATGGAAAGCACATGGCACAAAAGCAAACCTGCCAAGAGACGGACGGCCACCAAAACTTAAGGACCAGGCAAGGAGGGCATTAAACAGAGAGGCAGCCCAGAGACCTAAGGTAACCCTGGAGGAGCTGCAGCTTTCCACACCAGAGACTGGAGTATCTGTACATAGGACGACAATAAGCCATACGCTCCATAGAGTTGGGCTTTATGGTCAGAAGAAAGCCATTACTTTCAGCAAAAAACAAAATGGCAAATTTTGAGTTTGCGAAAAGGCATGTGGGAGACTCCCAAAATGTATGGAGGAAGGTGCTCTGGTCTAATGACACTAACAATTTACTTTTCGGCCATCAAAGAAAACACTATATGTCTGGCGCAAACCCAACACATCACATCACTCAAAGAACACCATCCCCGTGTAAAAGTGAAGCATGGTGGTGGCAGCATCATGCTGTGGGGATGTTTTTCAGCAACCGGGACTGGGAAACTGGTCAGAGTTGAGGGAAAGATGGATGGTTCTAAATACAGGGATATTCTTGAGCAAAACCTGTACCACTATGTGCGTGATTTGAGGCTAGGACGGATGTTCACCTTCCAGCAGGACAATGACCCCAAACACACTGCTAAAGCAACACTTGAGTGGTTTAAGGGGAAACATGTAAATGTGTTGGAATGGCCTAGTCCAAGTCCAGGCCTCAATCGAATAGAAAATCTGTGGTCAGACTTAAAGATTGCTGTTCACAAGAGCAAACCATCGAAATGGAAGGAGGTGGAGCAGTTTTGCAAGGAGGAATAGGCAAAAATCCCAGTGGTAAGATGTGGCAAGCTCATAGAGACTTATCCAAAGCGACTTGGAGCTGTGATTGCCACAAAAGGTGGCTCTACAAAGTATTGAATTTAGGGGGGTGAATAGTTACGCATATTGACTTTTTCTGTTATCTTGCCCTATTTGTTGTTTGCGTCACAATAAAAAAAAAACATGTTCAAAGTTGTGGGCATGTTCTGAAATGAAATGATGCAAATCCTCAAACAACCCATGTTAATTCCAGGTTGTGAGGTAACAACGCACAAACAATTATTATTATTATTATTATTATCGTTTATTTATAACGCGCCAACATATTCCGTAGCTCTGTACATAAGATACGTTCAAGACAAAGATACATACAAATTAACACATAGTAAAACAAGGAGGGCCCTGTCTTTGAGTTTGGAATCCAGTGACCATGGTGCTTTCCCTAAAAAACCTTGTGGTATTGAAACTCGCAGACTTACATCCTAAAGGTATTGTGTGAGGAAAAGTAGGGAGAGAGATTTGAGAGTGTGTTAGGGTGGAAGGTGATACGCTTCTTTAAAGAGATGTGTTTTTAGAGAGGTTTTGAATGTTTTGAGGCTGGAGGATAATCTGGTGGAGCGAGGCAAGGAGTTACAGTGAATAGGGACAGCACGAGAAAAGTCCTGAAGGCGAAAGTGAGAGGAGGTGACAAGAGTTGTGGAAAGAAGAAGGTCATTAGCAGAGCGAAGAGGGCGGGTGGGGGAGTATTTGGAGATGAGACCAGAAATGTATGGGGGGGTGCTCTTGTTGAGGGCTTTGAAAGTTAGGCTCAGGATTTTAAATTTTATTCTGGAGGCTATGGGAAGCCAGTGGAGAGATTGACAGAGAGGTGATGCCGACACTGAACGTTATGTACGGAAGACGAGTCTAGCAGAGGCATTCATAATGGATTGAAGTGGAGATAGTCGGGTGGTGGGTAGGCCAGCAAGAAGCGAGTTGCAGTAGTCCAGTCGAGAGATGATGAGAGAGTGTATAAGGATTTTAGTTGTGTCTTGTGTAAGAAAGTGGCGAAATTCTGTTTTTTTTTTAGATGGAGAAGACAAGATTTAGTTAGTGATTGTATGTGAGGGATGAAGGACAGGGCGGGGTCCAGTAGAACCCCAAGACAACGGGCTTGGGAGGAGGGGGTGATGATGTCCATATTGACAGTGAGAGAGATGTGAGGAATTGAAACAGTGGGAGAGGGAGGGAAGATTAGGAGTTCAGTTTTAGACATGTTGAGTTTGAGATGGTGGGTGGACATCCAAGAGGATATACTAGAGAGGCAGTTGGAGACATGTGTTAGAAGAGAGGGGAATAGATCTGGTGCTGAGAGATAGATTTGGATGTCATCTGCATAGAGATGATATTGCAGCCCAAAAGAGTTTATAAGGGTACCAAGAGAGGAAGTGTAGATGGAGAAGAGGAGCGGGCCTAGGACAGATCCTTGGGGTACACCAACAGACAGGGGGTAGGTAGAAGAAGAGGTGTCAGAGAAGGAGATACTGAATGATCGATTTTGTAGGTATGATGAGAACCACGAGAGAGCAGTGTCTCGAATACCGAGGGAGGAGAGGATATGGAGTAGAAGTGGATGGTCAACAGTGTCAAAGGCAGCAGAGAGATCTAGAAGAAGGAGAATAGAGAACTGACCTTTTGACTTGGCAGTAAGCAGGTCATTGGTGACTTTAGTGAGAGCTGTCTCAGTGGAGTGTTGGGGCCGAAAGCCGGATAGGAAGGTGTCAAGAAAGGAGTTAGAGGAAATAAAGCTGGTAAGGCGGGTATAGACGAGCCGCTCGAGCAGTTTGGAAGCCAGAGGAAGCCAAAGGGGGTTGAATACTTTTGCAAGGCACTATATATATATATATACTGTATATGTATATATATATATATATATATATATATATATATATATATATATGTATTTGTGGGTGGGTCCTTCTCCTAACGATTGAGTGCGTCGAACCATTGCTCCCCGGCAATGGAATGCCCTCGCAAACATTTTGGGCCCAGGCAAACAAGCTGGACATAAATTTGTGGTCGGGCCCCCTTCTTGCGTAGCTGAGGTGTGGCCGATTGCTATGCCCTATCCGGCCTGTGAAGGCCACAAAAGCGTTATCGCAATGGAGTCTGGCGAAGGGCTGCAGTAGCATTAGGTCTTGGGAAAGTGTGATGGAAGTGAGCCTGCAAAGGCTCGTTTTGAGATTTATGGAAGATGTGAACGAGGTACTGCCTATGAAGGCTGGTGTGGGTCATATGATAGCTTAGATGTCGTAAGCCTGCAAAGGCTGGTATGGTTTGTATGGAAAGAGTAGGTGAGGTGAGGTTGCGAGGCTGGTTTAGGACTTATGGAATGGCGGATGAGGGTCGTAATTTTAACCAATTCTGGTAAAACCCACCCGGAAAAGGTACAGGAAAGTTGAAAAACCTGGTGGAGTTGGGCCAAAATGTATGAAACAGACTTACCAAAGCCTAAAATGCATAGCCTTGGACATGGAAGCGATGCAACTTGGAAAATTCAGGTCCAAACCCACCCAAGAAGGTATAGGAAAGTTGAGGAACTTGGTAGGTTATGCCAGAACTAAGCATGAAAAGCGAAGGCTGAACCTTGGACAGCTTAGAAGGAGTTGACAACTTACCTTGGATAACGATAGGAAAAGGTCTAAAAAGCAACTGGAGCTTGCGATATGAGTCCAGGAAAGCTGAAAAGCGAGAAAGCGCAGAGACACAACCTGCAGGCTTGGGCTCAGGACTGAACTGTGCGGGAAGTGTTTATAAGGCTGAAGCCCCTCCCATGGGAAGAGGTGGGGCTTGACAAAGCCCCTCCCATTGAAGAGTCGGAGCGGGAGAGGGCTCCTCCTACAAACCCAGGTTTTTAACCTGGTACATTTATGGTTGGGTCCCTCTCCTAACGATCGAGTGGGTCAAACCATTGCTCTCCAGCGATGGAATGCCCTCGCGGACATTTTGGGCCCAGGCAAACAAGCTGCACATGCATTTGCGGTCGGGCCACCTCCTCGCGTACCCGAGGCAGATTGCTACGCCCTATCCAGCCTGCTTATAAGGCTGAAGCCTTTCCCACTGGAAGAGGTGGGGCTTGACAAAATCCCCTCCCATTGAGGAGGCAGAACAGGAGAGGGCCCCTCCCACAAACTCTTTCCATATGAACCATAACAAACAACAGTTGTGCACTTATACATTAGTGGATGTACTTTCATTGTACAAAAACACAGTGTCACATCTCTTTTGAAGTCATATTTCAGATTCAAATATATGCACTATATGAGGTCTATGATGTAAATTTATGTAAAAATACTCCAAAATAATTTAATTGTTAGAAAAGCAGTAACACTAAATTATATTGGTTTCTAAGATACCTTTTTGTTTCAGTTACCCGTTCAAATATTTCTAAATATAAAAAGCTTCATTTTTATTAAAAACTGTTTTATATTGTAGTATAATTGTGTAAAACTTTGCTTGGTTTGGGATTATGAAAATATTTTAGCAGAATGTATTAAAAGAAAAAGCTAGGGTAAGAATTTTAACTATGTATTTGCTCAAAACGTGATGAAATTAAATTCAGAACTTGCTAACAAATCCTCACTACCTAATAAAACTGAGCAGATCTCATAAATGAAAGGAGAGCAAAGCCATCATTTTCCATTAAAGGATTTATTATCTGTAACATGTATATAAGCAATGGAGATGAGGAACATTGCAATACATTAGTAGAAGGATTTTTTTTTGTCAGAGACACTGATGGAACATATAGGAAATATATAGAGAAAGCCAGCAAGGATCAAGGGAAAGCAGCCCTGCCAGAAGTGTACTCAAAATAGCCTAAAAAGCTCAAAACACGCAATCTAGGTGAAGCTGTCCCATTAAAATGTCCCACAAAGTCATTGCAATCCAAAATGCTAGTGAAACACTTTACCTTCTGCAGACACGTCCCCAGAAGGCACAATAATCTTACGTGTACTCAGACCTACCCGTAGAGGCATAAAAAATGCCTATGGAAATCAGATCGTATTTGATGCTCTGATCAGTTTAACACCTTAATCGAGTTTGATACGATGCTCAGTTTCTCATATCCGACACAATTAAGGGGTTAACACCCCCCCCCCCAACATCCACTACATTAACATACCTTGGATATCTCCTGGATCTCCCCAATACCACCATCACTATGTACCCAGGGATCCCCAGGATTCCCCACCAAAACCTACTCTAAACAGGAAACCCTGTGGAATTTAAAATGTACACAAGTGCTGGAGACGTACTGAAAGACCATAGTACCTAAAATAAAACTGCATGGACCTCAATGGCACCTAATGTTAACTTATATATTAAACCATACTGACTGGTGATCACCTTAAGCTCTCATCTACCAACACATCTAAGACTATATTGCTGTTTTCATTAAATCAAATAAAGCTTATTTGCAAGTAGATTCCTGAACAAATTGTGTAAATGATGGTGCTTGCAAAAAAAGAAGAATATAACTACTTCTGGCTGACTCAGCACTAGCAATCGTACAGTCCATATGGCAAATTAAAGTCTTTCATTAAAATGACCTAAACCTTCATTGTCATTTTAGTTATATATTACATTAGGATTCTGTCTAATATCTGGCTTGTCTTGAATTCATTTATTGGGTCTTAACAGAGCACTTCCTGGTAAGCCTTTGATTTATTATGGTTACTACTCTGTTTCTTCTGTGAGATTCTTGACCACAGCAGAAGATCTAATGGTTGTCTGATATGACATTTTCCATTCCAGTCCATTTGAGTTCACTAATGTTTATTCTTGTCATCTTATGTGTGACCAAGTCCAGTTTTCCTTAGTTCATAGTAATAACATTCCAAGTTCCTGTGCTGAATTATTCTTTGCATCAGCAGATAATCCTTTCCCCTCCAAATACATCCACAGCAGGGCGTCTTCTCGACTTTGGCCCAAACACTTCTTGTACTCGCCCTCTGCTCTTCCTTGTAATGTGGTAGACACCTTCTGCTCTACGGGCTCTTCTTCCAGTGCCATATTGTTATGTCTCTGGTTGTGCTTTTCCATTATGTTTTCTTGGTAAAGGTTCTGGAGTGGGATGCCAGCTCCTTCTCCAATTAACTGAAATCTGTCTGACCTTTCTGCTATGACCTGCCCATGATATAGTTCACAGCTTCATTGAAGTATGCATGCCACTTTAACACATCAAGATAGCGATCCAGAAGGGAAATAAGCTTTAGCCAGGTATAACTAAGTCACATTCATATGATTAATTATACCAACTTACTGTTATACCTACCAGATCGAAATTGTGTAAAGGCATTATTGAAATTAGTTCTGAAGGTTTACTTATAAGACAATGAGCATTTCTACACACACAAGGAAGTTCATTTTCTGCATTATTCTTAGGCTTTAAAGTCTGTACACTCACTGAAAAGATTATCAGTCTTGCTATTACTGGTTAATCCCTTAGATATATCACAAGAGAACAAATCCTGTTCAGTGTAACTTCCACATTTTGGAAAGTAGTTTGAAGTTATAAAGCTAACCACCTTACCTAATATATGACTGCAAACTAAGGATACAAACACCCCACTTAGATTATCACTCCAAACCTTCTGTCTGTCTCTGCACCATCTCCATAATCATTTATTAAATTGTATAGGGCAAAATCCCCCTTGTTTATGAAATGACGAAACCTCAGAGACAAAACCTGACACTATATGGCGAAGGTCACAAAACATTCCCTGATCATTATTAGCCAGATTATTAGTTCAAAGGTGTACAATAACACCGACTTCTCCTCCCAGCCTCTCAGAACTTAAAAGCAAATGTCACCCATGTTCCAGTGCATTGTGGCTCTAGAAAGGCACCTTACCTGTCCCCTTCCTTCCTTGCTCTCTTCCAAATACACTCCTCTTAAAATAGAGTCACCCGCCACTAATTGTATTTTCCTATGTGAGTCTGCCCTTCCTTACATTATATCCTTGGGAACCTGCAGACTTCAGAAGGGAAATTCTCCATACATGGATGGGCTCTGCAAGAGCGGCAAAGATTGTGCAATATGCCATTTACCAACATTTTTTAATCTGCCAAAGCCAACTGTAATCCATCTTCGTCTCCTTGGTGGCCTCTGTGCAGTAGTACCATTCCTTGCTGTAAATATGTGTTTGGGGGGATGATTGTTTGTTAATTATAACCTTCAGTTTAGCAATCTCCCGTTTGGAAGAAGAAAACTACATACACACAGGACAGCCTGAACAATTCCACAAAGTAACATTATTGGAAAGGCCAAAGCAGCCTCTGCACCAACTAAGACATTATAGCAATAAAGAAAAAAAAAGAAAATAATGTTATAAAATAATATAAGAAAGATTAATACCTATACTCTTCTGAAATATTTGTAGTGAAACTATAAGGAAGAATCTTAACATAATAAGATCAATGCCAGAATAACGCCAATACACTTCGATACTCAACACTTCGACACGACACTGTGTGGATTGCAAAATCGGCTTTCTTATTTACCTCTCTGTAAATGTTAAACATGGAGTGGATCAATTAGCATGCTAATTAGACCCCGAATCAACTTCCCATAATAGCTATATTATAACTGGTACAAGAAATCAATGAAAAACTTTTAAAGATGCAATCAGAAAATAAAATATGTCTAGTTTATTTTACTTGGAATGAATCCTCCAGAAAGACTTTGCTTGTATTGTTACTTGTAGAAAAGAACAAAAAGAGAAAATAATTAGCATAGAATACAAAACAAGTAAATGACTATACATACCAGATTACAGTATAACCACTCACAAGTATTATTATGTAGAATTGAAATAGTATACAGGCTATAATATGATACAATAATGGCAGAATAACACCAATACACATGAACACACATGCACGCTCAACACAAAGGATACTGTCTGTATATCTGTGTTGATTTGTGATATTGTAAGTGTTGGTGATTTGCAAATACTCTAATATAATGTGCAATACCTTGAGCTGCTAAAAATATACAAAAGAAGTGAACCACAAATGTAACCCTGTTTGTGAATACAAGGATTGTTGCACATACAACCAGTTAGCTTTTGTTCCTAAGCAAATAGTAGCAATCAACCCAATTACCATTACTCTAAGTATGTATTCTATCCCATCATCAATTTTAAGGGCACAATAGCCTAATATGAATACCCTTGCACACTTTTGGAAAAGTCTATTGCCCTTCAAAAATGACAGCAATAAAATTAAATTTGAAGGCTTGGAAATGCTGTTTGCTTTCCCTCTCTACTTTCTGGACCTTGCGATGAGCGCCCTTGTTTTTGCCGCTCATTGCGGGCCACAGCATGCACTGTGCGCATGCTTAAACCCTTAAGTTTGTGTGCCGTGTGTCTTTTTGCCCCCATCTCCCTCCCCTGTGTGTCTTTCCCCCACTCCCTCCCCAGTGTCTTTTTCCCCCTCTCCCTGCCCTGTTTTTTTTTCCCTTATATACCTCCTCTGTGTCTCTTTCCCCCCCCCCCCCCCCCCCCCCCCTGTGTCTCTTTTCCCACCACTCCCTCACCTGTGTCTCTTTAACCCCCCCCCCCTCCTTATTCAATTTGCAGGCTTGGGAAATTGATCAATTTCCCCAAGGCTGAAATAGTCTTTAGATTTGCTGCCTTGAAAAAAATTACAGCCGCCTTTTTTTCTCTCGCTTCAGACCTCCAGAAAACGCCAATTGAATAACAAATTAGCTTTCAACCTCAATTACAAACTCCCCGCCTCTTCCCCTGTGCTGTGTGTGAGGTTGTCAGTTCATTTTGTAATCAATCGGCGTATTTTGGTGTCCTCCAAACGGCTTCCGAGTTAGGGGCTTGAAAAAAATGGTGGCTGATAAAGCCAAGTACGTAAAATTTAACATAGCGTGACCGACAACTCGTAATTACGACAACTATATATGTGATTCTCATTGCCCACCCTTTACCCTGGGGTGTTCATAATGTATAAATTCAACTTGAGCAGTCCTGGATACTCATAACCAGGGAGCTTTGGAGGACCATCCATCATATTCCCCGTTGGCATGGGTTAAAAAATAAAATAACTACTAAGCCAGACGGGTTTTATGGGGATGGCAATTGTAACTCTCCCCTCTCTTCTTATCCTGCCGAATAATTCAATATGGGGCCTATTGGACCCCCAACCACAGTTCCTGACCTAAACCTTACCAATGCCCCAATCTTTTCATTAATCATTTAAATCTAAGATAAACAAGAAGCAAACAAGTAAAACCTGTTAGGAGGGAGTTTTACCTAAAGTTCTCATTCATTCTGTTAAGACCTTTATAGTGGGCCATCCAAAATGTATCACTCAGAATGTTAAGTGGGAAATAATACTTCAATAGCAAATAATAGCTCAATCAGTAGAAGTCCATTGTTTTCTGCCATTATCTGTTTGCAAAGAGGATTGATAGAACAAGAGTTTAATGTTTTAAAGTACTGGATGGCACTTATTGTCTTATTGCCCAAGCATTATGTCTAATTGAACTACTTGGGTGCTCTCCAACAACAACAGTCTAAAATATATTAATAAAAAGCTGTTGTGGACATATTGTCCCAAAACAACAGAATAAATGTTCAAGTTATTCATGTCTTTATTGTTTGGGTATATTACCACAATGTAGAATGAATGGTTCCCTTATCTAAACACACAATTATACTAAACTAATGGCCTAAACATAGCAATTGATGTTGAAAAAAGTATTTCAGTCCATCCAGTTCAACCTTATTAGATCTTCTCAGATTTCTATTATGTGAGAATTTATCCAGAAAATTTTTTTTTTTTAAACAATTGTCTCCTTAGGAGAATCAAAAGTGTTTTCTTAAGTGAAGTCAGGCATAGGTAATGTAATATGACAAAAATCATCTTAGACTGAATCTTTTAATTAAAATGGTATTTGAAAAAATATATATATATTTAAATTAAAATTACATTTATTTAAATAATTTTAGTTCTTTTCCATGCTATTCAAGCGCAGAGATTGTAGGTTTTAGATAAATATTATCAGCCTTATTAAATTGCGATTCAGTAAATTTAAAGGGGCTCTATTTAAGCACATAGCATATTTTTTTTACAGAACTTTTTAGTTAGTAAAGACCTTGCTTTTGGATAGAAGATCACTAACTAAAAACTTCTGTAAAAAAAAATATTTCAATGTGCAGAATTGCAATTTAATAAGGCTGATATATATGTTCAGGGCAGGTGGAGTCACAAAAAAAATCCAATGTCAGCCACAAAACCCAAAAGCAAGGGCCGAAGTTTTGGTAAAAGCATTTAATAAAAGAAACGGGAGCTGGCACTCGGGTAACCCCATACATTGCACAGGCAGAGAACAGATCTCAGAGCATAGGATAAGTAGATATGGGCCAGGAGACGCTAATTGCCTAAATTCAGATTCCAGTCAAGAACAATTCCATCTCATCTTATTTCCTAGAACCTTCACATGGAGATCACGGGCTGAAACATTTTGATTCATTCACCTTTACATAGTCATTGACATTTTCAAATTTTGTTCAAGGTTTTAGGCCAATGATGAAGAGCCTACCCTCTCAAATAAATAAATAATGCAAGTAAGGTAGAGAGAGGAACCAAGTTGTGGAGCGATTGAAACAATCTAGGTAGATGTCTCAAAGTGTTGAAGCTGCATGAGAATCAAAAACAAAATAACAACCAGCCCCCTAAAACATCTATTCTCAATGCAAAGGATATAGTGGTATCTATACCTAGCTTCTGAAGAAATCTCTTTATTGGAGCAGTCTTTGATACACAAAATGTTGTGTATACATCGTGATTGTTCCGGTCCATGATTGGATGACACAGGATGCAGATTGGCTCTTATAGACAGGATGCACATGGGCTCTTACAGATACAGGATGCAGATTGGCTCTTACAGACGCAAGATACACATTGGCTATTACAGACACAGGATGAAGATTGGCACTTACAGACACAGGATGCAAATTGCCTATTACAGACACAGGTTGCACATGGGCTCTTACAGACACAGGATGCATATTATGGGGCTGCGGGAGGGTCGAGGGGAACTAGGGGCTGCGGGAGGGCTGAGTGGGCCACAGGGGCCAAGGAGGGCCGCATTGGCCATTTTAGGGGCAGCACTGGACCCCCCATGGCAGGGCCTCGATGCATTGCACTGGCTGTTCCGGCTGTAGCTCCACCCCTGACCACAGGAGTCATCTGGTCATCACATAACATAAGTAAGTTATAAAAAGAAGAACCAAGGTAGTAGAGCAGCTTGAGAATTCAGGTAGATGTCTCACATTCAACATTTGCTATGGAACTAGATTCGCAGAGAATGAAAGGTTTCTCCTGCCCAATCTACCTCATATAATGAATAGGATTACATGAGTAATTTTGTGCCGGGTTATCTGAGAAGAAAACACTTATATTCCACCCAGTCTCGTTGATGTGAGGTTACATGACAAGTAGTAATTTTGCACAATATAGCTTACACATGGTAATTTTAAATTTCCAGTGAATCTAGAAACTTCAATCTAACCCAAATACAGGCCATTATATTAACTACTAGCGAATTGCCCGTCAAAAAATGACGGCAATGAAATTGTAAGGTAGCTAAATTAGTAAATGAATATAGTGTACCTATTTTGAAGCATTGTGATGAAGAGCTGGCAATCTGTGTTGATGTTGCTGCAGCATTAGTGGTGTGGAGCTGCTGTATAAGCATGCTGAATGTGTGCAGTGTAACACTGTGCGTGCGCGAGACCAAACCGTTAGCGTAGTCGTGTACTTCCGCATTGGTGTAAAATGGCGAGTAATGTGTGGTATAGGTCTGTATCGGAATATCCGTAGGTGTTTTGTGGTGTTTTGCGAGTTTAGAGTGCTGTAGCCTCGTTTTCGTTTTGTTCGGCGGCCATTTTTTCTCTCGCTTAGATTTTTTTTTAGTCTCTAAACTGTTTTATTTCGAGTAAAATCGAGGTGTAAGTTGCATTTTTGAGGTCCTGGGTGCTCCCTCTTGGTGTAGGTAAGTTTTTTATGTATGTGCTGTGTGTGTGTATTGTGTTTTAAATGTTTGTATGTCGGCGTGTTGCGTCCGATGTTTGCGAGGTCGTAATGTGTGGTAACGTGTTTCGTACGTTGTTTGCGTTCCTCGTAAAATTTAGCGAGTGTCGTAATTTGTGTGTTGTGTTTTTTGAGTAGCGACGTGAATTTTGCGAGGGTTTGAGGCCCTTGCCCAGTGACCTCGCCAGCAACTGAGTCCCTCGCTTCGCGAGGGGCCTCAGTTGCTGGCATGGAGCGCCTTCGGCGCTCCATGCCAGCAACTGAGGCCCTTGCCCAGTGACCTCGCCAGCAACTGAGGCCCTCGCTTCGCGAGGGGCCTCAGTTGCTGACATGGAGCGCCTTCGGCGCTCCATGCCAGCAACTGAGGCCCGTGCCCAGTGACCTCGCCAGCAACTGAGGCCCTCGCTTCGCGAGGGGCCTCAGTTGCTGGCATGGAGCGCCTTCGGCGCTCCATGCCAGCAACTGAGGACCTTGCCCAGTGACCTCGCTACGCGAGGGCCGCGGCTCGCTACGCGAGGGCCGCGGCTCGCTTCGCGAGGGCCGCGGGCTCACTACGCGAGCCCGCAAGCGTGAGCAACGACTCGTACGCTCACAACTATATATGTGATGGAGACTTCTGGTCATTGCATAAATAATTAACTGAATAACTCGTTGTAGTGCTATATTTTTAATAGATAACTCCTTACTGTCTGTTCTGCTTCAGATTGTCATCATAAACTGGGGATTGATGCAGTCATTTTGTTTTGTGTATTAAGCACTGCAAAGTCTGGGCTAGCATTTTCTGCCAAATAGATAACCAATGTACCAACTGTTTGATGATATGTACGAAGGATCTTGGAAAAATTGTATGCCACATACAACCATGCAGTTCTCAGAAGCTATATGAACCTGGCGTTTATTGAGAAGAATTAATTAATATATTTTAATTGTCCTAGCAGCCCTCATATATTGAATGTTGTGGCCTTATTTCACCCTGTCCATATAACTGTACATCACTGGGTCTTATAGGTTACAATAAACTCCATTTTAAACGCCCATGTGCTGTGTGTGGTAATTAAGTGAAGAAAACTATTTGAGTTTTCAGGTTATAAAAATACTACCTCAGCTGAAACAAATTGTTTTGTCATCAGTGCAAATGTCTTGCTGTTTCTCTTGGCAGATACTAAACCAATTAAACCAGCAAGCCATATCAAAATGGCTATGGCTGAATTCTGAAAGAACAAAACAATGTATAAGCCATAATTTGTTCATTTATATTGTTATGCTCTCTGAACCACATAAAGATTTTTGTTGCTCTATAATTATAGTGTATTTTATTGCCAAGCTAGTGAAGAATTCATATTTTATTTTAGTTCTTTTTTGAAAAAATGTACATCTGCATTGTTTGATTATGGATTTTCGGTGAAATAGAATTTATGAATGTTATAAAATAAACTAGCGAATTGCCCGTCAAAAAATGACGGCAATGAAATTGTAAGGTAGCTAATGCTGTTTAGTGTGTAATAATGAAATATATAATACATTAATAAATGAATATACTTTACCTATTTTAAAGCATTGTGTGGAAGAGCTGTGAATGTGTTTTGATGTTGCTGCAGCATTAGTGGTGTGGATCTGCTGTGTAAGCGTGCTGAATGTGTGCAGTGTAATACTGTGCGTGCGCGAGACCAAACCGTTAGCGTAGTCGTGTACTTCCGCATTGGCGAGAAATGGCGAGTAATGTGTGTTATACGTTTGTATCGGAATATCCGTAGGTGTTTTGTGGTGTTTTGCGAGTTTCTTGTGGTGTTTTGCGAGTTTAGAGTGCTGTAGCCTCGTTTTCGTTTTGTTCGGCGGCCATTTTCTTCTCTCGCTTCGTTTTTTTTTAGTCTCTAAACTGTTTTATTTGAAGTAAAATCGAGGTGTAAGTTGTATTTTTGAGGTGCTGGGTGCTCCCTCTTGGTGTAGGTAAGTTTTTTATGTATGTGGTGTGTGTATGTATTGTGTTTGACATTTTGTAATGTTCGCGAGTTGCGTCCGAGTGTTGCGAGTCCGTAATGTGTGTGAACGTGTGTCGTATGTTGTTTGCGAGTGTCGTAATGTGTGTGTCGTACTGTTTGGGTTGCGACGTGAAGTTTGCGAGGGTCGCAGTTGCTGGCAAGGAGCGCCTTCGGCGCTCCATGCCAGCAACTGCGGCCCTCGCTTTGCGAGGTCCTCAGGTGCTGGCATGGAGCGCCTACGGCGCTCCATGCCAGCAACTGAGGCCCTCGGGCAGTGCCCTCGCTTCGCGAGGGCCTCGGCTCGCGTAGCGAGTCGCGGCCCTCGCTTCGCGAGGGCCGCGACTCGCGTAGCGAGCCCGCAGCGTTAGCAACAACTCGTACGCTCACAACTATATATGTGATAATGCTTTATAAGGCTGGTGATATTAAAGAGGTAGCTTAGCTTGGGGTCAGATTCGATAGTTATTCATTACTAATGATTAATATTTAACATTACCATGATCCAGGACTATATATTCACATAAATATGATGAATACCAGCCAACAGAAATGAATGATGTATTACTTGTTATAACATATAGTTCCCAATGTATTATTGATCATACTAATGATATAAGCATTTATCAGCATCAAGGAGGGGGCGACAGCTCCATCGGAGCCGGAAGTGCAGGAGCAAGCCCCCGCCCAGCAGGAACCAGCGCAGGGGGAGGAGCAGAGAAGCGGAGCCGAGGGCCCTGGTTCAGTGGAGGAAGATGTAAGATGGCTGGTGGGGTCACCCACTGGACCACCAGCCACACTTCCGTTATTCTACCCCACTATTCCCCTCCTCCAGAGACTGAGGCTTTCGCCAGATAATAGAGATCGGTGATCAGATTTCTCCCTGGATCAATACTCCCTCTTTAATTAACCATGATAACCTCATTTCTAACTATGACTAATGGTATATATATGTTTTAGAACATAATGTCTCGGTGACAAGCACTGGTCTTAGGACTGGCCAATGAGAAACACTACTTTATAAAATTATGATAATATTTCAGAGATTGGGCAGATATATTAGAAACAATAATATAATGATGATGGGCTGAGTTTTCTACTAAGTAATACTCTTCTAACCGCTAACAGAAATTAATGCTGTATTACTTGTTATCACATATATAGTTGTGAGCATGCAGGTTGTTGCTAACGCTGCAGGCTCGCAAAGCGAGGGCCTCAGTTGCTGGCATGGGGCGCCAAAGGCGCTCCTTGCCAGCAACTGCGGACCTTGCAAAATTTACGGACTTATGAGAAACAGGACTTATGAGACACGGGACTTAGAAAAAAAAACATTACGACCTCGCAAAAATACGACCTTACCGCCCGAAACCCACGCACATGAAAACCTTAAAAACACAATAAATACACACAACAAATACATAAAAAGCTTACCTACAGCAAGGGGACGCAGCCAGGACCTCGAAAACTGAAGTTACACCTCAATTTCACTCGAAATACAAGAGTTTAGACACTCGAAAATCCCCTAAGCAAGAGAAAAAATGGCCGCCGAAAAAAACAAAACAAGGCTACAGGACTCTAAAGACGAAAAACACCACCAAAAACCTATGGATTTTCCGAAAAAGACGGACATGATCCAAGAACAATGACGCCAAATCAGCCACAGACGCGTACCACACATTAGGCGCCATTTTACAACACTAACTTACACAATGCAGAAGTACACAGCTACCCTAACGGATTTGGCTCGCGCACGTACACTATTTACACTACACACTGCACACATTGCTGACACTTACACAGCAGCTCCACAGCCCTCAAACACACATTGCATGCTGCAGCAACATCAAAACAGATTGCCAGCTCTTCTGCACAATGCTTCCTGCATATATTACTTCAAAATAGGTAAAGTATATTGATGTATTATTTTATTAATTATTTCATTAGCATTAGCAAAAAAAAACAATGCTCATAGCACACAAACAACCTTGCAATGAAAGCCAAAGGCGCTCAGTGCGAGGCTCGGAAAGAGCGCCGAAGAATCTTGGAACACCAACAAAATGTAACGCCCTTACAATCTTATTACCGTATTTGTTTGACGGGCAAGTCGCTAGTAACATATAGTTCCCAAAAAGAAAATTGGAGATTACCATAAGGTATCCTAGTAAGCCCCTTCTTGCAGTGGGGAAGAGGCTTGTGTACTTAAATAAAGTTGTGAGCTATACCATGTAGAGTCACCCATGATGGGCATGTCATAGCAGAGAGGAGAAGGAACTGGAAACCCACTCCAGTATCTTTGACATGAAAACCTTATGTATAAGCACAAGCAGATGGAGAATTGGGCACGACTGAACGACTAAACAGCAACAACATCCTATTAAGAGTAATGCCAGAAAACTCTAACTTAAATTTGCAAATCAGTAGGAAATAATCAATATATATTTTTTGGTTTGTTAAAAGCTATGTTTTGCACAAAAAATATTCCCCTGAAATCAAGGAGAGTGTTACAAATGTTAGTACATTCTTTTCAGGGTAGATAACGATCAAGATTAAAAGATCTGTACTTCAGCTGCTGTGGTTCATCAAGTGTTATATACATGCACAAAATACCGAAATAGAGATTTGCAGCAATTATTGTATGATCACCATGTCTTATCCAAACTAAATGTAAATTACTTTAACTGAGATGTTAAACTGAGAAAATCAGAATACCATCTTTAGGGCCATATTAAATTGAAATTGGGCATAGTTACAGAGCTATTACTATCAACAATGGCACGACCTTGGGCCATAGACCCAAGCCCGTAAACCCTTTCCGTGCATGCAAACTGTTAAGGAGCTGGCCGAGACGCCAATGGCCGTTATAATCTAATCGCGGTATAACGTAGTGCGACACAGGCCTCACAGCCAATAGAAGGTAGATGATTGACAGAGGGAGATTATAAATTTGTGTTCGACCCGCCCATACGTTGACTGTGTTGTATTTTCTGACGAAGTAGCACGCAGGTCCCGGAGTTGGAGGTTTTTGAGCAGGGCCGAATTAGGACCTTTAGAGAAAGACTTAATAGATGTTGGTGCATTTCCAAGATAAAAATGTATATCATTAACCTCTATAATTATTTTTTTTATTAGTATTTTTATTATTGTATATCTATATCTATATCTATATCTATATATATATATATATATATATATGTATTTTTTCATTTAGTGTGGGAGCCCCTTTCTCTGGAACCTGGTTCAGCTGCACATCTGCATTTTTACAGCATATGGTCCATGGTAAATTTCTGTGATGCCCACTTCAGCAGTAATTTGCGGTTTTGTTAATTTATCTTCTACTATTTATAATTTTACACTTAATCCTTGATTCCACATATTTACAGATTCCACATAATTGCAATACACATTATTTAAAGAGCACACATAGAGACACATAGAGCTAGGTCATTCCATACACACATACACCCATCTCCCACACCCTATCCCCCAACAGTTATTAATTACAAATAATACACTTTTTTTTCCCCACTACATATTTACAGTAACACTTTTTTGATTTACCTTCTATTATTTTTGTGATTGAAATGGAGGGAGGAGAGAGGAGGGGAGCGGAGTGGAGAGGTGGGGAGGAGGAGAAGAGGAGAGGCGAGGAGGAGGGAGAGGAGGTAGGTGGTGGCAGGGTGGCCCTAGCACCAGGAACACCTAGAAGAGGGACCGAGGGGGAGAGGCCTGATCCCAGGGGGGGTGGTAGTTCGGGGGAGGGATAGGTCAGTTAGGTAAGGATCCCCGTCCACAGTCGGGAGAGCAAGAGGCTAAGGGAAAGCACAGGGCCCACAATTACACCCACCAGGAGAATGTGGTCCTCCTTGGTGCTATCCGTTGCCTCCCTGTGATCCTTGCAGTGGGAGGTAAGTTAGGCTAGGGCCTAGGGCTCAGGCATGGAAGGAGGTAGCAGCTGAGGTTACAACAGTCGGCATAGCGACAAGGGATGTGAGGTCCGTCAAGCACCGTTTTGACGACATCAGGGCCAAGGTGTGGAGGATGATGGTCAAGGAGGAAAACAACGTGACTGTGAGCTATAAAGAGTGGGAGAGGGTCGCCAAGGACCTTCTGAGCCAGGTGCCTGCTGCTGGAGCTTCAGGCCTGGTGGCCCAGCAGGACCCAACCTCCATGTCAGGTAATATCACATTTACCAACATTCCACCACATGTACATCACACACACTACACATGTACATGATGACCAACAAGGCCACTGACATGTCAGCTCCATGGAATTAACAAGGGATAGATAGATGCGTCATAAAATCCATGAAGTTGATAAATCACTGTCATTCCTGGGCACAACAACAGTAATCAACCAATAAGAACCAATAGATAGTCAATTTATTGGTGTGCCCACTGCAGTTTATACAGTTACAGAAGGCAAGATATAAGTTAGGAGTCAAGAACGATCAAGACCTGGAACCAAAGAAAAGATCATATCTAGCAAATGATAGCTAATCTGAGTTGCAATTAGGAGAATCATCCAGGTTCAAGTCTAGATGTCAGATTGTTAGAAATGCACACAGAACAATGTATTATTGATCATACTAATGATATATACATTTATTTTCTATATTTCAGCATCAAGGAGGGGGTGACCGCTCCATTGGGGCAGGAAGTGGAAGAGCAAGCCCCCGCCCAGCAGGAACCAGCGCAGGGAGAGGAGGAGGAGAGAAGCGGAGCCGAGGGCCCTGGTTCAGAGGAGGATGTAATATGGCTGGTGGGGTCACCCACTGGACCACCAACCACACTGCCATTATTCAACCCCACTAATCCTCTCCTCCAGAGACTGGGGCTTTCACCAGGGTCCTCCCACTGGAGTGATGACAGCAGACAGCCACCACCGCCTCCCACCCACAGCAGTGCACTGGACTGGCGGCCACCACCACCAGACCCAACAACAGCACTGCCCATTTTGCTACAAACACCCAGGCTCCAGACCCTCCCCACTCACACACCGCCACCTCTTCACCAGGCCACGCTCCAGGGGCCTCCATCCACAATATCAGGCGCAGGCGGAGATGCTGGTCATCATGCTGCAGACGTTGGAGTGTCTCCGGGGGATCCAGGCCAGCATCTCCGCCAATAATGCAAAGGTAATGTGCAGCCTGGCCAGACGCAATAGGGAGGAGAGAAGGCATCATCTGGTGACTGAATCTTACCTGGCCGGGCTGCTCTGGATTGGGGTGGACCAGAGCGCATTCCAGGGAGTTACCGCCAAAGCCATGTGAAGCTCTCTGGTCCCCAGCCCTGCCTCCTCCACTCCAGAGGCATCCCCTGGCCACCCACAGCCCGGACCCTCCTCTCCTCCCACCATGCCTCCACCACTGCAGGTGCTGCTGCCTCCCGGAGGGTTGCCTCCCCTTGCCCCTCCCCACCACCACAAGGGGGATTTGGACCCTTTACCTAGGCAGAGGAGGACCTAGTGGCTGCACAGAGGTTTGTGCCTTCTCATCAGCAGTTATCAGTGACAATCTATTGGTCACAAGGTTAACCTAATCTAGCCTGGCTACAGAGTCTTGGATCTTGGCGATATTTTGTATGCAGATGGCTACCTTCCATCACGTGGTCCATGATCATCTCTGTGGACACGTAGGGTTCTGTTGAACATGTCACCAATTGATGGTCACTGAGGAATGCTGTTGAGAAAAGATGTTGCAGTCCCTATCTTTTTTAAGGCCTTATTTTGTAGGCGTTATTTTATTTATTATTTTGTTTTGTTTTAGGTACAATTCAGGTACACTAAGGCATCTTCTGCATCTGCAAGCATTGTGAAGGAAATGTATTAAGTGTAAGATTGTCACAGTCCCTCAGGTGGACATTCCTTCAATGAAGGCCTCCCTTAACATGTAGCTCCCACAATCTTAAAGATGTCATATAGCAAGATATCTAAGACATGAATGTTGTAAGCTTAAATGAAGACTAATACCGCTATGGCGGTGGACTTGCAATGGCATGTTAACTAGTGAAGTTTGTGACCCTGACCTCAATATCTTAAAACAGATCCTTGAGTCTGATGTAAGTGACAATGAATCTGGCTGCTGACTTTTGTGTCCTCTCCGTATTAACGGGTGTTTTCCCATATTGCTGATTGCCCAGAGACCTAGCTCATAGTTAGTAATGCTTGCAGATGGGAATCAGGTAAGTTTGTATAATGTTACAGTTACAGTATTTTACATACAAATACATGCATTTTTACTTTTTTTTTTTATCCTCCTCCACCTAGCTGTGTGTTGAGTTATTTTGAGGGACAGCAACTTTACACTGTTATACAGGCTGTACACTTACTACTTTACATTATAGCAGAGTGTCATTTCTTAAGTGTTGTCACATGAAAAGATATAATAAAATATGTACAAAAATGTGAGGGGTGTACTCACTTTTGTGTGATACTGTTATATATATATATATATATATATATATATATATATATACATGTGTGACAGTAAAAGTATAGTAGAAACATTTTAGTTTCAGAGATGGTCACCTTTTCTGTGTCCTTGTCATGGCAGCCCCATGCACTAGCAGAGTCTGCTAAATTTAAGATTTTATTAGAAAATGCTTTTAATATAATGACTCACAGAGCTGCTACTTTCAGTTTGTCCCATACATACTTATGAAGTTATTTCTAATCTACAGTGGTCCATTAATAATTCTTTAATAACAAAGGTGTATGCAGACTACAAGGAAAAACTCTTAAAAACGGCATAGATGTAAAATGATAATTAGTCTTCAATATATCTGACATTTATTAAGTGCATTAAAGGAAAAATACAAGCTTCATATACGATGAGAGAGGGAGATTGCAACATGTCAATCATTGTCTAATAAAAAATTGCTGTAGTTTGTCATTCACTAACTACTTGTTGTGAGGCATAATTTCTAATTATACTAACTTATGCTTCCACTTGATAAATACTTGTCATATTAGCTTAAAGACTTAAATGTTTTTTAAAGAACAAAAGGTTGACAGCAATTAGAAAGTTTACACTTTCTTCCACAGTTGAGAGGCACAAAACAAAGAGCTGTAACATTGCATGTACTTGGATTTCATTAATTATAAAATCAATTGTTATAAAAATGTAATATAAAAATAAACGAAAATACAAACACTATATTATTTTGTGAGTACGCTTTTAGTTCAAGGATGATTTAAAAAGAAAATTAAAGAATTCAGAAATTAATAAAAATACTCAGAATGGTTTTAAACCACATCATTATGGTAAAATGTATGTTATTAGCAAAAAAAGTAAATCTAATGCTAGAAATATTACTTTGGCATTCACATTTTCTTAGTAACCAGACCAGGAGATCCTGTGATGATTCAGCTTGCAGAACTCTTAAGTTTGGTATGAACATCTTTTCAATGTATTGTTATTTAACATTTTTTAACTGGATTCAACTGATTTTTCACCAATTTTGTGTCTCATTGCTATACAGTGCAGCACAGTTAATGCCAGTTAGGCATTTTGGATTAATTAAGATCCCTTAAAATATTATTTACGTGTTTTGGGTATTACCTACTTCAGTCACAAGAACCATTTTGAAGCAATTACTACGAGAAGTTACTAAATGTATTTTGAAATGTACAGTTCATAGATTAATACCTAAAGAAGGACTGTTGTTGTTGTTCAGTCCTCCAGTCATGTCCGACTCTTGGTGACCATTTGGACGCAGCACGCCAGGCACATCTCTTTGTGTTTCTGGTTGTGTCTATCCACATGGTTTCCTGATGGCAAATATACTGGAGGGGGTTGCTATTTCCTTCTGCAGTGGACCGACTTCTCTGCTATGACCTGCTCATCTTGGGTTACCCTACATGGTATAGCTCACAGCTTCATTAAGGTACACAAGCCCATGGCCGGATAACCCATTAGGCCAACTATGCAGCCACCCAGGGGCGCATCTCTGTTTCTTAAAAATAACTGGTTCCTAGCTTTAAAAAAATGAAATGTTGCAGTTCTTAGACTGGATACCAGAGGGTACCACCTAGAAAAAGACAGTTACAACAGGAAAGGTAACTTACACGCACAGAAAAGGCAAAAATGGGTCAGTGCCTACCTTGCATACTCACTCGCAGGGGCTCCTCCACGTCACTGCCTAGGGGCTCCAAAAAGGTAAATACAGCCCTGCACAAGCCCCTTCACCATGACAAGGTAGTAATCCAGAAAGAAAGAAGGCATAGACTCACCTAATTAATGACAGCAAGTCAGATATCATCTATGGTTAAAGTGACACAGTGGAGGTTTCAAAAAAGATATAATTTAAAACTATAGTTAAAAACAAAGACTTCTTAAGATGATTTGAGAGAACCCTGCATCTGGAAGAGGTACCTTGTTTAAGACTAGAGTAAGGAACCATGTAGCAGGAACAGGTACACTGCAAGTACAGGACAGATAAAGGCCAGAAGCAATACATTGTAGTCCAGCAGTCTAAAATCAAAAGGCAGGCAGGTATAATTCATAATCATGAGTCCCAGCAGAAGATCAGGGGCCTGAGCAAACAAAGGGAATCTAAGAGACAAAGCGAGAAGGGCTTGGAAACCAGGAGACAATGGTCACAGCTGTGCTTATCAGCAACAGAAGAACAAACCAACAAGAGCACCAAGTAATAATGACAGCAGAACAAGTGAGCATGGTTACTCTGTTACTGCCTTATACAGGTCCAGTGCTGCACTTAATGGTATTGGCTAAAAATAAGATAAGAGCAATATCCAGAATGGAGCTTTTGCTAGTAAAAGTCTGGGCTGGCTCAAACTTTCCTGGTTTGTGTGCTATATGTAAGAGTCACTGAGTGACCAGCTGGAGACCTGAGACCATGACGGTACTTTATCCATAGAATGATAGCTAAAAAATAATTTTCCAACAGTACAAAGATTTTGAAGATTGCAATTTTAGAGGTTAGGCCGCCTTTCAGATCCACATACAAAGATGTATATGTCTAGGTAATGAGAGACGATTTCCACTGCAGCTCTGAGTCCATTGTGTTCAGTTCCTAGCTTTGGTTTTTCACATTAGTTTTGTTGAAGAGAATGGACTCAGAAAAATAGTGTATTATATAGATGCCTGGTCTCAGAATCATGGGCCTAGATCTGAAATTGTGAATGTGAATATCTGAATTGCCCTCAAGGAAAACCTGGAAGAATTCCTCAGCATCAAGAGAGCAGGGTTATCTGTGGAAGCAATTTACATCCTCCATGCTCTGTGCTATCATGGGACTTTAGGGTTCCTATGGGAATATTCAGGAAGTGAAAAAGTTGGGACCAGCTAAAGCAATATGGGATTGCCTTGAATGGAGAAATCTGATTATTTTTTGGAACATATGACGAGTCAGGCCATGTGTGTCTATGTCCTTGGTATGTGTGTGGAGTATATGTGACTGTGTACTGCGTGTCTATCAGCTGTTTCTATTCTTCTCTAGTTCTTTCTTCTTCCTGTCCTTTCCTTTTGCTAAGAAAACTTGTATATATACAGCCTGCTAACATCATCTGACAAGGAAAGCAATTGGGGAGAGAGGACAAGATAATTGCTGCTAATTTCATACATTATGCTGAGTTTTGAACATATCTACAGAACTGAAAGGAAAATGGGCTTGTGTGTCCATGAGACATTGATATTGTGAAACCCCTCCATACGGTTGTGGCTTTAGTTGGCTTTAACTATAAAACAAATCATATCACATGAGAGAGAGCATTATATGACAATTGCATTGAGCAGGATAAAATAAATATAGTCCCTTTAACGATACCTTTATTTTTTAATCCAGATTACCCATTGACTAACTAAGAAATGTATTTATGTTGGGGAAAGAACAGGTAACGGATCAAGATCTACTCTATAAAAAGTTCTCCGGTGCTTAACACTGAATTATCATACATACATTCAAAAAAAGAAGGGTTTGAAAACTTTAATGTACGCGTAAAATATATGTAGTCCTAAAAACTGGAAATTAGGTCCTAGCTGCCCTTGCAATTCGAAACTATATTTTTGGCATTTATTGATTCAGATATAAAGTGCACACATGTTTTCAGTGGATATTCAGTTAATAAAGGAGCTTTCCCTAAATAGGAGTTTATATGCTTGAGCGACAAAATTGTTGTTTAATAAGAGATGATATATTTGGATACGAATGAAGTTAATAAAAAAACTAAATTGCAAAACCGGAAGTGAGGTCACTTCCGTTTTTTGAAACAATATCTGCATTGGATAAAGTGAAAGCACACTTAGGACCTCATTCAATTGCAATTTGGCCAATTGAATAGGGCTCTAAATAAGCACATAGCATATTTTTTTAAAGAAGTTTTTAGTTAGTGAAATACTTGCTTTTGGATAGATGTTTACTAACTAAAAACTTCTTTAAAAAAATATGTTGTGTGCTTATTTAGAGCCCTATTCAATTGGCCAAATTGCAATTGAATGAGGGCCTTATACATTAAGTATTAAGAATGTTGTGTAAACTAATGTACATATTTCAAAGTAGCCACCTCCTATTTTTGATAGCCTACTGGACTTGTTAGGAAGTGTAAAGGAGATATATTGAAAACCAAAATATCGTAAAACCGGAAGTGAGATGACTATCTCATTGTAAGGTTGGCGCTGATCTTCTTTTTGCACTTATTGCAAGGCTCTCCCCTGGTGTAGTTTGTGTACTATGAGCACCGTTGGCGCTCCTTGTGAGGCGCGCAGTGAAGGGCTTTGGCATTTATTGCGATACTGTGGTGTGTTTTTTTTATATGTAGTTTTTAATGCAAATTAATTAATGAAATCATAAATGAATATACTTTACCTATTTGTAACTAATATATGCAGCAAGCAATGTGCTGAAGAGCTAACAATCTGTTTTGATGTTCCTGCAGCAAACAATGTAGATTTGCACTGTTGGTGAGCTGAGGTGTAAGTGAGGGCAATGTGTGCAGTGTGTAGTGTAAATAGGCTGCGTGCGCGAATTGAAGCCCAGTGTAGCTGTGTACTTCCGCATTCTGTAAGTTAGTGTTGAAAAATGGCGTTGATTGGGTATATGGTACGCGAGTGTGGATGATTTAGTGTCCTTGCTAATAGTGTATCTTGTACCTCATATGACTTTTTGGAAAAGTCGTATGTGCTTGGTGGTGCTTTGCGGCTTTAGGGGTCGTATAGCCTCATTTAGTTTTTTTTTCAGGGGCCATTTTTTCTCTTGCTTATGGAATCTTCGAGTGTCTAAACTCGGTAAATTAGACTTAAATTGAGGTGTAACCTCACTTCCAGACGTCCTGGGTGTACCCCCGTGTTGTGGGTAATGTTTTTTTTTATTTTTGTGTGTATTTAGTGTTTTTTTAATGTTTTCTGCTGTGCAGAGTCGGACGCGGCTCATATTTTTTTCTGTAAGTCTGTATTTTTTTTTTCTAAGTCCCGCAGCCCGTATTTTTTTGTGTAAGTAATAGCTTGTTAGAGTTTTTTTTTCAAAGTCCCGCTTCTGTGGGTGTTTGTAACCACTTGTGAGGTGCCGTGGAGCCTCCACCTCCGCAAATGCGGCCCCTCGCTTTACGGCCGTGAGCTTGCAAAGCGTATCGAGTTTCGTAGTTTGACAACTATTATATGTGATATATTCAACAGATTCTATATAACTGCAGCCCTTAAGGTCCTCAAAGGAGAATACAAATGTATAGATCTTTATTATTATCATATTTTTGGGTGTAATTTACCCTTAAAAGAGGCTTTTTTTTTGCCAAAGTATTATATGGGTTCCACCCTTTTTGGAACACCTGTGATCTATACTCCTTTTAACATTGTCAATAATTATTTATTACTATTAGTCCCACCAGTGTATATATTGTAGACAAAATAATCAGAGATTTTTTTATCTTCCTAATATATGAGTATATGTCCATTTGGTGTAGAGCAACGTGGCACACTTCTTTCATCCTATGAAGCAATAGGGCTATTAGCCAGAATTAGGGTCTTCCTACATTAGGTAGAGTCCCTGAGGTAGGAGGTATCCACCGAGATCACAGGGTTCCTGCTACTCTAACTCAGGTATGGGGGTCTCAACCACATTTATTTTGCCCTTGCTCCAATTATATGGTATATGGACTATACTCATAGTTTTTTGACTAAGTGTATACTGGTGGGTTTTGATATTGAACCCTTTTAAATCGCAGCTGTCTATTTTGAGTATACATTAAAGTTTTCAAATACCTTCTTTTTTTGAATGTATGTGGAAAGAACAGGGACAGATAGAATATACAAAATAGGTCATGAAAATAAAAACATTCTTTGAGAAAGTCTAAATTTTTGAAGGCTCTTAATGAGAAAATGAATCCATTTTGTGTTTCATACATGACATCATGGTCTGGTGGGGTGGGGTGTATTTTTGTAGTTAGTGGAGAAAGCGATGGGGAGAAGAACAGATGAAAGTCTGCAGCCTTCATCCAATGCAACCGCATGTATAAGGGATTGAGATTGAGTGATCTAACATCTGAGCAGTCTCATTGGCCCATATTTTTAAAACTGATAGTGAGTAGGGTGACAACCAAAAAAAATTCTGATTGGCTGAAATATGGTTAAAATCTATTTCAGCCAATCAGAATCCTCAGAAACCCTATTTAAGCAGCATCAAGGACAGCAACTGCCATTTGCGGTGGAGGGATTCCTCCTAAAAGGAGCTCAATTAGTTGAGTCTATTTTTCATTGGACCCCCATGGCACTTAATGTGTTAATTTATTTTACCATGGGGGACTGTATAGACCCCTATGGTTGACAGGGTTTAATTAGATATACCATTGGGGTCTGGACCCCAATGGTATGGGGTAAAATGATTATGTGCCACAAGGGAACTTATAGTACCCCCGTGGCAGGGGTAATTTTTTTTCGATGTTGTGTGTCCTTTAGGACCCACAATACATGGGGGGAAGGTGATCCCCGGGGAATCCCTACAGCGTGTATTTAAATGGAGGGAATACCCGGGGATTCTGATTGGTATAGGTTGATATATGCTCAATTTACTGAGCAGAGCCTTTCTAGCAAAACCTTAGCCTTGTAATTTACTGCAAAGCTTGGGTTGACAAGATGTGGCTTTACTCAGTAAGATTACTGGTATGGATCTTTGTAAGGTAGAGAAAAAGCTCCTGCGTCGGCTTTTATGATATACTATCAACTTGCCCATCCAAAATGACGGCCTATCCCTCCTCTACCTCTCCCACCTTCTACTTGATGGGAGGTGCTCATTGCGACCCTCTCCCCATCTACTTTACTGGCCTCATGATGAGCGCCTGTGTCTCTCCCCCTGTGTCTCCTTTCCCTCTCCCTCCCTTGTTTCTCCTTCCCCCATCTCCCTCCCTTGTGTCTCTTCCCCCGTCTCCCTCCCCTGTGTCTCTTCTACCTGTCACCCTCCCCTGTGTCTCTTCCCCCATCCTCCCTCTCCTGTGTCTCTTCCTTCTCCTCCCTCCCTCCCCTGTGTCTCTCTCCCCTCCTCTCCCTCTCCTGTGTATATCTTCCCCTCCTCTCCCTCCCCTGTGTCTTTCTTCTCCCATCCTCTCCCTCCCCTTTGTCTCTCTTCCCCCACCCCCGGATCCCTGCAGACTTACCCTATCCTCTTCTGGTCTTCTATCTCCCTGCGCCTGTGCGTCCTTCTGCAGAGGCAGGGAAGTCTGAGTGGTGACGTCACCACGCAGGCTTCCGTGCATGTGCAGAAGGACCCACAGGCGCAGGGAGATAGAAGACCAGAAGTGGATATACTGGTAAGCCTGCTGGGATCCGGGGGGGGGGGGAAGGCTGAGTGGATCTAGAGGGGGGGGGAGGTTGAAGGGATCCGGAGGGGGGGCTACTGGCAGGAACCAAGTAGGGTGGTGGGGGTGATGTAAGCCCTGTGGGAGGTTGATATGGCCTCGGCGGAGGTGATGCGAGCCCTGCAGCGAGAGCCTACAGCGCTCATTGCAGCTGTTTGTGAGCTCCTACGGCGCTCATCGCAAGCCCTGCAATGAGCTCCTTCGGTGCTCAGTGCAGCCCCCGTCGGGGTTGTTGGTAACACTGATTCAACTGTTGGCCTCGCTTTGCAAAGCCCGCAATAATTAACATTGCGTTACCAACAACACCGCGATTACGACAACTATATATGTGAACGCAAATTACACTGCTGAAATAGAATATGGCTCTTAGTCAGTACTTGATCAATTATAATAAATCAAATAGCGTTTCTAAATATTCTAATTATCCTTCTGATGGTAGACAGTAACTTTAGTGTGTTGCTCCAAATTCTTCCATCAAACTATACACATTAAAGTATTCTTTTTTCCTAAAAGTTTTTTACTTTTAGAACAAGCTAAGGTGTAAAATCCGAATCCCATGAGAAAATCACAAACCTTTTTTCTAAGATGTTGAGTTTAAAAAAATAATTGGATTTCCCACCTCATTCTTCTGACTATTATATTTATAGTTTATGATTAACACTTTGGAACATTGTGGGCTTGGGGGTTTATTATAACACAGATAACAGCAGAACCAGATATTTCCTTAAGGGTCCTCCTGTACATGACAGAACGCCTATGAACACAATAGAAAAATGTATTAAAAATAAATTCAACATGAGTAAAAATGAGAGTGTAAGTTTTCCAAATTGTTATATTAAACACTTGAATGCCCATAAAGTGATGAATTTGCAAATGTTATGGAGCCCACTAGTATATAGCAGGATAATACTTCAGATTGTTTTCTTTTTGTAAAAGCTGGCAATTTGCCTTGTGACATTGTAAATCTCTATTGTAAATTATGATGGTTTTATAGAATATACTGATTATTTTTCAAAAGGTTTTCAATTGATGTTTTCATCCCCGTCCAAAAGCAAATGTAAGGGCCTTAGAAAACTAAAATTGTGATATGAGAAGTGCAGCACAATGTTAAAGAATGAGCACACAAAAAGTTGATTTGTATCAATTTTGATACAGTGGGGAAAAAAGTATTTGATCCCCTGCTGATTTTGAACATTTCTCCACTGACAAAGGGCCTCATTCTATTATCGGCCGTAGGAGATGCGGCGGCCGCAAGGACCGGCCGCAAGCTATTCTGCTATTCTATTCCCCTCCAGCCGGGGACTCCGGCAGGCTTGCGGCCGGCGCCTTGCTATCCCTTGCGGCAGCACACGCCGGAGGAAAGCCTTTGATCTTAAACGGCCGCAAGAGTTTCGGCCGCAAGAAAGCCCCGGTTGCTATTCAATTGCTATGGGAACCCTCTCTGTAAGGCTAAAACGGAGCCGCAGTTTACTTGCAGAAAAAAGGTCCCGCAGGCACACAATTAAGCACATTATAAAGCCATAATAAAGCCATCCTGCACTCTTATAAGACTATAAAGTGATTGTAGGTGTTAGCATTCATAGCACAACATTCCCCTACACTCAAATCTGTAAATATATATTTTTTTAATTTATGTCACATATCCATGTAAAAAGTCCAGAGTGCTTGGAGCACCTCAGACCCGCCCACGCTGCGGCCGGAAAATAAACAGTTAATGTAATCTCGGATTTGGGCTGATGTGCAAGCTTGAGAGGGGGTTGCTATTAATTCTCATGTCCCCCATAATGATCCCTAGCATTTACAGAGCTTTACAGTGCTGTCTTGAATTTATTTTTGGATTTAAAGATTTCTGATCTTACAGCCGATTGCAAGATATATGGCCGGCCGTAAGGGGATAGCCTTGCGACGCCGTATAATTGAATTGCAAGGTAACGGGAACCCCGCAAGGAATCGCAGCTTTGCGCCCGATTTACGGCCGATAATAGAATGAGGCCCAAAGAAATTATCACATATATAGTTGTGAGCAAAAGGGCCGTTGCTCACGCTTGCGGGCCCGCAAGCGTGAGCAACGGCCCTTTTGCTCACAAAGCAACTGAGGCCCTCAGTTGCTAGCATGGAGCCGCGGCCCTCGCGTCTCCTGTAGGACACTGCTGCTGTAATGATGGCCAGTGCTGTGGTGGGACTATGCCTGGAGGAGGCTGTGCGAGCTGCGAGGGCCGCGGGCTCGCGCAGCGTGCCCGCAAGCGTCAGCAACGGCCCGTATGCTCACAAGCCCTCGCGTCTCCTGTAGGACACTGCTGCTGTAATGATGGCCAGTGCTGTGGTGGGACTATGCCTGGAGGAGGCTGTGCGAGCCGCGAGGGCCGCGGGCTCGCGCAGAGTGCCCGCAAGCGTGAGCAACGGCCCGTATGCTCACAAAGCAACTGAGGCCCTCGCAAAGCGAGGGCCTCAGTTGCTGGCATGGAGCCGCGGCCCTCGCGTCTCCTGTAGGACACTGCTGCTGTAGTGGTGGGACTATGCCTGAAGAGGAGGCTGTGCCAGTGAGCCCGTGTGGATGCTGTGCCCCGGGGGGTGTTAGGACACTGATCCTGCAGCATGCAGCAGCCACACCGCACGGAGATTCTAGGGGCAGACTCTACTGGTGAGTGTGCCCAGCAATGCATGGGCAATGGCACTGAGAGGGTTAACCCCTGCACTGCTATGTGGGCCTGTTCTGGGCCTGCAGGGGTTAATGCTCTACATGCTGAGGGTCAGGTAGTAGTAGATGGGGTCTCCTATAGGCGTCTGGGGTGATATATATGGAGATATAGAGGTCTGCACATATTGCATGTGAAATAACCTATTAATATTAGAATGTTATCATATAGGTTGGAATGGATCTTACTATATGATTGTATCAACTGTATAACATGGAAATACCTGCACCTATAGGATTCAGTTATATACTCTGCCTCTGATCTTACCATGTGTGCTTATAGGATTCTATGTATCTGAACTTACCATATGTTCTGCACATGATCTTTTTAAAAGTATTTTATATAACATAAATAGTGACCTCCATATCATGCTGCTATATGTCCCATAGATGTGTTTACCATATGTGCTGTCTGGCATTGTACTATATACACTAATGATGTTAGTTAATGCACTGTATATATTCTTACTATAAGCACTGTGTTTGAACCTAATTTCTGCGCAGTATGGGATATTACTATGTTCATTATAATACCTTACCATATGTGCTGTATGACATCTTACCGAAGGCACTCCTTGCCAGCAACTGCGACCCTCCCAAAATTTACTTATATAACGCAAACAACACGTAACACCAACGACCCTCACAAACAACATACGAGACATGTTAACACTGATTACGACCTCGCAAAAATCGGCCGCAACTCGCGAACATGAAAAAAAAAAAAACACAATAAATACACACAGCACATACATAAAAAGCTTACCGACAGCGAGAGAGCATCCAGGAGCTCAGAAAAACTACTTACACCTTCATTTACCTCAAAATAAAAGAGTTTACACACTACAAAATTCTCTAAGCGACAGAAAAAATCGTCCGCAACTCGCGAACATCTCAAAATGTAAAACACAATAAATACACACAACACACACATAAAAAGCTTACCTACAGCAAGAGGAAGCATCCAGCACCTCAAAAAAACAACTTACACCTTCATTTACCTCAAAATAAAAGAGTTTACACACTAAAAAATTCTCTAAGCGACAGAAAAAATGGCGGCGAACAAAACGAAAACGAGGCTACAGCGCTCTAACCACGGAAAACACCACAAGAAACTCGCAAAACACCACAAAAGACCTACGGATAATCCGCTAAGACGCATACCACACATTACCCGCCATTTTACTCCAATGTGGAAGTGCACAACTACCCTAACAGTTACGGCTCGCGAACGCACACTATTACACTGCACACATTCATCACGCTTACACAGCAGCTCCACACCACTAATGCTGCAGCAACATCAAAACAGATTGCTAGCTCTTCAACACAATGCTTCAAAATAGGTAAAGTATATTCATTTATAATTTTAAATTACATATTTCAGTAGGACACACAAAACACCATTAGCTACCTTACAATTCCATTGCCGTCATTTTTTGACGGGCAATTCGCTAGTCAGTCTATGATTTTAATGGTAGGTGTATTTTAAAAGTGAGAGACAGAATAACAAAAAAAGAAAAAGCATGTAAAAAAAGTTATAAATTGATTTGCAGGTCAATGAGGGAAATAAGTATTTAACCCCTTCATCTTAGTACTTGGTGGCAAAACCCTTGTTGGCTATCACAGATGTCAGACGTTTTTGTAGTTTGCCACCAGGTTTGCACACATCTCAGGAGGGATTTTGTCCCACTCCTCTTTGTAGATCCTCTCCGAGTCCTTAAGGTTTCGAGGCTGATGTTTAGCAACTCGAACCTTGAGCTCCCTCCACAGATTTTCAGTGAGATTAAGGTCTGGAGACTGGCTAGGCCACTCCAGGACGTTACTGTGCTTCTTCTTGAGCCACTCCTTTGTTGCCTTGGCTGTGTGTTTTGGGTCATTGTCATGCTGGAATACCCATCCACGACCCATTTTCAATGCACTGATTTCACCCAAGATTTGACAGTACATGGCCCCGTTCATCATCCCTTTGATGCAGTGCAGTTGTCCTGTCCCCTTAGCAGAAAAACACCCCAAAGCATAATGTTTCCACCTCCATGTTTGATGGTGGGTATGGTGTTCTTGGGGTTATAGGCAGCATTCCTACTCCTCCAAACATGGTGAGTTGAGTTGATGCAAGAGAGCTTGATTTTGGTCTCATCTGAGGCATTTGGCATGTTCATTTTTCAACACTACCCCTTGTTAGGTTTAATAAAATATTAAATCACAGAGCCATAATTCTTTTTGTCTGTAACAAGACTATATGTCAATTTGACTCGATTTCAACATTTCACAATGTATAACGTATGTATGTGTAATATAATTTATGTAGTAGTACCATTGTGTGAAGTGCTTTGGAAATTTGTATTACTTGGAAAAAAAAAGAACAAAGGCTTAGATTTATCAAGCTCAAGTAAGTAAAAAGGTGGTGATATTTGGACAGAAATAAAATAGGAAATGGATAAGAAATTTTTGTTAAGCTAACTATTACTACCCACTGTTGGAATACATTTTCACTGGTGTCAAGACGATAAGAAACTAAAACCAATATAAAGACAGTTAACTGGTTATGACAAAAATATAATAGGGAAAGTGAACTAACCACAACACTTTCACCCAGTTCTCCTCTGAAGCATTCAGATGTTCATTGGCAACCTTCAGACGGGCCTGTACATGTGCTTTCTTGAGCAGGGGGACCTTGCGGGCGCTGCAGGAATTCAGTCCTTCATGACGTAGTGTGTTACCAATTGTTTTCTTGGTGACTATGGTCCCAGCTGCCTTGAGATCATTAACAAGATACTCATGTGTAGTTCTGGGCTGATTCCTCACTGTTCTCATTATCATTGAAATTCCACAAGGTGAGACCTTGCATGGAGCATCAGACCGAGGGAGACTGGCAGTTATTTTGTGTTTCTTTCATTTGTGAATAATTGCACCAACTGTTATTACCTTCTCACCAAGCTGCTTGGCGATGGTCTTGTAGCCGATTTCAGCCATGTGTAGGTCTACAATCTTGTCCCTGACATCCTTGGACAGCTCTTTGGTCTTGGCCATGGTAGAGAGTTTGGAATCTGATTGATTGATTGTTTCTGTGGAAAGGTGTCATTTATACAGGTAACAAGCTGAGATTAGGAGAACTCCCTTTAAGAGAGTGCTCCTAATCTCAGTTTGTTACCTGTATAAAAGACACCTGGGAGCCAGAAATCTTGCTGATTGATAGGAGATCAAATACTTATTTCACTCACTGACCTGCACATCAATTTATACATTTTCTGAAATGCATTTTTCTTAAAGGTGGGGGGGGGGGGGGGTTGTTATTCTGTCTCATACACCTACCATTAAAATTATAGACTGATCATTTCTTTGTCAGGGGACGAACATTCAAAGTCAGCAGGGGATTAAATACCCCCCCCCCCCCCACACACACACACACACTGTATATCCAAAGGTGGCAGGTAGATCTTAGGGTTACAGACAGCACACCGTGTTTAATCTGCATGATTTTGCATTTACTAAATATATATTATAAAACTCTAGACCACCAATTCAGCAACATATATCCCTAAAAACTGTATATAACCAAACCTTGTAAAAGAACTGTAGGGATATGAAAAATGAGTCTCAGGAAAGTAAAATAGTTTAATAGACATCACTATGGTTTTGGGGGAATCAGATGCAAGGCAGTTCTATTTCTTGTCTGAGGCACCACCTTTAAGGTAATTTAAAAAAAATAAGTTTGTTTTTATGTAGAGGTAAATGAAATAGCTTGGGAAAGAAGGAAAGAGGTATTGGAAAATATTTGTCCAACTTAATGCAGATTTCCACAGGATAGCAAGAAGAGACAAGGAGACATTCTATAAAGGCTGATGTAAAGAGATAGATGAAGATAACAGAATGGGAATGTCTCTTCAAGGAAACTGGGAATCTCAAAGAAACCTTTCATGTCAAAGTGGGTGTGATAAAATACAAAAATAGTAAAGATTTAACAGAAGCAGATTAGATATGGGAGAGGTGGTAGGAATATACAGAAGATCTATACAGGAATAATCTTAACAGCATTGATATAGACATCTTTGGAAATAGACATCTTTGAGAGTGAAGGGACATGAGTCCCAGGAATCCCTGCTAAAAACAAGACTGCAGGAGTTGATAGAATCCCACCTAGACTATTCAAAACCATACAAGTTGAAAGAGTTGCTTGCTTTATGCCAACAAATTTGAAAAACTCAACAGTGTCCAGTGGCAGGTAAAGATCAGTCTACATTCCAATAAAAAATATGTGCAAAGGAGTGCTCAAATTATCAAACAATACTCATTTCACATACCAGCAGGGTAATGCTTAAGTTCGGCTCTCACAAGATATTACAAAGTAGAGATATTACACTATTAACAAAGATTAGCAGAGTTTGAACTATGGTATTCCCAGGAGTAGCAAAGCTCTATGAGAACTGGACCATAAAGAACTGTGAGAACTGGACCATAAAGAAGTCTGAGCACTGCAGACTTAACACCTTTGCTTTGTGGTGTTGGAGACAACTGCTCAGAGTCCCAAAAATCCAATCAAACAATACTACAGGTACACAAAGAAGGGTAGGTCAGAGGTAGCTTTCTGACCGCACCTTTGCTTTATACTCATTTTATGGCTTCTAATTGTCTAATATATGTGTCAGTCTATTTCAACCATTCAAAATCGAGTATTTGATTTGCTCCAGCCTCATTTCTGATTGGCTAAAAATCCAACCAATCATAAAACATGGATTGAAATCTGTGCATACCTTTTGGTTTGCCTTTAACCAAGCAGAAATGGGGCAGAAGCAATTCAGGTACTTGATTATAGTAAGGAGCTCTGTTTAGAGCAGTAGAATTTTTTTAGGCACTTTAAGTGAGCCAAATTTTGTAAATTCTGTTTTAGTATTTTTCTGTAATTCTGTTTTTTTTTCTGTAGGAGGTTAAGTTTAGATACCATGGGGACCTACATGATTATAGCATAGTATACCATGGAGATCCAAAATGACTCCCATAGTGTAGGTGTTCATTTTAGATCCCATGGGAGTACATAGGGACCCCATGGCTACAGGTTAACATACCACGGGAATCCCTAAGAACCCCCATGGTAAAGGGGTAAAAATTAGAACTCCAATGGATATACATTAGATTACCATGGGAATCCTTAGAGGGTATTTTTTTAGTTACCATGGGGGTCAACAGGGGGAGACCCAGGCTCATAGTGGGTAATGGGCTAGTATAGTATGTGTTATCATTATTTGTATTTAAATGTAATGCAACTGACCATGCAGTGCATGGGCATGGTATTATTTTACCGGGTTTGTTGGTGTTATAGGTCAATATTTATGTATTGCCAACCATTGCAGTTTGGACAACAAATATGGTGCCTACATCAACTGACAACAATGTTCATGTTTGATCTCTATAACAAGCATGTGCTACATTGATCATGATGTTTAAGGTGTGACTAGGAGGTGAATACATAGTTCTACATCTGGTAATACATAATTTCATTCGGACCTAGTTATAATACCAGAGACCCCTGTAGCGCTGATGCGTGCTGAGATTGTAGTCCATCACGCGTCCTGTTACTTTCCCTATTATATTTTTGTCATAACAAGTTAACTGTTTTTATATTGGTTTTAGTTTCTTATCGTCTTGACACCAGTGAAAATGTATTCCAACAGTGGGCAGTAATAGTTAGCTTAACAAAAATGTCTTATCCATTTCCTATTTTATTTCTGTCCAAATATCACCACCTTTTTACTTACTTGAGCTTGATAAATCTAAGCCTTTGTTCTTTTTTTTTTCCAACTAATACAAATTTCCAAAGCACTTCACACAATGGTACTACTACATAAATTTTATTACACATACATACGTTATACATTGTGAAATGTTGAAATCGAGTCAAATTGACATACAGTCTTGTTACAGACAAAAAGAATTATGGCTCTGTGATTTAATATTTTATTAAACGTAACAAGGGGTAGTGTTGAAAAATGAACATGCCAAATGCCTCCTACTGTAACCTGGAATTAATGTGAGACCAAAACGTAATTGTATCTGTCTCAATTATATATCATATCAAAGGTCAATACTTTATGAAATATATGAAGACACCAACTGCTATATTATCAAATAAATGGCTGCTGTTAAACATTAAGCTGAGAATATAATACAATACGAGCTTATTGCAATTTAATATTAATATATATATATATATATATATATATCTTAATCTGTACTACAAAAAAAGTAGGCATGTTTCTTTCTTAAATATTTTTAATATACATGTTACATAAATATTTTAATTAAAATATTGGCAAATACATCAATGTATCCAAATAATTAAACCAAAGTACTACATGCATAATTAAACCAAGGTCAGGTATATAATGTTGCAAATGTATTTGCGGTTTGGATATCTATAGTATATTCTATGTTATTATAAATTAGTATTATTATTATAAATTAGCAAATTATGGATCAAGTATAGTTCAAATGGGAACCAAAATACAGATAAAGAGGAATAATGAATGATAAGGCCATATTTTAAAACGAAAAAAAAAAAAAAAATAGAAGTTAAAGGAACACTTTAGTTCCTTTTTTTGTAAATACACTCTTTAAAATGTTACAACTATTTTTAGAAACTAAAAATAATAATACATAATAATACTGCCTTTAATGTGTTACTTTTGATATGCAATCACACTGTGGTGGAAACTACCATTTTGTTTTTTGCTTGACCTACTTCCTGAGGTGGAGGAGGGAGTAGAAACTGCCAGTGCTTTCAATGGGACTAATGGAAATCTCAGAGAGCAGCTGTAAGAAACAACCCACTAAAGGAAGTGGAATCCCTCTGTAAATAATAATACCATATACCAGTTAAATTCTGTAAAAGTGCAACTTCACAAAAGTACTGTATAGTGGACTATTAAACCCTTGGGGCTAGGATGAGTAAACAAATTTAAGAATTCTTAGTAGGTAATTACAACTGTTCTGATAATTTCTTAAGCTTATATTTATATTTTCTAAAAATAAAGAAAAGATTAGATTTTGTTTACATAGCCATATTTGTTTTTAGCTAAACATATATAATTTATTTATTTTTTAAATGATTTTTTTGCACTAAAACAAACTATTTTTTTAGTACCAAACAAAAAGCAAACTATCATCACAAAACCACTAGGCTCCATTATAAAGTTGCCTCTATCTATCTATCTAGATGGAGGGTGGCTGGTGAAAGAGAGATAGACTATGAGAGAGAGTACAAGACAGAGAGAGAATACGAGAGAGAGACTGTAATCACCCAGTCTTGAATAGCTCTCAGCATTGATCTCTCACTAGACTACATCTCCCAGTCTGCACTACATACAATCCTACTTGGCTGGGACAGTGAGAGGGCTGTCCCTGCAGGATCCGGGAGTATCCCTCCCGGCCATTCTGACTGGGCGATGCTGCGTGTGACAGAGAGGCTCAGTGCTATAGTTTAGAGCACAGATCGTACAAGACAACATTTTGATTGTTTTTTTTTATTCTCACGTGTACCCTGATCTGTAGTACTAGGCAAGTCACCAGCAGGTGTATAGATGTGATAACTCAGTATGTAATTTAGTGGCTGCTGCACAAAGGGTTTTGTAATTTAAAGTGACAGCAGCAGATATTTAAATAAATCCAGAAGATTGAACATGATATAATTAATTTTTATTTTTCTATTTTTTAAATTAAACTATTAATTTTGGGAGGGTGATTGCCCATTTGCCCCTATGCATCAGGCTCCCCTGGAAATACATTCCTCATCACTGCTATAAAGTGACACTACTGTTGCATTATGAGTGTCACTGCTGTTATCTATAGAGTGACACAGCTGTATTCTAAGCAATGACACTGCTGCATTCCAAGGAAAGACACAGTTTCTTTAGATATAATGGTACTCAATAGAGTGAAACTGCTATATTCTGTAGAGTGATGCAGCTGTCTAATCTTGAGCCCTGCATTACATTGCAAGAAGTGATACCACTGCATTCTATAGAGTGGCATTTCTATATTCTATAAATTGATGCTGCTGCATTCTTAGGAGTGACACTGCTTCATTCTATAGAGTTGTGCTGCTGCATTCTAAGTAGTGACTCCACTGCATTCTAAGGCGTGGCACTACCACATTCAATAGAGTTGTGCTGCTGCATACTAAGTTGTGACACTGCTGCATTCTAAGGCGTGACACTACCACATTCAATGGAGTTGTGCTGCTCCATACTAAGTAGTGACTCTGCCGAATTCTAAGTAGTGTCACTGTTGCATTCTATAGAGTTGAGCGGCTGCATTCTAAGTAGTGACCACTAAATGATAACGAGTGACCTTGCTATATTCTATAGAGTTACTCTTAATTGTGACTCTGGCTCAATTTAAAAATTTGCACTGCTGCATTCTATAGATTTGCACTGCCACCTACTCTGTGCCTACTAAATACCTGTGTGTAATGTGGATCTACTCTGTGTTAGTGTCAACTGGAGACACTAATGCACTGGAGGATATGAGTGCCTGCTGGAGGCATTTGTGTGTGTGTCTGCACTTTGTTTGTTCTGCTGGAGGTACATGATTTGTGTGTCTGCTGGGGACCTGTTGTGTGTGTAAGTGCCAGTTTTTTTGTGATGTCATCCACACATTGTCAAAGAATTATACACAGAGTTACATATCTGGGCAATCACATATTATAATTGTCAAACTGCGAGTTGTCACGAAGCGAGGCGAGCAGTTGAGGCATTGTACGCGGGACTTAGGCTGAAATGAGCAATTAAGCAGCTGCTCATTGCAGCCAGCGGCCCTGTCACACATGCGAGCTTGGGGAAAAAAATACGACCTCGGAAAAATGCGCTTGCGGGACCTAGAAAATACATGAAGGCAGAGATGGCAAAGACAGTAACACTTACAGGAACAACGCCAGGCACGCAGGACTTAGTAAATACACAACGGTAAAGACACTAACACGTACACCAACAAAATATGACCTCGGAAAAATAAAAATTTAACGGCCGAACCGCAGCAGCAAAGACAATAACACTTACACGAATAACGCCAGGCAAGCGGGACTTAGAAAATACACGACGGCAAAGACAATAACACTTACACCAACAACGCCGGACACGCAGAACTTAGAAAATACACGACGGCAAAGACAATAACACTTACACCAAGACAGTAACACTTACATGAACAAAGACAGGCATGCAGGACTTAGAAAATAAAACAAACGGCAGTCAGCGCCCCCCCCACACAAACAGTCAGCAGACACACAGAAGAGAAACACACAGGGAAGGCACAGTGGGGAGATGCTGGAAAGAAACACATGGCATTCCCAAGCACAACACTTGCAGTAGTCAGGAGGAAAGGTTCGCGATGAGCGCCAACGGTGTTCAGAGAAGCAAAAGCCTCACATTGTGTAGCAAACAGCATTGCCTGGCTTACAATGTTATGCCCAGCATTTTTTGATGGGCAATTCTCTAGTTACAGTGCCTTGCAAAAGTATTCACCCCCTTGACTTTTTACCAATTTTGTTACATTACAGCCTTAAGTTTAATGTTTTGTTAATCTGAATTCTATTTTATGGATCCGAACATAATAGTCTAAGTTGGTGAAGGGAAATGACAAAAATATATACATAAAACTATTTTTTTGAAATAGAAAACATGGCAATGCATGTGCGTATGTATTCACCCCCTTTGTTATGAAGCCCATAAAAAGTTCTGGTGCAATCAATTAACTTCAGAAGTCACATACTTAGTGAAATGATGTCCACCTGTGTGCAATCTAAGTGTCACATGATCTGCCATTACATATACACACCTTTTTTGAAAGGCCCCAGAGGCTGAAACACCTAAGCAAGAGGCACCACTAACCAAACACTGCCAGGAAGACCAAGGAACTCTCCAAACAAGTAAGGGACAATTTTGTCGAGAAGTACAAGTCAGGGTTAGGTTATAAAAAAAAATCTAGGAGCACCATCAAATCTTTCATAACCAAATGGAAGAACATAGCACAACAGCAAACCTGCCAAGAGACGTCCGCCCACCAAAACTCCCGGACTGGGCAAGGAGGGCATTAATCAGAGAGGCAGCACAGAGACCTAAGGTAACCCTGGAGGAGCTGCAGAGTTCCACAGCAAAAACTCTAGTATCTGTACATAGGACAACAATAAGCTGTACGCTCCATAGAGTTGGGCTTTATGGCAGAGTGGCCAGAAGAAAGCCATTACTTTCAGCAAAAAAACAAATAGAGTTTGAGTTTGTGAAAAGGCATGTGGGAGACTCCCAAAATGTATGGAGGAAGGTGCTCTGGTTTGATGAGATTAAAATTAAACTTTTCAGCCATCAAAGAAAACGCTATGTCTGGCACAAACCCAACACATCACCCAAAGAACACCATCCCCACAGTGAAACATGGTGGTCGCAGTATCATGCTGTAGGGATGTTTTTCAGCAGCCGGGACTCAGAAACTGGTCAGAGTTGAGGGATAGATGGATGGTGCTAAATACAGGAATATTCTTGAGCAAAACCTGTACCACTCTGTGCGTGATTTGAGGCTAGGACGGAGGTTCACCTTTCAGCAGGACAATGACCCCAAACACACTGCTAAAGCAACACTTGAGTGGTTTAAGGGGAATCATGTAAATGTGTTGGAATGGCCTAGTCACAGCCCAGACCTCAATCCAATAGAAAATCTGTGGTCAAATTTAAAGATTGCTGTTCACAAACGCAAACCATCCAACTTGAAGGAGCTGGAGCTATTTTGCAAGGAGGAATGGGCAAAAATCCCAGTGGTAAGATGTGGCGAGCTCATAGAGACTTATCCAAAGCGACTTGGAGCTGTGATTGCCGCAAAAGGTGGCTCTACAAAGTATTGACTTTAGGGGGGTGAATAGTTAAGCACATTGACTTTTTTTGTTATTTTGTCCTATTTGTTGTTGGCTTCACAAAAAAAAAAACATCTTCAAAGTTGTGGGCATGTTCTGTAAATTAATTGATGCAAATCCTCCAAAAATCCATGTTAATTCCAGGCTGTGAGGCAAAAAAACACGAAAAATGCCAAGGGGGTGAATGCACTGTATATATATGATTACTGAGGAATTTATTTGCAGTTCAAATTTGTGCAAAGCTAAATGAAAATGTAGTTTGCCAGATTTAGTATCACTCTAGAACTGTTCTGGATTTCAAAGGCAGTACCCAGCAGTACTGAAAGTTAACCAACCAGTTCCCAGATCAATAGGTTGAGATCCCCTGCTTTACTGCACCATTTAAAAGCAGGAGATGTAATTGTTTTACTAATGTGTTTTTCTCATTCAGAAAACATATTATAAATGCTTCATAGAAGATGTGAAATGAATGTTCCATTATCTTCTTTTTTTCTATTTTTGCATCTTTTGTCCACTTCTCCATTTCTTCTTCTAAATCCTCGAAACCCATTGTTCAGTTTTATTTCTTAACCTATCCTTCCTCACTTTTCTCCTTCTCCAGTTATTTCCTTTAGTTTTTCAAGACTTCCATCTCACATTTCTCGTCTCCTATTCATTTTTGTATGATACTTGTTTCTCCTGATCTTCTGAATGCTGGCGCAACCGGTGTAATGCAACCTGTGCAATGATATGTCTCCACATCATAAAGGGGAGGAACCTGACAACGTCCATCTCTGCTTGTAGAAAGTACTAAGGAGCCAAATTGCAGATGTTTACTCAGGCTACCTCTGCTTTCATGGTTCTTTAAGTATTGAAATTTCAAAATAGCCATACTATTGTCAGACAAATTGAATTTTATAAAGGCAGAGTTATATTGTATTCACACTTTAATTATACTGCTAGCTGTCAGTATGAATATATATATATATATATATATATATTTATATATATATATATCCAGGTTATTACCTGGTAATTGTGAGAGGGCCCCTCCCCCGTCTCACCCTTTATTAACCGGTAATTCCCTGCACATGGGTGCTCACGAATTCAGTGCTTGTCAGTAGAGTGTGACACTGCTCTGCCTTCGTTCGTCGTTTTTTTGCTCGTTTTCGGTCACATTCGGTAAGTCTGTCCTCATTTCATTGTGTCATATCATATATGCAGTTTAAAGTTAAAAAATGTGGTTTATCTGCTATGGGGTTTTATGTTTGCTGCCTGGGTGTAGTGGTTTTTAGTTCAAATTGGGCAGAAGTGTAGTTTCTCGTGAGATTTTGGCTATTGTTTAGTATTATGGCTCTTCCCCGCTATTTCTATATTATACTTACTTGTTGCTGGTTAATTTAGTAATATTTTAAACTTCTATTGTTTTATTTTCGTCTGCCATTCCCAAGATGGCCACCGGACTCTCGCATCTCGCGAGATTTCGGATTATTTCTTTACCTTGTCTGTTGCACCACTTTTCCTTAGCAGGAATTGGCCACATAGCTTGGTATTATTATTATACTTTATTTATAACGCGCCAACATATTCCGCAGCTTAATACAGGGGTTAGGTACAAGTATAAACAATGCCCCATGATGCTCATATGATTGTTCTACTTAATATGCCACTATGCTTTCACTGTGGGTCACTTCATTACACATTCATATCTGCCACATCCGAGATGGCTGCCAAACTCTCGCATATCGCAAGATTTCGGGTTTTCGTTATGGTAGCATTTTATACTGCGGTGTGTTAGCGGAATTAGTTACTTCAACCAAGGTACACTTGCATCTTACTGGATGTGGTTTTGGCTGGATTAGTAATGCATGAATACACTTCATATCCTCGCTGTCTGCCACATTTCTGCAACTCTCTCGATCTTTAGCAAATTGGGTGTAGTAATACTGTCTTTCCTATTCAGCACATAATTAAAATATTCAGCTATGGTGTACAATTTTATTAGTTATCAGATACATGCATTTGTATATGGGATTGCCGGTCTGTCATTCTCTTTTCTCTAGCTCTTTTTCTGCGTCTCCATATGTTACTTGTTCTATTTCTTATCTTCTACTTCTAGGTTCTGTGCAAATTTTCTTTCCCTTTCTTATGGTCACTATGGCCCTCATTCAATTGCAACTTGGCCAATTGAATAGGGGTCTAAATAAGCACATAACATATTTTTTTAAAGAAGTTTTTAGTTAGTAAATATCTATCCAAAAGCAATGTTTTCACTAACTAAAAACTTCTTAAAAAAAAATATGCTATGTGCTTATTTAGGGTCCTATTCAATTGGCCAAATCGCAATTGAATGAGGGCCTATATCTTCATTTATAATTATGTGGTTCTGCATTGTTACCTTTCTAAATTTATTTCTTGTTTCCACGTATCCATCAATGTCAATCATTCCATTATACATTTATCCCCTACATTATCATTACCACCAAATAGTCTGTACATACATTTTTATCACTGCTCGCATGTTGCACATTTTGTATTAAGCCGCTATTATTTACGTCATTTACATGTAATTTTATGAATATTAATCTTTGATATTTTCAGTTAGTCAATCTCTTAGCACCTGTCATAGGTTAACTCATTTCATAAATCACTACTAGTCGCTTTATTCGTCCCTTTCATCATGTCACACTCTAAATCTCTGAATCACGTTGTCCGTTTTGTGGTACATTTTCACTAATGGATTCACGTTTCTTATCATTTCACTCAATTCATTTACATCGTCGATTTCGGTCAGTACTTCGGCCCATCGTGGGTAATCATTCGTCCATAGTCGCTCTTATACGTATCGTTACAAACTTCTTTTTCCATATTCAATTATAGGGTTAAATATGACTGATAATGTCCCAGCAGCACCGGGAACTCCGTCTTCGGACTCTTCATCCTCTCCTGGTAGAGCATCCTCATTGCAACATAGCATAACTTCTCCCATAATTTGTACTGTTCCAAGGCTCATACAGGAGCTTTCTCCAGAGGGGCATTTCATTCCCAGCTTCAGCCAGGAAGCTAGAGCTTTATAAATTATTACAGGAGGCAACAAATCCTGCGACTACTCCAGTAAATGTGCCTTCTGATCAGTTTCAAACCTTACATCAAATGATTACGGAGTTAACGTCCACGGTACAGGCACTACAGGAGCGCGTTATGGGCACTAGACAGCCTTCACGGTGCACAGCACTTTTGCCGTTGCCAGCACCTCCTTCAGAAAGAGGTGAGACCAGAAACATGCCCCCTATAATTATGCCTTGTCACTATATTCCTCCTCAGCTGAGGAGAGACATAGTCGAGGGTCGGGAGGTTAATATGGTATCCATTCTGTTGTCATCATCTGATTCTTCTGACCCGCGTACATTTTCACAAGGTGACATTTCGGTCACAGTAAAAGCCAAAGATCCTAGGCTGCAGCGTAAACTTATGGTTACGGAATTTGTTTTGGCCTTTGGCATTTTTCGAGACGTCATTTGCTCTGGCTTTTCTCACCATCGGCAAGAATTGGATGACCACCTTCACCTCATAGTGGACTTGGCACACCGTTATGGTGGATTTGCTTACTATGACTATCACCGCTCATTTGCTGCCAAAGCAGCTGCTACACTTAGCCAGTTTAATCATCATGTTAACTGGGCCCTCATGGACCATGATTTATTTTGCAGGCACTTTGCGGGATAACGGTCACCTGTGTGTCACCATTGTCAGTCACCATTGCACCAGTCCACTTTCTGCCCCAATTTCACGCCTCCTTCCACTTCCTCTGCCCTTTTTCCCTCGGTCTCTGTCATGGAACAACAGATGCAATCACGTCCCACCAGAGATCGTCTGGGTAGACCCATTGTATATCTAGGCACTACCCCTATATGTAATAATTTTAATACTCGGGGTGTAATTTTCCGGCATGAAGGTTACTGCATGTTTGCGCCCTGTGTCACCAGGCCCATGGAAAGCCCATTTGTCTACAAGGTAATAAATGACAATTTACAGTCAACACTCCCCTACTTTTGGAACTCCTTACTGGTCATCCTTTTCCAAATATGGTGTCCTATCTCATTTCTGGGTTTTTGATTGGGTTTCACACTGGGGTATTAGCATTTCCTCGGGCTTCCCTCTCCTGTGTTAATTTGTTATCCGCAGAGAGGGAGCCTGAGGTTGTGAGAGACCTCATTGCCACTGAAGTCGCTAAAGGTTTTCTAATTGGCCCCTTTTCTATTCCACCCTTTCCCATTTGGCGTATCAATCCCATCGGGATCGCCACGAGTAAATATGCACTAAAGAAACGACTTATCATTAATCTTTCTGCACCTCACGGCTCCTGTATTCCTAGCATTAATTCCATGATTCCATCAGACCAGTTCACAATGCAATATGCACGTTTGGACCACCCTATAGTTACCATTTTGGCTTTGGGCACGCAGTGCTGGTTGTCCAAGGTGGATATTGAACATGCCTTTAAACTTCTGCTAATTCAGGCGGATCTTTGGCATCTTCATGGTATTTCATGGGATAATAAATGTTACTTTTCTACTAGACTGACATTTGGCTCACGTAGCAGCCCAAAAATCTTCGACCAGTTTACTGAAGCTCAATGCTGGATTATCCTAAACAAATGTAAATGCCCACACATCATTCATTATTTGGATGATTTTTTACTTCTGGAAAGTCCCCATAAGCCCTGTCCCAGTCTGCGCAAGGTACTCAATCTATTCGACCACCTTAGAATTCCGTACGCCCTTCACAAAACAGAGGGGCCTACTCACAGACTGGAATTCTTAGGTATTGTCCTGGACACTCAGCTTATGGAGTCCTCGCTTCCCCAAAACAAACTGATACATTTACAAGAGGTTATTGGAGGGTTTAATCCCTACAGAAGGAACACCATCAAAGACCTTCAGAGCTTGTTAGGTCATCTGAACTTTGCTACTAGAGTTTTACCTCAGGGTAGATCCTTCCTGAATCATCTTCTGACTGATTTGGTTCAATGTTCTATGTACGATGAGATTCAACTTGGCACAGATTCACTAGAAGACTTTCAACTTTGGAAACGATTTATTTCCGTTTGGAATGGTAGATCGTTTTTTCTCTCGCAACCCACACCCTCCTCTCATGAAGCTTTGGCATTCACTGGCGCTACTTTTTTCAAAGTCCTCTTCAATCATCAGATTATAACTGCTTTTTGGCCTCAAGCTAAATCCGTTGAATTTACGGATAGAGTAATTTATCCTACCGTGATGGCTACCAAAGCGTGGAAGACTCAGTGGGCTAATCAACCAGTTTGATATGTTACTTCATCTACAAAAACGTTGCCTACACTAAAATCACAGAAAATCTCCTGACCCCTTGACCGCATCATTTATTAGAGAATTAGCATTCCAGTCACTTCAAAACAACTTCTTCATCCATCCAATGGAAATGTCGCATTTATCTGATATACCTCATTTTAATCCACAGGATTATTCATCCATACCACCGCAGTTCACCATCATCAAAGTCGCAGACCTCCTTCCTCTAATCCAAACATAGATCGTCTCCTCAATCAAGCTAGGTTGACTATAGAAGATGGACTGGCTCCCGATACTAAAATCACTTATGAAAGAGCTTGGAGTTTGTTAAATTCTTTTCTCAACAATTACCATATTTATACACCCATAACAATTACTGTATTTTTAACTTTTGCTAGTCACTGTCAGGAAGTACTTAAACTGCATGTCACTACCATTCATACGTTTCATTTAGCTCGTGTTTACCTTATTAAAGAGTGCTTTATTTCTTCTCCACCCATTAAACTTTATTTAAAAGGTTTAACTAGGAATACACCAGCGCAAGAAAGCTCCAGACTTCCTATTACCAGTGACATATTCAAAAGGATTATTATGTGTCTGTCCAGTAACCCGTTTGGTCATAAAACTTCTCTCACAATTCAAGCTGCCGCTTCCTTAGCCTTCTTTGGCTTTCTGCGCCCTAGCGAATTTACTATTTCATCTTCTCAATCAGACTTTCTCTCTAAGACGGATGTCACCTTTACCTCTGATTCTTGTACCCTTCGCTTGAATTCCTCTAAGACTAGTAATGCACCATTCAATATTATGTACTATCCTACTAGCGATTTCACTTGTCCAATTACCACACTTCGTAAATTGCTCCTCACTTTACATGGTAAACCCACACATCATCCTCTACTAAGTATTTCTAGTCAGCCTCTGTCTACAACCACCTTTATGCACTATATTATCTTAATGCACGGATTATCTTAAGTCGGTTAGGTTTGGATCCATTCAAATTTTCAGGGCATTCATTTCACATTGGGGCTGCGTCATCAGCTTCTAAAAATGAAACTCCAGTACATATCATCAAAGCCATGGGGCGCTGGAAGTCCCAATGTTATAGTCGCTACATCCCAGATCCTCAAACAGAAATTCGACAGGCCTTTGCTAAAATTAGTAAATAATTGGTTTTTGGCCCTCTTAGCAGGCCTGATAGGGCGTAGCATTTGGGCATACTCAGCTACTGGTGAGAGAGGCCCGAACACAAATCCAGGTTATTACCTGGTAATTGTGAGAGGGGCCCTCCCCCGTCTCACCCTTTATTAACCGGTAATTCCCTGCACATGGGTGCTCACGAATTCAGTGCCCCGCCTTCCCGCCCCTCTCTCCTCTTCTCATTCGGCCCTTGGCCCTCTTAGCAGGCCTGATAGGGCGTAGCATTTGGGCATACTCAGCTACTGGTGAGAGGGGCCTGAACACAAATATATATATATATATATATATATATATATATATATATATATATATATATATATATAGTTTGTTTGTGTATATATCTACTGAAAGTTTTGGTACAGGGGCCACCCAATTTTATTTTGCATCTGAGCCTTCTATTCACGAGCTCGGACACTGAGCACATCAATAAAATCGGATAACAGAAACAAATCATAAAACTAAATAATAAAAATTCCAAAGTCAAGACAAAAAAAAAATTAGAAACAGATATTTTGAACTGTTGCGTTTTTAATATCTTTGTGGTTTGAAGACATCTATTCTGTTTAACAAAAAGCCCGGTTTTACCTGCTTGTGGTACTTTTTCCATAATTGAATTGCATCTTATTTCGTTGCAGAAATGATCTTTAAATCCTAGACCAGAACACATCTTAAGAAATTGAACGACTGTAGACAAGAAAACAATACGATTGAAAAAGAGCTTTGCCAGTGGTGAAATTGAAGTGTTTTCTTTTCTCTGAAATACTACGTAATTCTTTTCATTTAAATCCTATTTATATTCATGTGTTTGGCTTCTAGCTATGTGTCTCTCATTGGGTGTAATGTTTATTTGTCAGTGGGTTTGAGCCTTGCAGTCATATACAGTGAGACTCATAGAGGATCTATCTAGATACTGAAGGTAAAATGCAACTCAATGGGACATAACACAAATGAGTATTTAAGCTCTAGAGCAGGATAGAATAATGATGAGGAAAATGTAGAAATCACTTCCAAGCACCAAACGTGTTTCCAATCTGCTGAAGTAATTTATAGCAAATACGATGAAATGATTAGTAATGCAATAATAATAGTTTTATACACACATAGATTTGTTTGTACTATAATTTGTTATCAACTCAGCTCTTTTTATTTTAAAGCTTGGAAGCAATTTATAAACATGATTTATGCTTGTGCCTGCAAAATATAGCATGCACGTCTGGTACTGAATACTTAATATCTAAGCATTCCTCTGTATGTGGAGTTATATCAAGGTAATTGAGGGTAATATGGCTGACCAATGGGCAAATGCCCAGATGAGTAAATCTATAGTATTTAATGCATGTGACATTGCAGTTGAATGAATAGCCTCAAGTACATGAATATCACTGTTATATCTGAGACAGGGGTAATAATTAGGTCAGTAATGGGCTAAAGAGATGCTGATCTGGATTGGGACTTGAAGCTATATTTCCCAAATATATCTTTTTATCCCAAAATCACTAAGATTTAAAGGAACCACTCTACAATGGTAAAAAAATGTACGTTTGGATTGTTGTGTCTGTGGGACAGGGCTTACAGTTATTTTTGCAATCTGCCTGGTTCTGAGCATGTGCAAAGAAGAAAGTAGGTGTCAAATGGTCAAAGGTTTTAACGAATCCCAACCATTCTCCCTTCTTCCCTACCTTTCCCTCTGAATCTGTGAAACAGATAACAATCGTCAGGCTGAAAACAATAACAAACTACTCAAAAAATAAAAGGTGAAACAAAAGGCAAACAGAATCCTCAAAAATGATGATAATCTCTAAAAGTGGATTCCTGTTCATGGTTTACACTGCTAATATTGTACATTTCTTACAGACTATGTGATGTTGTTCCTAAAATACAGTGGTTCTTTAATTTAGTTAATTCGTAGAGAAACAACGGGCTAGACTTTAGTAATATGGGGTCTGCTTTTTGGCCAGTTATTGTAACAGGATCAGCCGTATCACCTGTCAATCAAAGATGATATAATGAGGAGAGTATTACTCCCTGGTGTCAGCACATGCTCAGATTCTTTCTAGCAGTTATTTTAGGCTACAAACAATGGGCCTCATTCTATTAGCGGCCGCAGCCGTTGCGGGGCCGCAAGGACCGGCCGCAAGCTATTCTGCTATTCTATTCCCTTACGGCCGGAGGCTCCGGCAGGCTTGCGGCCGGTGCCTTGCTATCTCTTGCGGCCGCTCGCGCCAGAGGAAAGCCTTTGATCTAAAACGGCCGCAAGAGTTTTGCAATTCAATTCCTCCGGGAAACCTCTCTGCAAGGCTAAAAGCGAGCCGCAGCTTACTTGCAGGAAAGAGGTCTCGCTAGCACCAATTAAGCACATAAAATAGCTTAAATAAAGCCATCCTGCACTTTGCGAAGACTATAAAGGGATTTTAGGTGTTAGAAAAAATAGTCCAGAGTGCTTGGAGCACCTCAGACATACCCACGCCGCAGCCGGAAAATAAACAGTTAATTTGAACTCGGGTTTGGGCAGATGTGCAATCTTGAGAGTGGGTTACTTTTAATCCTCATGTCCCCCAATATGATCCCTAGCATTTACAGAGCTGTACAGTGCAGGCTTGAATTTATTTTTGAGTTTTTATATTTCTGAGATTACGGCCGGTTCCAAGATATGCGGCCGGCCGTAAAAGGAGATCCTTGCGGGGTCGTATAATAGAATCGCGAGTTAACTGAACCCCCGCAAGGAATCGCAGCCTTACGGACGATTTACAGCCGCTAATAGAATGAGGCCCAATGTGTACTGACCTCCAGGCATTAGATGAGAATTACCAAATTCACATATTTAAATGCAAATAAGTTTTGGGTGGGTAATAAAGACTTATTCACAGGTAAAAATAATAAACTTAAATTTAAATCTAAAGTAATAAAATGCAAATTTTTCTTGATAATCCTAAATTAATAAAGTGTTAGGTTAACTGCCTATAATTTAAAATTATACCATATTTGAAACACATGGTTCAAGGAGTTCAGAGATCTAGATCATAGAGAAAGCTCTGTAAAATAAGTGTAACAATATCAGGTCAAAAATGAGAAAAAAAATCCATTGCTTAGTTGTGTTCATATCTGCACAAGAATCATTGGACTACTAAATTGCCCGCCAAAAATGACCGTTTTATTTTTAATTTTTATCTCCCTCCACCCCTCTTTTTCCCTTGTGTCTCTCCCCCCATTCTCTGTGTCTCTCCTCCTTTCCTCCCCTGTGTCTCCCCCGTCCCCTATGTCTCTTTCCCTCCCCCTTCCCTGAGTGAAAGTGTTTTGTGGGACAACATTATGGACGTAAAAAAGTTTGCTATTGAAAAGGGAATGGGCCTAGAGAAAAGAATAGGAGCTACACAGATGTCCTTGTGGTGCATAAGACCTGATAGATGTGTTATATCTACAAAACTATCCAATACCTAATTTTTCAAAATTTGTCATTCTTTATTGTCTATCCAATTATTATCATTATAACAAGTGGACATTAATATCCAAAAGTAATTATATAACAATAGTATTCTGCTCTATTGTCAATTATTTTTAATTCATGAAAAAAATATTACAGTAAAGTTGCGTGAGTAATGTTATTTACAATAAATAGGAAATCAGAAAGCCTGTACTGAGGTGAATGGAACTACAGTGAATGGAACCCTCCATTCATTGGCTCCACCACTTGCCATGTTAACATACTTTTATCTGTGGGATACATGTTAAAGCAGAGATAGTAAACTCCATTATTCTGCCTGAAATGAACTCATGGAAAAATAATATAATCAACTGAAGATGCACAGTTGTATGCATAAATCTAAATATGCCATATGACAAAAATAAAATAATTTTGTTACAAATAAAGCTTATTTTTAGACTCAAGGGCGTAGAAATAAAGAAAAATCAGGGGGGTGGGGGTAAAGTATTTATATGCACATACACACCCATATATATATATATATATATATATATATATATATATATATATATATATATATATATATATGTGTATGTATGTATGAATGTATTACATGGGTGGGATACCTGGCTTGTGTATATTCAACCCTAGCTTTGCTCAAAGCTGTTTTATACAGCGGGCATGTGCTTAAGGGAAGCCATGTTTAATATGGTTATGGATTGAAAGAGCAAAGTCTTTGTGGGCACATTTGCATGTCCCTACCTCGGTTCCCAGAATGCAGTGTAATAACTGTATTTCTCGGAATTCTGTGCATGAAACAAGTGTTTTACCTTGTTTTAGACATTCAAATGTGAACACAAATGTACTATATATATATATATATATATATATATATATATATATATATACTAGCGACTTGCCTATCGGCGCTTTTGGCACTTTTGGCACTCATTGCCAGCCGTTTTCAAAGACTTGGGGGCCTCACAAAGAGGGTATTTGGCGCTCATTGTGGGCCAGGCAATGAGCTCATTCGGTGATCATTGCAAGCCTTTTTCAAAGTCTTGCGGGCTTCACAATGAGTGCTTTCTGGGCTCATTGCAGCCCCCATCATTGCAAAGTCGTGAGGGCCTTGCACGTGCAAGCCCATAACTTTTAACATTGCGTGACCAACATTCGTAACTTATCACAAATATTATATGTGATTATATATATATATACTAGCAAATTGCCCGTCAAAAAATGACGGCAATGAAATTGTAAGTGAGCTAATGCTGTTTGGTGTATAATAATAAAATAAATAATACATTAATAAATTAATATACTTTACCTATTTTCAAGTAATATATGCAGGAAGCATTCTGTTTAAGAGCTGGCAATCTGTTTTGATGTTGCTGCAGCATTAGTGGTGTGGAGCTGCTGTGTAAGCGTGATGAACGTGTGCAGTGTAATAGTGTGCATGCGCGAGACGAAACCTTTAGTGTAGTGGTGTACTTCCACATTGTATAAGTTATTGTTCTAAAATGGCGGCTAATGTGTGTTATGCGTCTGTGGCGGAATATGCGTAGCTGTTTTGTGGCGCCCTCTGCCAGCAACTGCCGCCCTTGCACGAGCCCGCAAGCATCAGCAACGGCTCTCATGCTCACAACTATATATGTGATATATACGTATATATATATATATATATATATATATATATATATATATATATATACAGTATCTCACCAAAGTGAGTACACCCCGCACATTTTTGTAAGTATTTTATTATATCTTTTCATGTGACAACACTGAGGAAATTACACTCTGCTACAATATAAAGCAGTGAGTGTACAGCCTGTATAACAGTGAAAATGTAAGTGGAAATTTCCAAATTGGGCCCAAAGTGTCAACATTTTGTGTGGCCACCATTATTTTCCAGCACTGACTTAACCCTAATGGGCATGGAGTTCACCTCAAAATAATTCAACACACAGCCATTAATGTCTAAACCATTGGCAACAAAAGTGAGTACACGCCTTAGTGGAAATGTCAAAATTGGGCCCAAAGTGTCAATATTTTGTGTCACCACTGCATTAACCCACATGGGCATGGAGTTCACCAGAGCTTCACAGGTTGCCACTGGTGTCCTCTTCCACTCCTCCATGATGACATCATGGAGCTGATGGATGTTAGAGACCTTGCACTCCCCCATCTTTTCCGTTTGAGGATGCCCCACAGATGCTGAATAGGGTTTAGGTCTGGAGACATGCTTGGCCAGTCCCTCACCTTTACCTTCAGCACGGTGGGCAAGACCATACAGCGGTTTCACAGGACAGATTCCACTCAGAACAGGCCTCATCATGGTCACCCAAAGAGGTTGAGTGCAGGTGCTCAACGTCAAATCCAGAGATTGTCTTTGGGAAATAGATGTAGGAGTGCTGCCAGCATTGCTGCAGAGGTTGATGGGGTGGGGGGTCAGCCTGTCACTGCTCAGACCATACGCCACACACTGCATCAAATTGTTCTGCACAGCTGTCATCCCAGAAGGAAGCCTCGTCTAAAGATGATGCACAAGAAAGCCAGCAAACAGTTTGCTGAAGACAAAAGGACTAAGGACATGGATTACTTGAATCATGTTCAGATGGTGTCAAGCCGCAACAAGGTGAGGTGTACAAATACAAGTGTGTCTTGCCTACAGTCAAGCATGGTGGTGGGAGTGTCATGGCCTGGGCCTGCAAGAGTGCTGCCGGCACTGGGGAGCTACAGTTCATTGAGGGCGCCATGAATGCCAACATGTACTGTGACATACTGAAGCAGATCATGATCCCCTCCCTTAGTAGACTGGGCCACAGGGCAGAATTCCAACATGATAACGACCCCAAACACACCTCCAAGATGACCACTGCCTTGCTAAAGAGGCTGAAGGTAAAGGTGATGGACTGGCCAAGCCTTCCTAATGGAAGGTGGATGGAGTGCAAGGTCTCTAACATCCACCAGCTCTGTGATGTCATCATGGACGAGTGGACGAGGACTCCAGTGGCAACCTGGGAAGCTTTGGTGAACTCCATGCCCATGAGGGTTAAGTCAGTGCTGGAAAATAATGGTGGCCACACAAAATTTTGACACTTTGGGCCCAATTTGGACATTTCCACTTAGGGTTGTATTTACTTTTGTTGCCAATGGTTTAGACATTAATAGCTGAGTTATTTTGAGGGGACAGCAAATTTACACTGTTGTACAGGCCGTACACTTACTATTTTACATTGTAGCAGAGGGTCATTCCTTCAGTGTTGTCACATGAAAAGATATAATAAAGTATTTACAAAAATGTGAGGGGTGTACTGACTTTTGTGAGATACTGTATATATATATATATATATATATATATATATATATATATATATATATATATATATATACTGTATATAAATATGGATATATCTAAACACATTTGTTTAAGTAATAGTTTATACCTGGTGTCTAATATTAATCTTTCCCTCCTCAATACCTCCCTGTAACCTTCCCCACTCCCTCCTCAATACCTCCCCTTCACCTCTTGCATCTGACTGTCTGTATGATTCTGATAGCTGGGTCTCAAGAAATCATGGAAGATAATCTTGCGTGATCTTTCAAAAGCCACTATTAGTAATCCAGCAGTTACAGGAGCAGGAGGTGAGGTGGGGTATCAGGGAGAGAGTGGAGAAGCTCTCTAATTTGAGCTTTGATCTCACTGCTCCTGCTAGACATTACAAATATTAACCTACCTCCTTTACAATGTAGGGGAGGAACGTATTTTTGTATATATACCCTATAATCTGGGAGATGTGTCCCCCTTGTTCCCCCCTATTGCTACACCCCTTCTTAGACTGTAATTTTAAAAAAAAATATTTAAACAAGGATTAAATTGTTCTTATATAATTGATACATTGAAATAGTATTTATTCTAATACATTTAGAAACCAAGCAGCAAAAACAGAAAAGATGGGCAAAGTGTTATTTTTTTTATTTATTTTTTAAACATCTTCGATTTTTCTTTGTTTCTAAATTCTAAAACCAACAACCTGGTTAGAAGCTCCCATAAAAGAATAAAAGAAAATACAAATTGCTTTTCTGCTGACTCACAGTGTGAAAGTGCCACATGTCTCTAGATAATTTTATGCTTTTTTGTTACATTTGTAAATCCTTTCTTGTCATACTCTAAATGATTTACAGAACAAAGCTCTTTATAAAATGTTTGGTTTGTAATGCTAGCAGCATGTTTAATATGTCAGTTCAATATTAAAATCACAATGCATTACCATTTGAAATCTAGATAAATGTTGTATTATGCTAAAAAAATATTAATTTTATGTTTCCTATAGCGTTTACCCATCTTTAATCAAATGTATGTATCAATAAACACTCTACAAAATGAATTCTTCTTTTATATTTTTTTATAATTGATTACTGATTTTAGTGTATACTATATGACATTTAAAAAAATATGTGCATCTTTAAATGACTTTTAATCCTGAAATATTAAATAAACATTCTGTGTACATGAATTATAATATTGCATTATTACTGTAAATTGATCATTTGTACATTACTTCTAAATAAATTATCTTTGAGAACAAATTATTATTAAATCCATTTTAAAATAAATTGAAAAAATATATTTAAGTAAATATTTGCTCCTGTCAGCCAAAGACTTTTGTAATTCATAAAGTTGTCATAATTATTTTTTTCTAAGCGCAACTCAAAAGAAACTTTATAGCTGCATTTTGATGACTACAAATTGAAAATAAAAGGATTTATTTAATTCATATATTATAACATATAGATTTTGAGAAAAACATCCTCCAGATATTATTGATAAAGACGTTGCAACCGCCAACGTTATCTCATTATGGTGTTTTAAAGGTTTTAATACATGAACAATAAAACTATACTTGTAGAAGCAATTGGCCATATAACATTCCCAAAAACAAACAAAAAGACAAGTTTAGTTCCCAGTGGAGCCCTAACAAGTTTCCCAGGGAACTAAAAAATGATACAATGCCATGCTTTTCTCCTACCTACTACAAGATCAAGACTATATAACCAGAAGTACTGATTTTACATGGCTCAAAGATCAAGAATCATTTAATATTATTGTACATTGTTGTGTCAACACTAATGCATGAACATATAACAAACGTATTATTTAAGTTATACATTTTTCAAATATTTAGACAAAATGCATTTGGCATTAGTATTTATTAGATACACATAGATATTATTATAATTATTTTCTTATAGGGCAAGATCAAGGTTTGCATACTTTATGAATTATGAACTCACTGTAAGTGCTCTTCATGGTGTGAAAGAGTACAATATTGTATGTTAAATGTATCTAATTATTTATTATAGGAACAGCTAAAAAATCTTATGTTTTAGATCTTTGTTTATTACAATCTATTCTGCCTTACTGACTGTTGCATGAGTAATTAGCAGAATGTCTAGTGCGGTGAGTGCTGTGTCAATCTCTATGGCGGAAGGCTGTGATTGATAGCTACAGGAACTCAGTGGGCTCAGGTTACACTGGACTGAGCCATTGACCCATAGTTTTCCTGTTTTAGGTGAGTACCAGTATTCCATGCCTGCCCATTTAGATGTTTGTTTTGCATCACTATAAAGAGCTGGACTGAAAGCATTGCTCAAATCCAGAGAGTGCCAAAACAGTAGGAAAAGATGAACCCATTACAAGTTCTGTCTTTGATAAATGTTCCCTTCAAACTGGAAATACAATCAGCCTGACAAAAACCTCACAATTGACTTGAATGGGGGGACACCCCTGCAACCTAATTGGTTGCAGTAATGGAGTAGGCTTTGGGCAGTCTTTCACACATATATAGATTTTATTTCATTTTAAAAAAAAATCAAAAAGTATTTAAGGATGCTTTTAGGATATCTTTTAAGTGATGTAATGCCAATTGTGCTGAATTAAGTGGCCCTTCATTTCCTTTCCTTTAAGGTTAATTAAAAACTCAAGCAACAGACAGATACAAACCTATATAGCAAGTTTTGAAGGGGCCTTGTTTTACGGTCTAGAGGCAGATGAACACAAGTAGAAAATATGATCTGTTAGATGAGAGCTTTAATTAAATATATTGCTCCTATTAGAGTAGGTTAAATGTAGATGTTAAATAAAGTTTAGCATTTTAAGGACAAGTCTGGAGTTTGCATTTTTATATTTTGTTGTACGAGGAGCTAAATAAGGTTTTTTTTTTCAACTGTCACAGCAGATATAGGACGATGTTTGAGATATAAGAAATTGGAATATTTTTTATTATTATTAATGTCAACTAACAAACAAATGCACTAAATAAAATGGGAAATAATACTAGAATGAATCAGTAATATTTGCCTGAATGTAGGTATATATGAGAAGACATTCCCATATGAGTAGTAGACATTGAACATGGTTGGTTGCTGAAATAGTGGAGTTATTCTTTTTAACATCCAGGAAGTTCACAATATATTTGCTAACACAGTCAGTATCACTTACCTTTTACTAACAGCATTTTTTATTAAATGTACTCTATATGTTAAAGTATGCTTTGCTTCCTAGTCACTTTCCATTCCAATAAAAACAAATTTCATAGGATAATCACTTTGTAGACACCCCATTTTTATTTATACTTCATAGTAGGAAAATACAAAACATATTTTTATGATGATGATGATGATGATGATTATTGTTAAAGTGGGAATTATTTATCATTCAAAAAATGAATACCAATCAAATTTAAGATTTTCATACATATAAAAGTCAGAGAATAATAAATATTGTAGAATGTCCATGCTCATAAATATATGTAGGACAATTATTATCATTATTCATATCTCCTCGTCTAATTCATCTAAAACTATAAAAATATGAATTATGGAACATAAAATCGTAACAAAAATTTTAAAAATAGTTATAATCCAGAGGGGAGAAATTTTAAAGAAAATAATCATAAAGTTTCAGGTATGAGATGAATATTAATAGAATAGGTAAGATGTGAATGGGCAAATAGAGAATTTAGAAGAGAACTAATACAATAAAAACATAAAATATTAGTGAATTATATATCGTACATTGAAAGGAAGTAAATGAAGTATGCAGTTGTAGAGGGTTTTCTGTAGATACATGAGCAAAGTGATAATCCAACATATATTGTGTTAAATATGTCTAGTGAAAAGTTTAATTTACTAAAGAAAAGCCAAGTGAATAAATACTAGGTTAAAATATAATGTAAAGAAGTTTTTAAAAGAAAATTGAAGAATTTAAGGTATATACAGTATAATTCTTATATACTTGTAGGCACATATAGACTACTCCCTCCAAACATTGTGGTTATTTTGTGTATGCTCCGTCACTATGAAGCTTAATTAAAAGTTGTATGTCTACACCCGAGAAAGGGATGTACCTACACAATGTAAAAAATACAAAAGATATACTTTGAGATCTCATTCATGAGAGAAGGGTATAGATCTGCCATTTTGGGTGACATCATTTTGGTAACATCATCCATATATACAGGGTTTTCGATGCTCTGCTTAATGATATAGAGCTGGAATTATAAATTTCATGTCACTTTAATTATTTTATCAACGTACACACTGATAAGGAATTATACAGAAATACAATTAAATATTTTGTTATCCGCGTACATGATAATATGGAACATATTTTCATTCTTAGTAACAGGGACTGCTTCTTCGTATATATTCTGATTGCTTATGCATGTGCAGATTGTTTGGGATGAAGTCTGAATAGAAAGTCTGTAATATTATGTCGCTCATGGCATTTTTAAACATCTGTCTATCATATCCCATTACAAAGTAGCCCATAATCCATAGCAAACTACTGCATTAAGCAACCTGGCTAACATTTTAGCTGTCATATATAGTAAAGTATGACATATTGCAATGTGACAGCTGAGAAAAGTGAAGATTCCACACAAAAAATTGTTCTGAGTAGCAGAAATGCATTAAATGTTTATTTTAAATGCTGTTTTCCATATTCTCCATTTGTAAAACCTAATATTAGTATACATTATTAACATTTCATTTTGCAATAACTTAATATTAAAATGTCTGGATTTTAGCATCATAAACTATAATTATTGGCTCAATAACAAACAATAATAGATGAATTAAAGGAAAGCTATACAAAAAATGCTTGAAATAGTTATTTTTACCAATATTTGCTTTCAGTTTTGCTTTACTAAAAGTACTTGGATGGGAGACCACCTTAAAATAGCAGGATCTGTATGCTGTGGCCCACTGGAGAAGGAACTGGTATCCCCACTCCAGTATCTCTGCCATGGAAACCAATAGGATTAGCATGACCATTGATATAAAGATGTGGCTGGTGTGTTACGGCCCATGAGGTCACAGAGAGTCAGAAACAACTGAACAATGAAAAAATACTCTGCCTAAGGCAGATCATCCACATTGCTCATGGGTCTCAAAGGGACGTTAAGCATCTTACTTTCTTTGTTGCATTGAAAGCAGGTATCTGATAAAGTAAAATTGTGTGCTTTCTTTTTCAAATGATGCTCTCAAAGCAAAAAATAAAGTGATGAAAGTAAATATGATAAATATATATATATATATATATATATATATATATATATACACATATATAACATATGTGCCTTTCTTCCACAGCTACTCCAACCGAAAATATAAGTTATTGGACATATTTAGTTTAGTCTAGTATCATCTGTGGTTAATTTTATAGATATCTCATTGAACAGCACAGATGGATGTTCCTTATGCTTCCACGAAGATGGCCTTCCAATCCTCGGCATTTCATTACATTTATAAACCACAATCCAACATATACTGTATATTCATTCCATTCATATATTTATTTTTCAATAGCACTTACAATGCAAGAAAGAGTTCAGACATATTATATAATGCAAATAATAATGCAATATGCCTAACAAATATCATATTTGTAGAGAATAAATTATGTTAATAGTTAAATATTAAAATTAATATTAGATTATCATATGTTAAATTATCGGAACAAAATACGTTTTACAGAGTACAGTTTCATGGATTGGCATTTGTACAGTACATACAGGTTATAATAAACTGATTAAACAGAAATTAGATAAAAAGTTGTATAGTTAAGTCAATACAAAAAAAGTAAAAACACAAAGATTACATTTTACCCTAATCTGAAAAAAGTGATTAACACTTATTCATCCATACTTTTAACCATATTTGATTAATATAATGCACAAGCTCTTCCTGGCTTTCAGATTATACATTGTATTTCTAATTAAACCTAGGAAGGCTTAATTACAAATAGGAGGACTATATATAGAAGAGCTGACTTTGTGCAGCAGATAATAGAGGTTTTGTATCAAAGCGAGGCCCCCAAACATGAGTTATATCCAAGTTTCCAGGTAAAGTATATATATATATATATATATATATATATATATATATATATAAAGATTGAGGTATTGAGGTCCCCCATTCTGATCACCTACCCCTCACCCCCTCAGGTCCCCCATTCTGATCTCCTACACCCAACCCCACCCAGGTCCCTAAATCTGATCTCCTACCCCCCACACTCCCAGGTTCCCCATTCTGATCTTCTACCCCCACCCCCAGGTCCTCAATTCTTATCTCCTACCCCCACTACCCCACGCCAGGTCTGTATAACACTTTCTTCTTGTATATCATTGTTGATATATATGATGGTAACTGTAGTAATCCACCATAAGAGGACAGAGCCTGTGATAGACCAGTGGAAGGGGTGTACAGCACTTCTCACTCCGGAACTGCCTGACGTGTATGTAATGCGCTAGGTCCGTACATTGTATCATGTAGACTACATTGGGTGATGTACATGAATATGACCATCTGATGTTATAGGTCTTGTTATTATGTTGCAGATATGTTGACATATATGTTTCAAACAAACATTCCCCAAACCTCCAATTCTTGCATTTTGACAGCCACCAAATTTAAGACAAACATTGGTGAACAGAAGATTGGCCAATGAGGAGCATAACAGAGAAAATGGCACCAAACCCTGCAATAAAAATTGCTGCAAATTATGTCAGCATATCTGTAAAGAAACACAGCCACGCACAACAGCAAGAGCTATAACAACAGAGGGTGATATACATGACAAAACATGGGATCAGGGGGGTAGAGATCGCTTGGGGATGAGAATACAGTGGAACCAAAGCACAGTGTGAGACAACTGAGAAGTAAGTTGTTTGGCTTTTTGCAAGAGTTTACTCCAATTTTTCCTACAGTTCTCCCATTTTTTTTTAAAGGATTTTTAAATATCTTTAGATTACTATAAAGAAAAAAAGCCAAACAATAACTAAATAAATGTAACAGTTTAAGCAATCTATATGTTTCATAGTGCTCTCCAATTTTTTTTTATAAACATCAAAAAAACATTCTGCAAAAGATACAAAATGAGAAAATAAAATGGCACACAATAAACTAGCATCTGTATAGAATAGCTAATATTCAAAAATGATTTTAGAATAACCAGCACATGTACTGTAAGTGTATTGCTCGGATGTCATCTTAAGAGTGTGAGCAACATTTTAATTCAAGTAATATAAAATACAGTATTTCTGTTGCAGTTCTGAATAATTGAGTTGGACTCTCAGGTCTCTGCCATGACAACCAGCAATCATATCCAACAGCATCTAAAATTCATGTTTTTTAACATTCCACAATAAAAGATACTCAGGAAAAATGTTCAATATCAGCATTTTGTTGGCCGATTCTAAAAGTAGTTACTGCATCTCAATCTATTAGGTTGTAGTAAAATACTATGGGGGATATTTATCAAGCAGAAATTAACGTGGGGCTAAGTAGAGATAGAATATAAAACACCTTCACTTCATATCATTTCTATGGGATTTATTATATATAATTATTTTGAAGAAAATATAGGAAATAGGGATATTTAAAGGGACATGGGAAGTAACTAGTTGTTGCATGAGAAATAGGGTATTTGATAACATGTGACAGTGTGATTTTGTTTTTTCAAATAAAGATCTCAAAGCACAAAAATATTCAGAAATATAACTGCTCTTGGGGGCTTGTCCTCTGCCAGCCACTTGATATTCATGACAAAAATGCTGGAGTGGGTTGCCAGTTCCTTCACCAGTGAGGCACAGCATACAGCTCCTGGTATTCCTAGGTGGTCTCCCATCCAAGTACTTACCAGACCCAACCCTGCTCAGCTTCAGGATGGTGTGACTTCCCTCTTTCTCAGCATTAGAAACTTCTCTGGGGAGTTTGTCTTCTCATGATATGGACAAACTATTTCAGCTTTAGATGCATGTTCAAACCTTCCAGTGAAACTTTAGGCTTGATTTCCATATTATGGATTGATTGGATCTTCTTGCAGTCCAAGAACAGGCATCACATCTACAGCACTCAGCCATCATTAATGCCCAGCTCTCACATCAGTATGTTTCTACTGGGAATTCCATAGTTTTAATTATGCAGTCTTTTGATAGTATAATATCTTAAATTTTAATAGCTTGTCCACACTTGCCATGGCTTTCGTCCCCCTGACTGGAATCGAACCGCAGTGGTGAAAACACTGAATCCTAACCACTGGACCACCAGCATAACATTAGCAATTATTAATAAGGATAGCTAGAAGGGAGAATCAGAAAAACTCACAATAACTACCAACTTCATTGTTAAAGGTATATGAAAGTTAGCTGGGTTATTAATGCATCTGATAGAGGAGAATTTATAGTGTCTGAAAAAAAATGTTTGCATGAAAGTAAACAGTTAAACCGTTAGCCTGAAGTTTGCTGAATTTCTTGCTTTTGCAGACTGTTTTCTCCTAATGTTGACACCCCCTGAAATTCCCAAGGATAATTAGCATAACGTATACAATGTTTCTTTTTGGCCTGAGGATTGTGCAGACATGCTCAGTTAGCACCTGTAGTCTGCCCTACTGTGGGAAGTCACATGATGTCAGACACTTTCATTTCCTTTAGCCAATCAGCATGCTCATGTGCTGCATATTGGATATCTCATTAAAAATTAGATATCCAATATGCAAATTTCAGTTGCTGGGGGTGTCTACATCACCCCAGCACATTTTTTTATTTTCTGCAAAACATTTTTGCATTTTTTCATGCAAACATTTTTTGCTACGTGGGTTATGATGCATTCTAAAGGATGCATTCATAACCCACCTCACTTTCATATACCTTTAAGTTTATTATTATAAATTCAGCTGATATAGTTTCATGTCATATTTTGAACATTTGCTGTGTCCCTTTAACAGATTCCTCAGAGCAATACAAGGAAATTAATAGGACATGTCTAGTCTAGACCTTATGGAATCTGGACCAAGAGAGCCACAAATGGCTGTGCAAGAGACGAGTTACGTAGCATGAGCTCAAATAATAGCCAGAAGGGTAGAGTGAAATGTACTTAGGGAGTGCGGTAATTACTAAATTGGACAGATAAGTGATCTGTAAAAAGCCAGTAAATAATGAAACATTGTTTGCAACATTTCATGCTCAGTATTCTGTAAAGTGTAGCTATTAAAACTGCATTATCCTTTATGTAATTTTTCTTTTTTTTTTACCTTCTGTCATTTGTAAAAATGTGGCAATACTCAACTAAAGACATTCTCAAATCTTGCTAAAAAAAGAGTGAAGAGAACCATGATAGCCTAATGGATTTTTTTAAGAATTAATTTGGGTCCGCAGCTCTAAACGACTCAAATATTTGTTGAGACTAATTAACTGCATAAAATTCTCCCTAGAGTGTTTAATAAAATGGCTATGTGGAGGAATTGCGTGTCATTTCTTTATCTCGGCCTTGGCATATATTAATAATTATAGTGGCTCATTGCGTCCTTAGACTTTGTTCTTATCTCACCATATTTCATTGTTATGTATTTTTCTTTAGAATCATTCCACATGTGCGTTTCCCTGTTCAATTAATTTAACTCTCATTAGTTTTAATCTGTTTCCCATATAGTTTAAGCAATTCCCCTTTTTGCTAAAAAGTATCAGGGTTGTAAAGTTTAGGATTCTTATTAACACAAAGGTAAAAGAAGAGATTTAGAATTTTACATAAAAATGTTTAATATATTAAAATTATCCAGAAAGGCTGGGATTTACATTTTGTTAAATTAATGCACATAATCTAAAATGGGAATTTTCATTTGTTCCATAATTAATGACAAATTTGTTAACAATCATTATATACATTTTTAGAGTTTTCACAATTTTTTTTTAAAGATATTGTACACAATTTAAAACAAAGAAAATAGAGAGAATATATTAAATTATTATTAAAATAAATTAAAGATATAAGGAGGTTTTCTGGATTTTACTAGGTCTATACTATACCTTTTTATCTATTTACTTTTATATACTTGATAGCAATTAGATATCTGTAGTGTTGTCTGTATGGGCTATTATGTTACTTAAAGGGATATGGAAGGTTTCAAGATTTTACTAGGTAAAATCTATTTACTTTTATGTACTTTATGTTATTAAGAAGTGCTTATAAGACCTATTTTTACTGCTAAAAATCAAATAACCCCTGTATCGGTCTGACCTCTTCAGCTTATGAATACACACATTCTGCTGTACTCACTGTGATGTGTCTCATACTAACCAATCAGTGTCATACTGCAACATGCTGCTGAGACATGGTCCCTGATAGGATAGGACACTACATTGCTCTACAGAGTCTGTTACTACATACGCTGCAGAGGGCAGACCCATACAGGGACTATTTGTGTGATTTTAGGCAGTAAAAACAGAGCTTATAAACACTGCTTAATAACATAAAGAACATAAAAGTTCATAGATACAAAAGGATATTATATACCTAGTAACATCTGGAAACCTTCCATATCCCTTTAAGTAACATAATAGCCCATACAGACACCACTACAGATATCTAATTGCTATCAAACCAAAAAATAGCTTGATAACTTGTTCAAAGGTAAAAAAATTGAGAAATCTTGAATATGTCACATTTTAGTAACGTTGATTAAAGAACCATTAAATGTATTTTTTCTTGTTGCATGTGAAAAGGGCTTTTGATGATGTTTAATGGTGTAATTATTTTAGTTTCTTATGGCATAATAAACTGATTAGATGTTATAATTGCCTTGTCAACTAGTAAGAAGGGATTAACAGGGATTAATGTCATAATTGTCTGCCAGTGAGATCTACATACAGTATATGTACTGTGCACAGTGAGGAAGTTTAAGAGGAAGGTACATGGCATTTAATAGTTTTTTTTCATGCATTTACAAGAGCAAGCTGTAAGCATTACAAAAGTTATGTTTTACTTGAAAAATATCATATAAAAACTGCTTAAACTTCAATAAAACTAACTGGAAATACTGATAGTGTATGTCTGTAGATTTAATTGCAAAACAAGTATGAGCCATACAGCTATATTACTGCTCACTGGCTGACAAGGGCAAGCCCCCAATTCATTAAAACATTTGAATCAGTTATTTTCTGCCTTGGGAGAATCATTTGAAAAAACTAAATCACACATCGGTACGTTATTAAATATCCTCTTTCAGATGCAATAAAGAAAAAAATGCTTTCAATGTCTCTTTAATATTGCTTCATAGAAAAAACAACAACTTTTCTGATGTTTAAAAAGATGCCTGGGAGACAAATTACTTTGCAGATCACTCAATTTAGGAACTGAAGAGGTTCTCCAAGACATTCAAGTCCCTCACTATAGTACGTCTAGCTCTCCATGTTATGCATACTTCCACCAAGCAAGATTCCACTAAAATTCTCACAGGATACAGAGGGATTATTTGAGACTCGGATGGCTATTTTTTTATCAAAAATAAACAGAATATAAATCATAGTAGGTTCAAATAACCCGTTTTCAACTTCTGAGAATCCTAATGAATCTTTCCAGTAAACTTTACAGTGTTAGCATTACATTGTTGTTCAGTTATGTCCGACTATCCTTGACCTTATGGAATACAGCACTCTAGGCACATCCATCAGCCAATGCCACGCTGAGCTTCTTGTATGACCTCATGCTTCAATGACCTTATCTATCCATCTCCAACTCTGCAGTCCTCTTTTTTGTGTGCCTTTACTCTTTACCAGCATTAAAATCTTCTCTAGGGAGTCCTGTCTTCTCATGATATGGCCAAAGTATTTGAGCTTCAGCTTCATGATCAAACCTTCCAGTGAACTGTTAGGCTTGATTTTCTGTAGTATAGATTGCTTGGATCTTCTTGCAGTCCAAGGACTGCAATCCAAAGGCATCAAATCTACGGTGCCCAGCCTTCCCTGTGGTCCAGCTCTCAAATCTGTATTTGACTACTGAGAATACCATAGTTCTAAATATTCAGACCTTAGTATGATATCTTAACTTTTTTAAATAGCTTTCCAGATTTGCCATATTTCCTTCCCAGAAGCAAATTTATTTTAATTGCATGGCTACAGTCTCCATCTGCAGAGATCTTGGATCCTAGGCAGATAAAATCTGTCAATTGACATTTTCCATGACCTTCGTCTTTTTAAAGTTTGGGCAGCAGGCTTTGGCACTCTCTTCTTTTACCCCCATCAATAAGTCCTTTAGTTCCAACTCACTTTCAGCCATCAGAGTAGTATCATCAGCATATCTGAGGTTGTTGATATTTCTTCCAGTAATATTAATTCCCCTTTGGATTCAGCCAGCCTGGCCTTACGCCTGATGTACTCTGCATATAAGTAGAATAAACAAGGTGACAATATAGAACCATCACACTCCTTTCCCGATCTTGAACCATTCTGTTGTCACTTTTTACGTTTCTGACCGTAGATTCTTGGTCCACATACAGCTTCCTCTGGAGATAGATTAGATGACCTGGTAATCCCATCTCTGTAAGGACATGTCACATTTTGTTGATCCACACAGTCAAAGGCTTTAGAATAGTCTATGAAGCATAAATAAATGTCTTTCTGGAACTCTTTTGCTTTCTCTATTATCCAGCGGACATTAGTAATTTGATCTCTTGTGCCTCTTCCTCTGTGCTAGTACCCGGTCCATATATTGTTGGAGTGGAGCGTGCAGGATCTTAAGCATTACCTTGTTGGCATGTGAAATGAGTGCAATTGTTCGATAATTAGAACACATTTTACCCAACCTTTTCCAATGTACTGGCCACTGTTTCCAAATTTGTTGGCATATTGCAAACAACACTTTCACAGCATAATCTTTTTGGATTTTGAACAGTTAACTTCGGATTTCATCTTCTCCTGCAGCCTTGTTATCAGCAAGACATCACTTCACTCTTCAATATGTCTGGCTCCAGCTCATTGGACAAACTATTGAGGTTATAAATGCTGTTAAGATCCTTCCTGTATAGGTCTTTGGTGTATATTGTGTTTATATTGTGTATTTCATCTGCTGTTAATACCCTACCTTTTTTTCTTGTAGCATGCCCACTTTGGCATGAAAGTTCCCTTTGAGATTACCAATTTTCTTGACTTCCCCATTCTGTTACCTTCTTCTGTCTCTTTATTTTGCTTTAACCTTTTTTTGTTTCATAGTTTCTTTTTGAAAAAAAAAAACATTGAGCATTATAATTTCCTGACACCAATATGTGTAGAAAGTTCCATCATGTCTAGTTATATCACTTCCTGAGAGCTGGCAGACTAAGGGGTCTGCTTATCTGTATCTGTAAGTAGTGGGAAGAGTAGGGGAGATGTATTTGTTAAATAACTGGGTAATTTAAAATATCCCCTTCATATGCATTGAAGAAGGCAGCTTTCAACAATAAATTAAGTTTTACTCCTGCAGAAAAGTAAATAACCCTCTCATGCACACAACATTCACTAAAGTATCATGGATTACTCCGGCAATATGAAGAGTTATCAAATATGTAATTTTTAACAAATCCTGCTTGATAATACTCTTAGCCAGGCTCAAAGTTATAAAAAATATGAAAAATTTTCAGAGAAAACTCTTTAATTCCTACATATTTCTATACAGCATATTCACTAAAATAGAAAGATATTTTGCCAGTGTGAATTTTGTTTCTCACAAGTTTAAAACTAAATATACGGTAATCTAAAAAAAAAAGTAGATTTTATCTTGGTACTTCTGCTCAGGGCCACCTACTGGGTGGTTATTAAGTGTCTTTCAGGGACATGTTACCCTTTCCAATTGGTCATACGATTGTGTTTCCTTGATACTGCAAAAATGGCCATGTAATTGAAGAGCGAGCGATTCTATTCCAAATCTTTTCAATTTTCTTGGAACATATCTGTCTCAGACAGAGCACATTATTTTTCAAAGCTGATGTTCCAGCTATCATAGTTTACCCTGAAGCAATGAAAATTTGAAGCATCATATACGTTTATTGATTTCAGGATATTTATTCTGAGATTCATTGGAGACTTTTACATTAAAGGGCAAACTTTTCATAAGTTCTACAAAACACTAAGAGCCTCATTCAATTGAGCCGCAAGTTATTTTGATATTCAATTGGCTTCTGTTTGCAGGCTCCGATCGAGTTACGGGCTCCAAGTTGCTATCCATTGCAATTTGTAAAATCGCAAGTTAATTTCCTCCAAGCCTTTAATCTTTCACAGCCTCAAGAGTCCTCAACGCTAAAATCGCAAATTGCTATTCAATTGCTCCAATTCCCCCTCACTAACCACTCCGTCAAGCCCGCAAATGGCAAATATCTAACCACAAGTTAATGGTACCAAGGAGGTCTCGCAAAGGGCTTAATGACAAATTGGAGCACTTTAAAAGCAAATACATAAGCAGTACTGTACTTTTATTAAGGGTGAAAGTGATGTTAGGCCTTGGAATTAATAGCACAACATTCTCCAATACTCTATTTCAAGTTCAATTCCTGTGTTATATCGATCACGGCAATCAATGTAAAGTCCTACGGGCTTCCATCTCCAAGCCCGTAGGACTTTGAAATCCAACCTCCAGTCCTACAGGCTTGGAGGTTGAAGTCCTACGGCCCTCACTTACAAGTTCCGAGTTTGGTCTTGGTACTGATCTCTGTTTCCATTGGCTGTTTCGGCATCAGGAGTTATAAGCTTGCTTCCGTAAAATGTTCAATTCCGCAAATGCTATGTCCTACAGCAATGGCTACCGATTTTCACTATCGGCCCCTAACTTGCAGCCATGGCCAATTGAATAGCAACTTAACTTGAGCCCGCAGCAGGCCCACAAACATAAGTCTGACATTAGGTAACTTACGATGCCTCAATTAAATGAGGCTCTAAATCTTTTAAGATTTACAGAAATCATTTCAGAGTGATATACTTAAAGGGTTGTGGATGGTTTCCGGGTTTTACTAGGTATATAATATAACTGTGTATCTATTTACTTTTATGTACATTATTAAGAAGTGCCTAAAAGCTCTGCCCGAAATCAATGACCTGTTTAAGTCTGTAATTGCCAATCTGCATCTTGTGCATGTAAGTGCCAATGTGGATCCTCCGTGTCTGTAAGTGAGAATGTGCATCCGGTGTCTGTAAGAGCCAATGTGCATCCTGCATCCTGTGCCTGTAAGTGCCAATGTGCATCATGTGCTGTGGCAGCTGGTGAACTTTCAAGTTGGAGGGGCGCCAGAGCAAGACTTGGCTCCTCCACTTACACAGACCCCACCCATTTTTAAACTCCTCCCCCTGTTGCCATATTAACCTTTATATGCCCTGCCCAATTACCTTATATGTGCCTCGCCCATTGAAATAGACTCCATCTACTGATTTTTAATACTATTAAAAATTCTATAATCTTGGGATTCGGAAAATAATAACATTTCTCTTCTGCATGAATGCAATGACACTCACCAACAGTTGACTCTCCTTCTCGGGGTGGCTTCAAGTGTAGTAGTCCAAAATATTCCGCAGCCGAGTGTTTGGACCTGGGGGTGATATAAAACAAGCAAACAAATCAGAGAGTGCAAGACCCTAACCATACCTAAAAACACTTATGAAACCAAACTAGACTATCTAGGCCCCAACCATACCTAAAAAAACCTTCGGCACTCATTGAGAGCCTCTTCCCTCCTCTACTTTACTGGCCTTGTGATTAGCACATTTGGCGCTCATTGCGAGCCTCTCCCCCCTCTACTTTACTGGCCTTGCGATAAGCGCATTCGGTGCTCATCAAGGGCCTCACAATGACCGCCTTTATCGCTCATTGCAAGCCTCCCCCCCCCCTCTACCGCTCCCCCCTTCTACTTTACTTGCCATGCGATAAGCGCCTTTGGTGCTCTTTGCGTACCTCCCCCCTCTACTTCCAGGACTATATAGGCCACAACCAGACCTTAAAACCCCACATTACACCAAGCAGGACTATATAGGTCCAAACCGTACCTAAAAAAAACTTAAAATACCAAGCGGGACTATATAGGTCCCAACCGAACTTAAAAACCCAAATTACACCAATCAGGACTATATAGGCCCAAGCCCTACCTAAAAAAACATAAAATACCAAGCAGGACTATATAGGCCACAACCGGATCTTAAAAACCACATTACACCAATCAGGACTATATAGGCCCAAACCGTACATAAAAAAATCATAAAATACCAAGCCGAACCATGTTTGCCCAAACTAGACCTTAAAAACCCACATTACACCAAGCGGGACCATATAGGCCCCAACCAGACCTTAAACACCCACATTACACCAAGCGGGACCATATAGGCCAAAACCGTACCTAAAAAACTAAAAATACCAAGCGGGACTATATAGGCCCCAACCGGACCTTAAAAACCTAAATTACACCAAGTGGAACCATATGGGCCCCAACCGAACCTTTAAAACCTTGAAATACCAAATGGGACCATAGAGGCCCAAACCGGACCTTGAAAAACTCACATTACACCAAGCGGGACCATATAGGCTCAACCGAACCTTAAAAACACACATTACACCAAGCGGGACCATATAGGCCCCAACCGGACCTTAAAAACACAAATTACGCCAAGCAGAATCATATAGGCCCCAACAGGATCTTTAAAACCTTAAAATACCAAGCGGGACTATATAAGCCCAAACCGGAACTTAAAAACCCACATTACACCAAGCGGGACCATTGCGATCCTCTCCCCCCCTCTACTTTACTGCTCTTGCGTTGAGCGCCTTTGGCGCTCATCACGGGCTTTGCAATGAGCACCTTCGGCACTCATATCGTGCCTCTCCCCCTTTGCGATTAGCGCCTTTGGCACTCATTGAGAGCTTCTCCCCCCCTCTACTTCGGCGCTCATCATGGGCCTCGCAATGAGCACCTGTGTCGTGCATTGCAAGCCTCTCACCCCTTCTACCTCTCCCCTCCTACTTTACTGGCCTTGCGATGAGCGCTTTTGGCGCTCATTGCGAGCCTCCTCCCCCCTACTTCCTCTCACTCCCCTGTGTCTCTTCCCCCTCTCCCCCCTCTCCTGTGCCTGTAAGTGCCAATCTGTATCCTGTGCCTGTAAGAGCCAATGTGCATCATGTGCCTGTAAGTGCCAATGTGCATCCTGTTACTGTAAAAGCCAATGTGCAGCATGTGCCTTTAAGTGCCAATGTGCATCATGTGTCTGTAAGAGCCTGTGTCTGTAAGAGCCCAAATGCAGCCTGTCTGTGCCTGTAAGTGTCGATCTGCATTGTGTGTCTGTAAGAGCCAGTCTGCATCCTGTGCCTGTAAGTGCCAATGTGCATCCTGTGGCTTTAAGAACCAAAGAGTAGCCTGTGCCAATAATAACCAAAGTCCCAAGCAGTAACCTCTCTCCTCCTTCTCCTTCTCTACATCATTGGGCCTCAAGACCTGATGTAACTCTTGATTTTTTTTTTTTTTATGTCTGTTTAGTTTTAAGGTTTTGTATCAAAAAACAAGACCATCAGTTCAAAATAAAATGTAAAAAATCTGGGGATCGGATCATTTCTATTTGCATTATTGGGAACTAATTTTGCTGTCTGGAATGGATTACGGACGAGAACCAAGGTACCACTGTATATATACAGTATATATATATATATATATATATACTGTATATATATATATATATGTATATATATATATATATATATATTCCCAACCTCCGCCAGCATCAACTCATACAGTAGATACATATATATATATATTTATATATATACTGTATGAGTATATATGCTCTGCACCATCTGCTAGAGGTGGAAAGGTATGCAGGAAAAGCGTTTTTCTTTTTACAATTGCTGCTAAATTAATTGACGTATTACTTTTTGAAGTTGGGGGTTTAGGCTGCTTCTAACCTGTGCCTTGCCACTGGAGGTTGTACTAAATAGGATTAGGTATGCATGGTGTGGAAGGAACTGTTAAATTTCCAATATTATTTTTTCACATTTTGACATAGCCCAGTGGTTAAGGTCTTGTACTATTAAATATACCACAGACCAGAACTGGGTTTGAGTCAGTATTAGGTCATCTCCTTTTTAGCATATTTATTAATGACTTAGAAGTAGGACTGGAAAGTATTGTCTCCATTTATGCTGAGGACACAAACTGGTGCAAGGTAATTAAATCAGATAATGATGTACTTTCCCTTTAAAGGGATTTGCATAAATTAGAGAAATGGGCGACTAAATGGCAGATGCAATTTAATACAAATAAACGTAAAGTTATGCATTTAGGAAGGAACAATAGCCATGCAATTTATAAACTTAATGGAGTAAATCCCGGGGTATCGGATATTGAAAGGGATTTTGGAGTGCTTGTTGACAACCACCTAGGTAACAGTGCTCAAAGCCAAGCAGCAGCTGCAAAGGCAAATAAAATATTAGCATGTATAGAAGGGTATAGAATAGGGTATAGGGTATAGAAGCAAGGGAAGCAAATATAATTCTACCACTTTACAAATTCCTAGTACGCCCTCATTTGGAATATGGAGTACAATTTTGGGCACTACTTCATAAAAAAGGGCATTTTAGAGCTGGATAAAGTAGAGAGAAGGGCAAAAAACTAATAAGGGGAATGAAGGGGCTAAGTTATGAAGAAAGACTAACCAAATTATACTTATTTTCTCTAGAACAAAAGACGTCTAAGAGGAGATATGATTACTTTATATAAATATATCCAGGGTCAGTACAAGGCTTTGTCAAGTTAATGTTTTGTTATTTAACTGACACGGGGAGATTCTTTGAAATTAGAAGTAAAATGATTCCACCTTAAAGAAAAAAAAGGGTTCTTCACAGTAAGGCTGGCTAAACTGTGGAATTATCTACCAAAGGAGGTGGTAACAGTAGATTTGATAGATAACTTTAAATAGGGATTGGATATATTTTAAATAAAAAGGCATTCAGGGTTATGATGGATAATTAAAAAGAGAGTATTGATCCAGGGAGGAGTCCGATCGCCAAGATCAATACTCTCTCTCTGAAACATTGGCAAGTTTCACTGGGGTTTTGTTTGCTGTTTGACTTCCTCTGGATCAATTGAAAGTTAACAATTAATACTTAATCTGAATACAGCAGATCAGAGGATTTTAAAAGGTTGAACTTGATGGACTAAAAGTATTTTTACAACCTCAATTACTATGTAACTATGTAACAGCTGTCTAAGCTAAGAAGTATATTTACAGAAAATCTGATTTTTTTAAGGATTTGGTTGTGTGTACAAGATTATTTATATTCATCCCTTTCTATTAGTTATAACATTATGGGTGTGTTTTTATCTATCATTAGTGGCCAGGTATGGGAGAAAAAAGAAGGTGAGATAATGGGATTGTTTTACCACTGGATCTTACTGACTTTGATACCTACCATATTCTCACACACATGCTCAGAAACATGCAGCTTGTAACTAAAAGGAAAAAAAAGAACAAACTAACCTTAATAGGTCAGTTCTATGGACATGAAAACCCACTCTGAGAGCAACCTCTCTTAGCTCACTTGTGCCCTTCACAGGGAGAAATATCCTGTAGTGTATAAGTCTGGTCCTACTCACTAGAGTGATCCAAGCCTGAAATACCTGAACAGCACAAAAAGCAAACTCCCTAAGGCACAGTGTGCAAGGAGTCCACATGAGGAGTACCCTTGCACCTCTATTTTGTTTTTTTATTTATTTAAATTACGCTTAGGTCCTTTAGGGCTTAGAGAAAAGATCCCCACATGGGACACTGACAGGCATCATAAATAATGTACTGATCAGTCAAGTGTGCAAGTCTATACATAAGGTTTTAGATAAGAAGAAAGACAGTGTTACTAGCTAGGGTTATAAATATCTCCACATGCAGCCTCATTCTATTGCTGCGATTTTGAGATCCGGGCTCACAAATGGAGGTCGCAAGCTACTTTGCTATTCAATTGACTTCCGTTTGCAGGCTCCGATCGAGTTACTTGCTACGTGCTGCGATCCATTGTGATTTGTCAAATTGCAAGTTACTGTATATACTCGAGTATTCTAATGCTAATGAAGTGACGTCACATGCGTGTCACATCATTAGCATATGCCGGTACGGAAGATGTGCTGCGGAGTCAGGATAAGCATCAGCTCATCGGAGCATAGTAACAAATAAGGAGAGAGAGGGATAGGGATTGGAGAGGGTGAAGTAAGGAGGAGGTTATGGGGGAAGAAGATGATGATAAGGGGGGAGGAGGAGAAGGAGGAGGATGATGATAAGGAGTGGAGGAGGAGGATGATAAGGGGAGGTGGAGGATGATAAGGGGGAGGAGGAGTATGATAAGGGGGGAGGAGGAGGATGATCATGGGGGGAAGGAACCTCTTTTCCACCCTCTGCTTATACTCGAGTCAATATGTTTTCACATTTTTTTGTGGTAAAATTTGGTGCCTCGGTTTATACTCGGGTCGGCTTATACTCGAGTATATAGGCTACTTCCCTCCAAGCCTTTGATCTTTCATTGCTGCAAGAGTTGTGGCCGCTAAAATCCCAAATCGATGTTCAATTGCTCTGATTTTCCAGCGCGAATCACTATGTCAAAAATGACAAAAATAGAACAACAGGTTACCGGGACCAAGGAGATCTTGCAAAGGGCTTACTTACAAATCAGAGCACTTTAAATGGAAATATAAATTCAATCCAGCACTGTAAATGATGGGGGACCCAATGGGTGACATTAGAATTAAAATCACAACATTCTCAAGCTCGCACAACGCCAAAATAAAATACTTTATTTCATGTTTATTTTCTGTCCAAAGTACTATGAACTTCAACCTCCAAGCCTTGAGACGTTGTTATCCAACCTCCATTTTATTTTCAAAGTCCTACGGGCTTGTATAACGAGTTACGGGCTTAGAGGTCAATCAAGCCCGTAGGACTTTGGACTGAAATTAAACATGAAATAAAGTGATATATTTTGGCGATGTGCAAGCTTGTGAATGTTGTGCTTTTAATTATAATGTCAACCATTGTGTTCCCCATCATTTACAGTGCTGTATTTCATTTGTATTGAAGTGCTCCAATTTTTCGGGCTTGAACCAGTTACGGACTTGCATCCACAATCATGTTCAAGCCCGCAAATGCTACTGCTGAGAGCATGGTTTCCAATTCTCGCCTAACTTTCTGTCCCGGCCAATTGAATAGCATAGTAAAAGTAGACCTACTGGAGCCCGCTACTCGATCGCAGACAATCTAAATTCAATGAGGCTGTTAGTAAGGAGTTGAAAAACAACAATAAATCCTGAGAAGGAATGTGGTAGTGTCACATGAAGTTTTCATAATGTGATAAAAATCCCAAGTCAATGTTAAGTCCTGTATCTTTAATGCTAAAGAATGTAATCATCTCCATTTCAAATGTTTTTCTCTCTTGGATGTTTTTGAATTTCAGGCTTAGGATGGAGTGATCATTCTGGGTAAAATGATGTCCAACTGGGGTACAATAATTGCTTTCATTGTACCCCTGAAAGATTTTCACTATATACTGCAATACTCTGATTATTCATCTATATTAGTGGACACTTACCTCACTTTTCATATATATTAATATACGGTGCTCCTTTATGAACATTTACATTTGTTAGCTTTTGTTTTCCTTTATATCTATATATAACAACAAATGCGAACATGTACGTGTTGTCTTTACAAAACAAGAAATAAATATTGTGGAATCTGAGAAACACCGAAAATGCAGTTTTAGTTGGAAGCTCTTTTTCTATAGTGGCTTGTTTCATGAAAGAAAAATGTGGTCCAATTTTTTTTATTATGTCTCTGAAAAGAAGGAAAATATCATTTTAGTTTTACAGCAATGGTCATCATCACATCATCACAGCTGGACCTCTATTAGCAGCCTTAAAAATACCATCCTATGGTCTGTAATAATCATCATGAAAGCTTTCAAATGGCATTTAATACCCTTGTACCCTTTTGGTTCATTACATTGATCAGACAGATTCCTGTAGAATGTTCTGTTCAACTGCCCCACCATTAAAGCACAATTCTCAAGAAAAATAACATAATTTTTTGTAAGCTTATGTGTATTTGTCATTATTGAAATACTTCATCATTTTTTCAATATAATTTTAGCTTAAAAAAATAAGGAAAATATATTTTGTCTACCATAAAAAGCTTGTATGCACTTGAAGGCAAATAATCTTATAAGTAGACTATATAAAAATACTATTTAATAAATAGTATTAAAATATATGTAAAAAATGAGATAAAAATAAATTAAATCATTAGAAGTGATGATTGGAGGGCAATGTTTATTTTTCCCTGTGGAATAAGGTTAATTGTTTTTCAAAAGAATGATGAAACAATGTAGAAAAGATGAAGGGAAATATGTAAATGTTGTAACTTCATCCTAAAGCTAGACTATAAGGAAGCCAGGTCCAAATACTTTCTTCATCCAGTTCTCCTTTACAGTGAGAATCCTTTGTTGCCAGTTCTCAGCCATTCACAGAGGTTCACAGAGAAAAGGCATACCAGGATGTCTCATGCAATTTAGAAACTTTACAGTGGTTCCCAAAATCTTGAAACTATTTCTTCTTTAGTACACTAGATCATCTATGTTCTAGGTTCCAGGGACGGATCTACCAGTTCTGCAAGTGGTGCACTGCACTAGGGCCCTCCTCTGGGGGGGCTGATGCTGTGTAATTTTGTTTCCCTTTAGTGTAGGGCCTGTTTAAAAAATAGTGTTTCTACTGAAGCTCAAAGAGGCAGTGGGGAGTAGTTCAACACATTTGTGATGTGTACCCGGGAAGAGGCGAGAGAGCAAGTGCTGCAAAGTGACAGCAAGGTACAGGGGGGATGGGTGCTGTGTGGTTATGGATGTTGAGTGGGGTAGCTGCTGACAAGGGCTGGGTGCAATGCAGGGATGAATATTGAGAGGTACTGGTTGTTCTATAGAAATAGAGGGGGGACTTGGAGAAGGACTCTGTGTGAATTGGTACCTCGGGTGGCTCAGCCCAATCAAATATTTACAACCCTCCTTGGGGGCCCAATTTTTTTTTGCACCAGGGCCCTCCATTTTCTAGCTTTGCCCCTGCTAGGTTAATTTGTTTATTTCACATAGGCAAAAAGAACAACTTGGCTAGCACATACTCCTAATGATTTATAGAGTGTATTAGCCTTGCAGACAATTGTTTAAATCACTATGAGCATGTGATAGCTTTTTGATCATCACATGCTTATCAAACATAGATCACATGTAATGGTGGGTGTGAGTAATGAGACGCATTTGTAACCTTATATAGCAAGTTCATTCAAAGTTGTAACCATTAACCCTAATTTTTTTTAATGATATTCAGATACTAATGTACTTCAACCAGATTTTTAGTTCTACCAGATTTGCCTCTTTTTCTGTATGTCTTTATGAGAATCTGATATATATGTAATAATGATAAATGGGTAACCAAGATGACATGGTTCATTTTTTTTTGCATAATTGACAATATTTAATGCACCACTGTGGTAAAAAATATTTTAGAAAGCAATAATTAAATAAACATAAAATATGTCACAATCATATTTAATAATTGCTACGAGGTTCCTTTTCCGGTTGCTTCAAGCAACTTCTCTTTCAGATGGGAGTGTCAACTAATGAGAATTATAACAGACCTACTGAAAGCACCAGCAGTTACAGCTGACACTTTTCTGCACGTCTTCTGCATTCAGCATCTTCTTGCATCTCAAGTAGTGATGTCGCGAACCTAAAATTTTCGGTTTGCAAACCGCGAACGCGAACCGCCGCAAATGTTCGCGAACCGGCGAACATCGGCGAACCGCCATAGACTTCAATGGGCAGGCGAATTTTAAAACTCACAGGGACTCTTTCCGGCCACAATAGTGATGGGAAAGTTTTTTCAACGGGACTAACACCTGGACTGTGGCATGCCGGAGGGGGATCCATGGCAAAATTCCCATGGAAAATTACATAGTTGATGCAGAGTCTGGTTTTAAGCCATAAAGGGAATAAATTACCTAACATTCCTAAATTGTTTGGAATAACGTGCTTTAAAACATCAGGTATGATGTTGTATCGATCAGGTAGTGTAAGGGTTAGGCCCACTTCACAGTGACAGACCAAACTCCCCGTTTAACGCACCACAAACAACCACAAACAGTCCATTTGCACAACCGCAAACTTCCCATTTTCACAAGGTTGGATACCAAGCTAGCCATGTCCCGTTCCTTGTCCTCACTGATGTCATTGAAGATCTATTCCTACACCCAGCCACGTACAACACCAAGGGTCCCCGAAAGGTGACAACAAGCCCCCTAGGATGCCTGCTGTGTTTGGTCTTCCACCTCCTCAAAGCCACCTTCCTCCTCTGACTCCTCTTCTTCAGACTCCTCTCACTGCATTGCCTCTCTCTGCATTATTATAAGGTGTGTTAAGTAGTACTACTCTTATCAGTTTAAAACCTGTTACAGCACATATCAGGGGGCGTGTATAAGGCCTGGATTTTTAGAACTGGGAGATGGAAAAAGATGCTTTGTTGGTCGTATCACTTCAATTTTGGGGCACGGCACGTGCAGTCAAAGGTGCCACCAGATAGGAGTGGCATGTTTGTAAGTACTACTCTTATCAGTTTAATACTTGTTACGTCACCTATCAGGGGGCGTGTATAAGGCCTGGATTTTTAGAACCAGGAGATGGAAAAAGATGCTTTGTTGGTCGTATCACTTCAATTTTGGGGCACGGCACGTGCAGTCAAAGGTGCCACCAGATAGGAGTGGCGTGTCTGTAAGTACTACTCTTATCAGTTTAATACTTGTTACGTCACCTATCAGGGGCCGTGTATAAGGCCTGGATTTTTAGAACCAGGAGATGGAAAAAGATGCTTTGTTGGTCGTATCACTTCAATTTTGGGGCACGGCACGTGCAGTCAAAGGTGCCACCAGATAGGAGTGGCGTGTTTGTAAGTACTACTCTTATCAGTTTAATACTTGTTACGTCACCTATCAGGGGGCGTGTATAAGGCCTGGATTTTTAGAACCAGGAGATGGAAAAAGATGCTTTGTTGGTCGTATCACTTCAATTTTGGGGCACGGCACGTGCAGTCAAAGGTGCCACCAGATAGGAGTGGCATGTTTGTAAGTACTACTCTTATCAGTTTAATACTTGTTACGTCACCTATCAGGGGGCGTGTATAAGGCCTGGATTTTTAGAACCAGGAGATGGAAAAAGATGCTTTGTTGGTCGTATCACTTCAATTTTGGGGCACTTTTAAGCTTCTTACGCTCAAACATGTCCTTTACAGGCGCCTGACTATGGGCAGATGAGCAGGAACTGCTCAAGGCGAGAGACGAAGTGGCGGATGGTTGAGAGGGAGCAAGGAGGACAGCAGTGGTTGATGTCGCTTATGATGCTGCTCCAGGAGGAGGATGGCGGCTTTGAGTTTGTGTGCTGCTTGTACTCATGTGTTGGTCTGGAGTCACCCAAACATTAGGTCTCAACCTGTAGAGGATAAGGGAACCAGGCTACTCTAGACCTCATTCATCATTACAGGTTTTGACAGATCGGTACTATGCGTGCAAGCTACTGTGACAACAGATATGAGTGGCACTGTGCACTTGCAGAAGTTGGTAGAGTAGACTCTGTAGGTCTGACACACACGCTTGCAGACAACTAACTGCTATGCAATCTATTACAGTACAGTTTTTGTTTTGTTTTAAATGTACAATACTGTTACACCACATATGAGTGGTGTGTTAAGTAGTACTACTCCTATCAGTTTAATCCCTGTTATGTGCCTTTTTTTTGGGGTTGGTTGTTGAAGCCACAGTGCAGCACCAGAGGCCAGAAAAATTAGGCATGTACACATGCCTGAAAAATTAGGTATTGTTGATCTTGCAGCGAGCAGAGAAGAAGGTAGGCCTGATTCAACGCCCCATCCCTGCATATCCACACTCAGAGATTGAGGGGGCGACCCTTACAAGGCCACGGGCCGGAGATATAAAGGGGGGCCATCCCAAATAAGCACACAAGCGGGGACAAAGGTAGTGAAGGGGACATAGAGGCCCATGGACTGACGGTCGCCATCTTGGCAGGAAAAGGGCCCAGCAATTAAGCCAAACTGACCCAGCACAGGCAGCTACTTGAGTCAAACGCTGTACAATTACACCTTAATAAAGCTGAAACATGCAGCAGCAGGGATTCTAAACGGCCACACAGGGACAAGGAGGCTCACAGCCCCCACAGTCTCTGCACCACTCTTTTTAACAGATAACCCAATGGGCTAACCAGGGATCTTGCCCACATAAAAAAACTGAATTTTATTGGAGGAATTATTAGTGTCTTTAACCCCCAAGAGAGGACATAATATACGGTATCTTTAGACTACCTGATGGCCAAACCTCCTTTAGCCCCAATGCTATCCAAGAAACATTTCAAAACTTTATCTGACTGGGGGTCTATAGAGGGACATTAGTACTGACCTTTATATGACTGGGTGTCTATAGAGGGACATTAGTATTGACCTTTATCTGACTGGGGGTCTATGGAGGGACATTAGTACTGACCTTTATATGACTGGGGGTCTATAGGTGACATTAGTACTGACCTTTATCTGACTGGGTGTCTATAGAGGGACATTAGTAATGACCTTTATCTGACTGGGGGTCTATAGAGGGACATTAGTACTGACCTTTATCTGACTGGGGGTCTATAGAGGGACATTAGTACTGACCTTTATCTGTCTGGGGGTCTATAGGTGACATTAGTCCTGACCTTCTGCTGCAGTATTATTACTCCCAGTACTCCCAGGCTTGCTACTATTAGATATAATAACCTCAGTTTCGTTTCCTTATCTGTTGGTAACATCAAAATATGATTATTAAATATTTCATATTTGTTTGTTTTTTCTCCCAAAGTGAACCCCTTTGTGTGTGTCCCACAGATGTGGCGTTTCCGCTCTGTGTATGTTGGATTTGTACCGCTCAAAAAGTATGAAAAGAGATCCCCCCCCCCCCTTGAATGCCATTAATGACATCATCAGTAAATTGTATGTAACAGATTCTAGTGTTTAGGGTTTATGACCCAATACTGCGATCATATCATTTATGACAAAAATCCGTTTTTGTCGTATTATTCAGACGCGCGTGCATCTACCTGCATTTGTGTTACATTTCCTGATACTTTTATTATCTTGATCTTTATATACTTACTAGCGACTTGCCCGTCAAAAAATGGCGGCAATAAGATTGTAAGGCAGGTAATGGTGTTTGGACGAGACATTCATTTTGTTGGCGGTCGGAGATCCTTCGGCGCTCATTGCGAGGCTGTTGGTTGTATTTTTTTTCTGATAGGCGCTTTTGCTGTTATTCTTTGGTCGGCGGTGATGTGTTTTTTGCGCTTATTGCAAGGCTTTGTGTGCTATGAGCAGCGTTGGCACTCGTTGTGAGGCGCGCAGTGAATGGCTTTTATGTTTAATGTGATAATGTTTTTTTGTGTATATGTATTTTTGTATGCTAATTAAATAATTACTAAATGAATATACTTTACCTATTTGTAAGTAATATATGCAGGAAGCATTGTGCTGAAGAGCTGACAATCTGTTTTCATGTTCCTGCAGCATACAATGTAGGTTTTCAGTGCTGTGGAGCTGCTGTGTAAGTGTCAGCAATGTGCGCAGTGTGTAGTGTAAATAGGCTGCGTGCGCGAGGGGAAGCCGTTAGGGTAGCTGGGTACTTCCGCATTGTGCAAGTTAGAGTTGTAAAATGGCAGGGAATGTGTATGTGGTACGCGGGTGTGGATGATTTAGCGTCCTTGTTAATAGTGTATCTTTACCTCGTATGGCTTTTTAGGAAAATCCGTATGTGTTTCGCGTGTTTAGGGTCCTGTAGCCTCGTTTTCTTTTTTTCAACGGCCATTTTTTCTCTCACTTAGGTGATTTTCGGGTGTCTAAACTCATGAATTTGGACTTAAATGGAGGTGTAACTTCACTTGCAGAGGTCGTCGGTGCCCGCCTTGCTGTGGGTAAGCTTTTTATGTGTTTGTTGTGTGTATTTATTGTGTTTTTAATGTTTTTAAGTGCGCACGGTTTGGGCGTTAAGGTCGTATTTTTGTGAGCTCGTAATGTTTTTTTTTTTCTAAGTCCCGTATTTTTGGATGGTAAGTCCGTAAATTTGATGGTGTAAGTCCCCCCTGTGGCTCATTGCAACCGACGTGGGAGCCTTCGGCGCTCCTTGCCAGCAACTCTGGCCCTCGCTTCGCAAGCCCGCAGCGTTAGCAGCAACCCGCCTGCTCACAACTATATATGTGATATCTGCAACGTCTTCCCCAGTTGGCAATTGTAAATCGGCTAAGCGACAAAAAAAATGGCGTCCGTAAAAAATGAAAACGAGGCTACACGACCCCAAACCGCGCAAAACATCGCCAGCCATGTACGACTTTTACCTAGGAACAGACGAGGTACAAAATACACTATTAGAAATAATGGAAACTGCTGGCGAGCCGCGTAACACATACACAATCGCAGCCATTTTACAACACTAACTTGCAACTAATAACATTACAAATCTAAAATGACGCGTTACACGACTATACAAGCGGTTTCCCCTCGTGCACTGCGCACATTGCTGACACTGGTCACCAACAGTCCAAATGTACACTGTAAGCTGCAGGAAAATCAAAACTGATTGTTAGCTCTTCAGGATATTGATCACTGGATATATTAATTACAAATAGGTAAAGTATTTCAGTAATTAATTAATTCATTATTATTTAAAAAAATACGCTTAATAGCATATTTTACACTGCCGTTACTTTACATACATTAACGCTTCGCACTTCCTAATACATTTGTTCATTCACAATAGTTATTATCGTGCATTTATTTAATAAGTATTAATTAGTAATGGAAAATAAAAATGTAGACTTTACACTACACTAAAATGTTTTACTTTTTACTCTGCAGTTATATATCTGGATTACTGCTCATTGGCTGCCAGCGATAGTACTCTCAAAGCAGTTACAAATCTAAATCACTTTATTATGCTCTGAGACCTGAATACATTTTTTAATTTACACTGCACAAAAAAAAATTATATATTTAACACTGTACTTATATATCTGTCTTTGCGATGAGCGCCAAAGATTGATCGTTGCAAAGCACGAAACATGAAGGACACGAGGGAAGAGGCTCACAATGAGCGCCGAAGGTCCTCAAAGTACAAAAAGCCCACATGGGGGAGTGGGGGGGGAGACACAGGGGAGGTCTTGTGCTTTATTATTATTCTTATTATTATTACTACTATACTAGCGAATTTGCTTCAAAAAATGACGGCAATGAAATTGTAAGGTAGCTAATGTTGTTTGGTGTGTAGATATAATACATTAATAAATGAATATACTTTACCTATTTGGAAGCATTGTGTTGAAGAGATGTGAATGTGTTTTGACATTGCTGCAGCATTAGTGTTATGGAGCTGCTCTCTAAGCGTGGTGAATGTGTGCAGTGTAATACTGTGCGTGCGCGAGTCGAAACCGTGCGCGTAGTGTCGTACTTCCGCATTTGCGTTAAATGGCGGTTTATGTGTGTTGTGCGTCTTTGCGTATTGTCCGTTGTTGGTTTGTAGTGGTTTTCGAGTTTCGTGTGGTGTTTTGCGAGTGTGGTGTGGTGTTTTACGTCTGGAGAGTGCTGTAGCCTCGTTTTCGTTTTGTCCGTCGGCCATTTTTTCTCTCGCTTAGCGATTTTATTAGTGTCTAAAGTGTTTTATTTTTATTTAAATGAAGGTGTAACTTGTTTTATTGAGGTGCTGGATGGTTCCTCTTACTGTAGGTAAGCTTTTTATGTGTGTGTTGTGTGTATTTATTGTGTTTTAAATGTTTGTATGTCGGTGTGTTGCGTCCGATGTTTGCGAGGTCGTAATGTGTGGTAACGTGTTTCGTAGGTTGTTTGCGTTCCTCGTAAAATTTTGCGAGTGTCGTAATTTGTGTGTCGTGATTTTTGAGTAGCGACGTGAAGTTTGCGAGGGTGTATTATTATTATTATTACTATATAATGTGTAGATGTACTGGCTGGGCATGCTCTTGTGCATTATTATTATTATTATTAGTATTTTACTAATAATAATAATAATAATGCACAAGAGCATGCCCAGCCGGTACATCTACACATTATATAATAATAATAATAATAATAATAATAATAATAATGCACAAGAGCATGCCCAGCTGGTACATCTACACATTATACAGTAGTAATATTAATAATAATAATAAGGCACAAGAGTCCTTCAGCACTGCACTGGACACTGAATAAACTTGCCTAGCTATGGTTTTCCCTATTGATGCAGTATCACCTACACTCTCCCTCCTCTCAGTAAGACTGCAAGTTAGTTATGATTCCAAAATGGCTGCTGTCACTGAGGTTAAAGGGTCTGGAAGGGAGTGTATGCTGCTGATTGGCTGGAATGTGTCTGCTGACTGTGACATGCAGGGTCAAAGTTTGCTCAATGATAAAGTATTGGGGCGGGTCGAATCTCGCATATGTTCGCTGTTCGCCGCGAACGCGAACATGCTATGTTCGCCGGGAACAATCCGCCGCCGAACTATTCGCGACATCTCTAATCTCAAGAAGTTGTTCAGCATAATTGCATAAATGGGGTGATAAAATAGAGGATACATTATTTTTTTTCTACATTCTGAAACATTGTCCCTCATTTTCAAGAGGATATTTTAAGGACTACAGTGGGACTTTAAGTGACTCTGTGATATCCATAACAGTGCTAAGTGTATGAACTAGATGATTGGTTTGTGACTCATAAAACAGAACATAGTTTGTTGGATTTACAGTCTTATATTTAAAGGACCACCTTCAATTCTTATATTCAGTCTTATATTTAAAGGCCTTAATTCAATTCAAACCCTGCAACTTGTGGGATATAGGCCATATGTCTCCGGGCCCGCAGCATGCTCAAGTAATGGTGCTATTCAATTGGACAAGACCGCAAGTCCTGGCCCGATACCATAAATCGTAAACCATGCGTATGTTGCATTTTGGGGAGGGAACATGATCAATTAAACAATGCTGTAACTACCGATTTAGAAACCAATAGAAAAGGAGGTCCCATATGCAATCAGACTCGCAAACCTTCAAAGTACAAATAAAAAAAAAAGAAAGAAATCAATGTTCTAGTCCATGTGGGTGGCCTGATATGTATTAACTCATTAATTCACCAAGATTCATATAACCACAAAATGACACATAAAAATAATATTTCTTATTGCAATTAATTCTTCCATTGTGTTCCCCGTCATTTACAGTGCAGTATTTTGCATTTTCAGTGCTCCGGACATGTCTGTAACCCCTTTGCAGGTCCTATCTGGGACTCGTAGGATGTGTGCCATTTACAGGTGTGAAAACATTTGCGGGCTTGAGGCATCGCAGCAATTGAATAGCGTTTGGCGATTTTAGCGATTGTAACTCTTGCAGCCGTGAAGGATCAAAGGCTTGGAGCCTCATTCAATTGAGCCCTCGGGAGATGGGGACGTCCGTAATGGAGCCCGTAAGTTATTTTGCTATTCAATTGGCATCTTTTTGCGGGCTCCCAGCACCTAATCAACCCCCTTCCTCCTCCATCACAATATCTGAAATTTGCCTTACTACAGACAAAACAAGCCCCCCATCTCTAAAGTCTTGGTGTCATCATACTCGACTCTGACTTCTGCTTTACCCCATGCATTCTATCACTCACCAAAATATGCACAAAGTCTCCACATGAGAATCATCTCAAAAAAGCATTCCATCCTCACCCAAAATGCTTCTAAGACACTGATCCATACTCTCATCCTGTCAAACATTGACTCTGCAAATCCATCTCCATTCAAATCTGAGCTGAATGCTTCCACCAGACTTATCCACCTTACCAAAAGCTCACCATCTCCTGCCTCCTCTGCTAATCCTTATACCGGCTCCCATTTCCTCAAGAATAATATTAAAAATGCTAAACCTAACTTGCAAAGTCCGCAACAACACTGCACATCTCTACATCCTAAATCTTGTTTCCATATACAAGGTTTGCGCCTCTCATACTCTACATAACCTCATCACACACTCACTTACTAAACTTTTCAAGATCAGCCCTCATTGTTTAGAATTTTATAACTCACTCTACAAAACTACCCCCTAGCTTTCAAATAATGAAACTTTACCAAAAACCCACCAGTACAGAGAAGCATACCACTTACCTCCTTAGCTCAATCATCCACCACTTCATTTAAGTTCATCCTTTCTAGTAAATATTCTTCTCCCTCATCACGCTAGAACGTGAATAGATCCAGCAGTCGCCTTACCTCACATTAAATAGATGGTTGTCCACAACCATTCCTTAATCTCTTTTTTTATCTCTGGTACCCTCTATTACCTCTTAGATTGTAAGCTCTTGTGAGAGCAGAGCCTTCATCTCCAAAAAATACATGTACAAATGTGCTGTCTTGCTTAATTTGACTTCTAATGTATTAGTTGAGATTGAAAAGATAATTTTATCCCATCAAGTTCAAGATCTCCTATGGCCCTTGTAATATATGAATTAATTGTTAATTCATCCAGGAAGCTAAACAAAAGCAACCCATTGAAACATTGCCAATTGTCTCATAGAGGGGGGAATCCTTTCTGTCCTCAAATACTGTCAACTGTATTACTCCCTGGATCAATACTCCTCTTTCTCTACTTTTACAGCTCTACAATTACCTTTTTTGAAGAGGTGTCCAAAATTGTACTCCATATTCAAAATGAGGGTGTACTAGGGATTTATATAGTGGCAGAATTATATTTGCTTTCTTACTTGCTTATATATCCTTCCAATTGCATATTAATATTTTACATGCCTTTGCAGATGCTTCTTGGCATTGAGCATTGTTAGGTAGGTCATTGTCCACCAGCACCCCTAAATCCCTTTCTATCTCTAATAACCCTAGATTTGCTCCATTGAGATTATAAATTCTATGCTATCCCCAAAATCCATAACATTTATTTATTTGTGTGAAATCTCATCTGCCGTTTTGTTGTCCATTCTTCTAATTTATGTAAATCCCTTTGGAGTGAAAGTACACAATTTTCTGATTGAATTACACTGCACAACTTAGTGTCATTAGCAAAAATGGATACAATAATTTCCAGTCCCACCTCTAAGTCATTAATAAATATCTTAAAAAGGAGAGGACCTAAAAACTGAACGCTGAGGAACCCCACTTACCACATTAGTCTAATCTGAGTATGTTGCATTTACAACAACCCTTTGCTTCCTGTCTTTTAGCCAGCTCTCAATCCATGAGCAGATATTTACTGCAATCCCTGCATCCCTTAGTTTGCACAATAGTCTTCCCTCTGGTACTGTATCAAAAGCCTTTGCAAAACCAAAAAGACTACATCCAGTTGCCTTATAAATGCCTATCCATTGTATATTGTACTCTAGCACCATAGAATCGGCTATCGCTATAAATAATAATAATAATCATCATCAACTGGATCATAACCAGGGATCTATAGAGTGACATTAGTGCCTCTCTTTGCTGCTGTTATTTCCTTTTCCAAGTACATCCAAACATTATATTTGCTTTTCCTGCGACTTTGTTTGATTGTTTGACTAAACCATGTAATATTGTAAGTCGCAAGCCCTTATTCCTCTTCTGTTGCCATCATCAAATCTAGCAGATGGCACATGCTTTTATGCTTATAGTTTACTCACCTGCTGCAAATATATTTCCTAATCTACAGTGTCCCTTTAAAGTACATGGAACATTCTTCAATTTATATATAAACATAAATGAAAACAATTTTAATACACATATGTCCATGCTGGTACTAATATTCACAGCAATAAGAGTTTTTAATCTACTGTATTATTGAAACTGGAAGACAGGGAATTGAAATGGACAATTTACTTTTCATTATTTAACAGTTCTCTTGGCTATTGGGCTGTGCTGGCAAGCTCTGCTGCTCATATGGCTCCCATGGCTTCTACTTGGCTTCTTCAAGACACTTACGTTTGGTCAAAGACATTTATTGGTTATTATAGTTCACTAACACAAGCACTAAGGTTTATCTATTTAGTCAGCAAAAGATCCCAATTATAATTCTACCTTGACAACAAATTAGTAATAATGTAGTCCTGAAATTGAACACGACGGAAGGTTTCCTATGAATTAAGAATGCACTGTCATTATTAGTATAGCACACTGGATATCACTTTAAAGGAACACTGTAGTTCAGGAAACAACATTTACAGTATTGACAGCATACATTTTTAAGATTTTATTTTATTATTATTAACTTTTATTTGTAACACGCCAACATATTCCGTAGCGCTACACAGGGGATAAAAACTATGAAAAATACAGTATTAACAACCTTCCAAAAATGGAGGACCCTGTTTGGAGCTTAGAGTCTTTGCAGAAAGTGCTTTTTCCCAAAGCATCCTAGAAAACTGGAAACTCGCCACTTACAATCTAAAGGGAATGGAAGGGAACTGAAACCGGGGAAAGATTAAACAGATAAGGAATGACAAGGGTCAGAAGGGAAGTGAAAGTCAGAAAGGTTTTTAATTTAGGAGAGAGAGCAGGAAAAGAGATGAGGGCTCAAGCATTTAATATGTTGTCTGCCCCTAGTGGTGAGATAATATATGCAAGTAGGAAAGTCAGGTGATTCCCATTCCACTATAAATTCAATCTGAAATGGAGTGGAGGGAGGGCAGTGCTCCTAGAATTCAGAGTAAACAGTGAGGGCTAGTGAGACCAGGATGCAAGTAACAATTGGGGCTAAAAGAAAAACAAAAGAAATATGGTGTGAGGGACTGATAGAACAGGGAGAGAGAGAGAGAGAGAGAGAGAGAGATGGAGAGAGACAGAGAGAGAAAGCAAGCAAGAGTGTACAGTTAAAAGTTCCATCCTCCTAATTTGGAGTGGGTGTGCATATGTATGAATGGAGGGGTTGAGGAAGAAAGAAAGAAGGAGAAGTGGGTTTGTTATCTCATTAGAGCTTTTAATATTTGATACATACTTCCTTTTTATACACATGCTCAGAAGCAGGCAGTCGCAAGGTAAACTGCCAAGCCTGTTCCTGTAAAAATATACATGCCTGTATCACATAAACAACTTCCACTAACAGATCATGGATAACTTCAGGAACCAGCGGTATTTATTTTTTCTAATTCATTTCAGACATATATTTTTATATTGTACTATATATATTACTACTTTATTGTATTGTAATGTTTAAATGCCACTTTATACATGTTTACCAGTAAAACGCTCAGTGAAACAGAACTGCATTTCTCACAATTCTGTGAGTCAAAATTTTGTAATGTATGAAAACTTCCAAGATTAAAATGAAAATAAAACTCCAGGCTACTATTACAATTTACAAATTGAATAAAAATCTTCAGGTTTAGCTGCACTGGTCACTCAACCCTGTTAAGGGGTCTCTGAGCTCATGGATACTGCTCTGAACTATCATGTAGAGTAGTTGGAATCATTTGTAAGCTGTAAAAACATGTTTCATTTCCTTCACTGTTTTAAACTGTAATTCTTTTAAATGTTGTAGTGCTAAAACCCTCAAAGTGTTTTGCTTTTTTCTTCTGTTCAACTTCACAGTGTAAGTGCTCTTCGTGGTGTGAAATGGAACAAGATTGTGTTAAAATTATCTATTTTTTTAACTACACTAATAACAGATAAAAAAACACTAATAACAGTGTAACGGAACCCATCACTGTTTTACCCTGTTTTATGATTATTATGGTTAAAATATGATCCTACTATATGTATGCTGGTTTATGCTCTGCAGAATATTAGCCAGACTTTTGCAGACCTAGGCTAATAGATAATCCTATTACAGAGATTCAAGAGATAAGAAAGTTGTAAAGGATCCTTGCATTTTCCAAAATTCCATTCTCAGATAAGAACAAAGAAGTGTAATTGAATCAATGTCTGATTGTATCCAAGTTGCCAGGGAGGTGTGACTCACCTATTGTCCTATATGTGTATTGTGTGGGGGATATGTGCAATGTCTGTGTGTTATGTTATGTGTGTTATGTGTAAAATATACTTTTACTAACTTTTGAACCCCTGGTCTGATTCATGCCATTTTTGTATATGTTGTTCCCCTGGGTGAGAGCTATTGAACGGTGCTGGACTTAAAGGTGTACCCCCTGTATTTGGGGTACATCCAGAATGTGGTTAAAATTGTGTCTGTTTTAATTGTGTTACCTGTTATCTGAGGGGAGGAGACGTGGGGGTTGAACCATGTAGATAATTGGCTGTTGTGATAATTATGTGGGTGTAGCCCTTCAGAGGGCACCATTGCATAAAAGGAGATTCCCTGTTATTAAAAAATAGTTCTACTTGACCCTTCAAAACGTAGCCTTGTCTCGTTATTTGAGGGGATCGCTATCATACTGGGGATTGCTATGCTTTTGCATACTCCCTTGAGCTGTAACTACTGAACGCTTGTTCCTGATGTACTATCCTTGGAGTCTGTGGTGGTTTTGGTGTCCGGTGCGGTGCTTGTAGGCCTCGACGCAAACTAGGACGCGTCTATCAACGGAGGTACCCAATCGGGGTGCCAGTAGATCCATTGGCTGGCAGTGGTGGGATAGCGTCCTAGTAAGAGGAAAAGCAGCACGGAGACACCGGTAACGTTTGGAGTTACAAATTAAGGGCAACGCTAGTATCCGTACAGCGCCCCTGGCTACAGCAGGATGGAACCGGCTAGTTTTCAGACAGCGTTTCATGATGAGGAGGAGGAGGCGGCCGCGGACTACATGGATGCAGACAGAAAGGAACTCTGGTATGATGCCCTGGAAGATGCCCAATGGCGGCGAGATGAGAGTCTCCCCAGTGATGAGCAGCGGCTACAGAAGCGTGTGGCAATGCGGATGTATCTATTGGGAGAGCAGTCCCTGGATGAGTGGGTGACAAGACTAGAGACCCTGGTATGGCGAGAGCTCTGGCTAGACAACGCATACCAGGCCCTCTGGTGGCATACCGTTCGACTTACCCCCTGGACGTCTGAACGCGACTTACCGGAGGGGGATGATTATGATGGCCCGGGTTTATTATGGGATGCCTTGGAGGACGATATTGATCTTGGCAGCACGGAGGGGTCTAGGTTTTGGGACATCTACGACTACCGGATGGGCATGTATGTCTGGGATGACGAAGGCGAGGTGAGCAAAGACATGACCCACCTGGTAACGAGAGAGTGGGAGCTGGAGCAGGACTACCAAGACCTGCTCCGCCTTGTGCAGCCCCAACCTACTCGACAAGCAGAACCAGACTTCATTGACTGGTCCTGGGATGACCTCCAGATGGCAGGTAGAGATGGGACCGAGGTCTCTCTACCGGCCCTACAGAGGGCAGAAGGTGTCGTCCTTCCCCCCCAGCGGCAGTGTGAACCCCAGGGGGCAGAAGGTGTCGTCCTTACCCCCCAGCGGCAGTGTGAACCCCAGGGGGCAGAAGGTGTCGTCCTTCCCCCCCAGCGGCAGTGTGAACCCCAGGGGGCAGAAGGTGTCGTCCTTCCCCCCCAGCGGCAGTGTGAACCCCAGGGGGCAGAAGGTGTCATCCTTCCCCCCCAGCGGCAGTGTGAACCCCAGGGGGCACAAGGTGTCGTCCTTCCCCCCCAGCGGCAGTGTGAACTCCAGGGGGCAGAAGGTGTTGTCCTTTCCACCCAGCGGCAGTGTGAACCCCAGGGGGCTGAAGGTGTCGTCCTTCCCCCCCAGCGGCAGTGTGAACCCCAGGGGGCAGAAGGTGTCGTCCTTTCCCCCCAGCGGCAGTGTGAACCCCAGGGGGCAGAAGGTGTCGTCCTTTCCCCCCAGCGGCAGTGTGAACCCCAGGGGGCAGAAGGTGTCGTCCTTCCCCCCCAGCGGCAGTGTGAACCCCAGAAGGCAGAAGGTGTCGTCCTTCCCCCCCAGCGGCAGTGTGAACCCCAGGGGGCAGAAGGTGTCGTCCTTTCCCCCCAGCGACAGTTTACCCTAACCAGGGGAGACACCAATCTCCCAGACGGCGCAGATGGGACTGTGGTCTCTGCGCCCACAGCTTGTCCAGACCCCCCAACTACCCTCACTGGGACAACCGAAGGAGGGGGTAAGTACAAATTCCCCTCCCCAGCTAACTCCTAATGTGGCCCCAGGGTTAACAGAGGAAATGTTAACCTCCACTGACCCCCACCTTTCCCTGGCTACTGAGCCGGAATATGTCCCAAGTACCCCAGCAGAAGAGCTAGCATCAGGGCAGAGTGCCGCTGGCCTCTGCCCCTCAAGTCCCCTCAGCATGTTGCCCCATCACCACAGCGAAATATCCAGTTGCAGTAACGGTTTGTTGTGGGTGGGCTGCTCTTGCACTTTGTTGTTGTGGGTGGGCTGCTCTTGCACTTTGTTGTTGTGGGGGGGCTGCTCTAGCACTGGTTTATTGTGGGTTGGTGGATCGTCTAACGGAGGCACTGACCGGCAGAAGATCAGGTGCCTGGTTAGACTTCCCCCCAAAGGGGAGATGTGTGACGAAGTGCCCTTCGCCACTTTGTCTTGGAGAGGACTGTTTGCCAGCCTCCTGCCCTGCGACTATGGCCCTGGGACATATTGCCCTTTAAACACAGTATTCGGCCATACCAGAGTGTATGTCACTCATTCTGGCCCTTTACATACAGGGGGGTCATTCTGTACTTGCCCTGTGGGAGCGGTGATACCCCAGATAACTATGCCATGGAGCCCATTCATAGGATGAAAGACTATGGGAAAGACTTTAGCTACATGGCAATTGAACTGTGTGAAGAGGATCTGAGCGCTATACGGTAGTTTTCTGCGCTCAGATCCCAGCTATCTGGGGATATGTGAAATGTGAGTCAATGTGAATTGCAGTAATGCTGATAGGTTGTCAAACTAGAGAATTGACCAACAAATACTTTTGTCCGGACATCCCCAAACAGATCCGTTGGGATCAGACCGTGTATGCCGGCTTATGGTCACGGGGGAGGTGTGTAACGAAACCCATCACTGTTTTACCCTGTTTTATGATTATTATGGTTAAAATATGATCCTACTATATGTATGCTGGTTTATGCTCTGCAGAATATTAGCCAGACTTTTGCAGACCTAGGCTAATAGATAATCCTATTACAGAGATTCAAGAGATAAGAAAGTTGTAAAGGATCCTTGCATTTTCCAAAGTGTTTTCATTCTCAGATAAGAACAAAGAAGTGTAATTGAATCAATGTCTGATTGTATCCAAGTTGCCAGGGAGGTGTGACTCACCTATTGTCCTATATGTGTATTGTGTGGGGGATATGTGCAATGTCTGTGTGTTATGTTATGTGTGTTATGTGTAAAATATACTTTTACTAACTTTTGAACCCCCTGGTCTGATTCATGCTATTTTTGTATATGTTGTTCCCCTGGGTGAGAGCTATTGAACGGTGCTGGACTTAAAGGTGTACCCCCTGTATTTGGGGTACATCCAGAATGTGGTTAAAATTGTGTCTGTTTTAATTGTGTTACCTGTTATCTGAGGGGAGGAGACGTGGGGGTTGAACCATGTAGATAATTGGCTGTTGTGATAATTATGTGGGTGTAGCCCTTCAGAGGGCACCATTGCATAAAAGGAGATTCCCTGTTATTAAAAAATAGTTCTACTTGACCCTTCAAAACGTAGCCTTGTCTCGTTATTTGAGGGGATCGCTATCATACTGGGGATTGCTATGCTTTTGCATACTCCCTTGAGCTGTAACTACTGAACGCTTGTTCCTGATGTACTATCCTTGGAGTCTGTGGTGGTTTTGGTGTCCGGTGCGGTGCTTGTAGGCCTCGACGCAAACTAGGACGCGTCTATCAACGGAGGTGCCAGTAGATCCGTTACAAACAGATAAAAAACTAAAGTTTTAAGTATTTGTTCACATAGAAATGTATCCTGCACACTGGCTGTTGAATGAGTAATAACAGATTGCTGAGTACATGTGTGTGCTGTAAGTCTGTATGGAGAAGGCTGTGATTGATAACACAGCTCTACCCTGGACTCAGTTTGCACTGCACTGACCAGTTAACCCATAGCTTTACTGTTTAGGTGAGTCCAGTATTCTATGCCTGCACAGATACATGTGGTAGGGGAGCTGCACCAGAGCAATCATAGAGCACAGATCATAGACCACTGACCTCCACTGCATTGGTCAGCATTATTCAACTTTCAGAGAGGCAAGAGAGCAGAAACCTGATTTATTTTGCCTGTAAGTGAAAATAGTTCCCTTAAAACTTAAATATAAGCAGTCTGACAAAACTTTACCATTGACTTGATTGGTTGCAGTAATGAAACATACTTGGATCAGACCATGAGCAGTTATACATGTAAACATAGATTTGTTTTTATTTGATTTCTCAGTGAAAAATGCACATATTTAAAAAAAAAAAAAAATCACAATGCTTTTATGAAATGTTCACAGTGATGAGGTCCAAATTGTGCTATATTAAGTAACCCTGACCTTTCCTGTTGGCAACCCATGTGCAGTGCCACCCATCAGGAACTAGGTGGCATGGCCGAGGGGTCCCCTCAATTTCTTATGGTCTAGTGGTAGTGTGAGGGGTGTTAGGGTTAGGGGTGCTAGGGTTAGGTGTTAGGGTAAGGGCTGTTAGGGTTAGATGTTAGGGTGAGGGGTCTTAGAGCTAGTTATAAGGGTGAGAGGTGTTAGGGTTAGGATGACAGGTGTTAGGGTTAGGTGTTAGGGTGAGGGCTGTTAGGGTTAGATGTTAGGGTGAGGGGTCTTAGTGTTATGGGACTTAGGGTGAGAGTCCTTAGGGTTATAATTTGCAAGCTCTGTAAATACTAGCAACACAGATATATACTCTGTTTTCTACAATAATAAATGTTTGCTTTTTCAATCCAAAAAAAAACTGGATGTGTTTGTTGAGTGAATTAATAGTAAATTATGATGCTTGGTCGATTCAGAAGCTGCAAGGTCAAAATAAAGCACTCAGCTGGAGGATTAACTGGGATACATAAAAACTATTCAAATATATATCAATATGAAAACAAATCTAAGCTTTTTTCTACTCCTTTTCAATACTCAGTTTGAAGTAGTCCAATGGCACAGAATTGCATGGTCCTTTAAGCATGCTGCGAAAAAAAACTCAAATATCTATTTGAACAACTCTTATGTATTCACCGATTTTTAAGAAACATAGCAGGGGAGCTTGTATTTAAGATTAACTTTGTCTTGTGTGTCAGCCTTCCTATAAAACATAAAATAGCGGTACAGATTCCTGAGGCTACATAGTAGAGACTAATTGCATACCGTGAAATCACAACATAGGTATTAGAGCTGTGCCAAAAACACACCTTTCGCTTGATGAGATTGATCCGATTCAGTACAGATAATGAATCAAGGAACAGAACATCTTCTTGTGTGACCATGTGAGCTCTGAAATCACAGGAGAAAGTATTTTAAAGCTGAGCACTTACTAGTGTTGATGTGTCCTAATCAAGACATGAGCAAAAACACATGATAAAACAGTACAAAAGCAGCGGAACTCTACAAAAAAATCATTATTTAATGTATCATCTCTTAAAAAAAATATTCAATTTGTTTATATTATCGTCTCCCAACACTACAAAGATATTTCTATACAGTGGAACCTCTGTAATCGTCTTTAATCCGTTCCTGAGGGATTGACGGATACTGAATCGGATGAATATAGAGTACATTTTTTCCATAGTAATTAACAAAATTGGAATAATCAGCCCCGAATCTGATACATAAATAAATACACATTTAACATGAACTTTTCCCATACTGAGGAGCGATGATGGTTGCAACTGAAGAGGAGCAAAGGAATTATTGTTTACTAGAATATTGCCCATCAAAAAATTACAGCCATTAAATTGTAAGTGAGCTAATGCTGTTTGGTGTATGGTAATGAAATAAATAATAAATTAATAAATGAATATACTTTACCAATTTGGAAGTAATATATGCAGGAAGGATTGTGTTGAAGAGCTGACAATCTGTTTTGATGTTGCCGCAGCATACAATGTGTATTTTCAGTGTTGTCGAGCTGCTGTGTAAGTGTCAGCAATGTGTGTAGTGTAAATAGGCTGCGTGAGCAAGGAAAATCCGTTAGGGTAGCTGTGTACTTCCGGATTGTGTAAGCTAGTGCTGTAAAATGGCCTAATGTGTGTGGTACGTGGCTGTGGCTAATTTTGCGTCCTTGTTCTTGGACCTCGTACGGCTTCTTGGGAAAAAAAATCTGCATGTGTTTCGTGGTGTTTTGCGTGTTTAGGGTCCTGTAGCCTTTGTTTTTTTCGGCGGCCATTTTTTCTCTTGCTTAGGGGATTCTCGGGTGTCTAAACTCTTTAATTTCTACTTAAATTGACTTGTAACTTCACTTTTAGAGGCGCTGGGTGCCCCCCCCCCCCCCCCCTTGCTGTGGGTAAGCTTTTTATGTGTTTGTTGTGTGTATTTTTTGTGGTTTTAGTGTTTTCATGTGCACGGGTTTCGGCCGCTAATGTCATATTTTTGCGAGGTCGGAATTTTTTTTTTAAATGTTGCGGTTGCAGCTGCCACCTCCGCAAATGCGGTAACTCCAATTCTGGTGATCAATGTCTTTTATGTCCCTTTCCCGACGATTCACTAGAACTCGATTTAACAAAGAAATTTTCCAATGTTTCGGTATTTTTTATTTTTTATTTATGACAAATGTTGGATTTTTGCATGAATATATAGGAGCATTTTTTGCTGACAAATATAGAGATTTCACTGTAGTTGCTTTTATGAATATGAATAATTATATATTAATTTACGATGAGTCAGAAGTTTCCTTGATACAGTTTTAAATTTAAAACACAACAATGAGTAAAATCAGAAAGACATATCACATTGCCTGAAAATGAAATTTAAGTTATACTAAGTAATGACACAAAGTTACAACATTGAGCTAAATGCACATTTTCCAAAGTGTGATTGAAAATGCAAACAGTGACAGCTTAATTTTGGCACCCTGCACTCAACTTATCTCTCTATATAAATAAAAATAAAAAAAAACATTTCACAATACAAATAAAAAAAATGAGGGCCCTGTCTTTGAACTTAAAATTAAACGTACACACTGATTTCCAGAAAGCACTTAGCAAGATTGAAATCTCGCAAACTTACAATCTAAAAATTGTAATTAGCATGACCAAACATAAGATGTGCCTGGAGTGCTGCGGAGAGTTGGACTTGACCAAACGACTAAACAACAACAATATAATAAGAATCCTCCTTCACTAATTCCTGTAGCACAAGGCTCCTACACTGTAATCGGACCTGGTGATGTGCACTTGATACACCAGTAGATCTGCCCCAGAATGCAACATAAACCTATGTACTGTATGTGCTTGAGGTATTTTTCAATTTCTTTTTAATTCCTTATTCAGTGTCATTCTATTTCCAATTGCTTGATGCAGTCCAAACCTGCACACCTTTAATTCTGGACATTCAACTTTAGATAACCTGCTTTATTCTGTTCAGCATAATATTGATGAGTCCTAATCTAGACATGCAAGTAAACACACACTAAATAATGTTCCACATTCAAGAGAATATTTCCTAATATATAACCTTTCAGTAAATGTTTTGAATTTTTATGGTTTCTTCTGCTGTGTTTTTTTTTTTTTCTATAGTTGCCCATAGTGATATCAGTCCTTTCAGTTGCATATAATTGCATTTGTCAATGTCTAATTCAGATTTGTGCATAGTTTAAAGCAGTCATGTTTGAATTATTAAAAAATAGTCTAATAAGAATGGGTGTAGGAGACCCCCAAAAAAACTGGAAAGGGGATAAAAAGACAAAAAACAAAAAGTGGCCCAGAGTGGTGCAATGCAACTCAAGGGTACAGCAAGGGTGGATCTAACGCTAGTACACCCGGTGCACCGGGGCCCTGCTCTAGGGGGCCACAGTGCTACAGTGCCCCTCAAAAACTTTTTTTCAATTTTGTTCTTTAAATTCTCAATGCCCCTGGCATAATATATGTCTATATTCTAAATTATTATGTATGAGTAAAAGCTTTCAAGGGAAAGACATACTGCTCCAAAGCCTCTAGTGGCCAAAACTGGTAATGCATAATTAAGTTTAATTTTGCTATTTTTTGTGTCCCCTGTTCACATACCGACCCTCCCCTCCTTCACCCCTGCTAGTAAGTAATCAAGTAATTAGAGCAAAATTCATAACTGCCTTACATACTCTGAATGGGTAGAAGTATGAGGGTTTTGGCCATGTTTGCAAAATAAGTGGCCTTTAGTATAGCATACATGGGGGAATTGTTGTCACCTTCTTCTCACTATCAAAGGAGGTTGTGACAATGGGTTCAATCGCTAACTTTAAAAAGGGGTTGGATACATGTTTGGAAAAAAAAACACATGCAGGGTTATGTTGTTTAACTAAAAAATAGGAATCGATCCAGATCAGGAAGCCATTTTTTCTCTTAAGAGACAATTCTCAATGTTTCAACAAGTTTTTGTTTGCCTTCTCCTGGATCAATGAACAATTATCAAACAGTAATTCAATAATTAAAAGGATCAGATAAGATCTAAAAAAGGATGATCTTGATGGACTTCAAAGTAAATTACTATTTTACTATGTTAATGTTACTATGACTTGTTACCTGATATACAGTGACAAGAAGTAAAGTATATTCACAATATGGTAATCTTTTATCATACTTTTGAATGTGTATCTGTAAGGCATGTACTTTCCAGTGTGATCAAGATTACAACATGATTGTACTTTATTGTGTTTTATTAATGGGGAAAAGATAACCAGTAAGATTTCTTGGAGAAGGTAATTCCATTGCAGTGATGTTACTGAAAAATGTCATCTCTACTTCAAAATGTTTAGAGAGGCAGTTCATGAAACCTCCTGGGCAACTACGTGAGATAACAGTTGGTCGATATCTAGAATTGGTCCATTGACTAATATATTTAATAACGGTATCAGTATAGTATTATTGCACTAGGGATTAATGTGTTTTCCATAAGTACAGCCATTGAATGTGCTTCTGCCTGAAGAACATGCAATCCAGCAACATCACAGTAAAAGGCTAAGCACATATATAAAGTATATAAAAGACATTTAAAAGACCACTGTATATGGGAAAACTTGTAATGTTTGTTTAATATTATTATTATTATTACTACCTATATATATATATATATATATATATATATATATATATATATATATATATATATATATATATATATATATAAACCTATGCTGTGCTATACAGTATATAATGGGATGATACAGTATATAGTGAGAGCATGTGACACTAATACCATAATAATACAAGAGCAAATATTAATACAAAACCAGAAGATGTGTCTGCTACTGAGAGCTTACATTCTAAAGGAGATGGTTATGCAATTGATACAAAAAGAATGGTAGAATTGAGCAACCAGTAGTAGGTTGGAGGATGGTGTCTCATATTGAAGAATGAATAGGTCAATTGAAATATGTAAACAGTAAATGTAAGTGCTATAGATGATAGGCTTCTTTTTATTGGCCTGTCAAAGCTAGGCGAGAGTCTGACAAATCAAGGTAGGGAGTTCCAAAGAGCAAAGCCAATGAGAGCATTAAAAGTTGAGAAAATATGTTTTTGATTAGTCGACATAAGGAGTGAAATATATTTTTATTTGGAGATGGTGAGAGCTGAATGAAACATGGAGGAATTCTGCTGAGGTTGGTGATTTCCAAGTCTTTCAGCACTATTGTAGGTAATGTGTCTGCTTGTTGTTGTGTCACTGTAGGGCCAGAGTACGCTGGCCATGACCTGATCAACTGTGTATTTTATATACTGTTATAATGTGAGACAACAAGGTCAAGACAGGCGATAATGTTAATGTGGCAGAGACAGGGTTTTAGTTTGGCAGAAAGGTGGTAGGGCTATAGGCTCTTCTTGGTGGACATGTGTGATGGGTTTCTTTCTGCACAGGATTTCTTTTTATACCCCACTAGATTGATCAGTTGTGTTCCCTCGTAGTCCAGTGGTTAGGACTTGGTGGTTCCAATGCTGTTGACCTAGGTTCAATTCCAAGTAAGGGAAACAAGAGGTCACACCACCCTGAAGCCAAGCAAGGTCTGGTCAGTGCTGTGATGGGAGACCACCTCGGAATACCAGGATCTGTATGATGTGGCCCACTGGAGAAGAAACTGGCAACCCACTCCAGTAGGACTGCCATGAATAGCAAGTGGATCAGCATGACCATGGACATAAAGATGTTATGGTCCATGAGGTCACAGAGAGTCTGAAACAATGCAAAAAAAACTGGAAGTGACAGCAGAATTTTAGTAGCCTTTCAGCAAATCAAAAAGCTAAACAAAAAGAGCATGGAAATCCCAGCCTCCAGGAAAAGAACATAGTTGTACCACTTATGTCTTAACCAGAAGTCTCTATTGAACAGGGTACAGAATATTTATAGGAAAAATACTACTGTGACTTTCGACATTAACACAAAGTAATTAGACAGCGATGCCATTAAACTATATAGCATGGTAACATGATCAGCAGTCAAAATACAGTGATGCCAGTAAATACTATTACATGTTATTGTAATCAGTAGTTTGAAGCTGAAATTAAGATCACTGGATGAGAAGGTCAAGTTAAACTGATCACTCAGTGCTTTTGCATAATATCTGACTAGTTAGTAGCTGTTCGTTTGCATCTCTCCACATGATGCCTGTAACGGCTACCATGGTAGTGAGAGGGTATCAGCCGTTGGAGACGTCCTTTTCCCTGGCAAGCTGCTGTGTAAAAGTGAAGTTGGTATAATCCCATCCAAGAGTCTCAGAAGCCCAGACCACCCATATTGGACGACACTTTCTTGGGAGTCAAAGAATACTGTCTTTATTTTGTTATATGCAGAAATATATATACACCTCTTTCCACAGGTAATACACATGCCCATAGTTGGCCACACAATACACATAGAGGGACAATAGGTGTGGTCACACCTCCCTGAGGCTACCTGGCTACTTTGATACAATCAGATATTGATTAGATCATCCTTCCCTTTGTTCCATCTTCACAATGTGAACACTTCACACAATGGACCTCTCTTGCTTGAGGAGTCTCTGTAATAGGATTATCTATTAGCCTAGTAGCTGTAATATTCTGAGCCAATATATTCTGTAGAACATAAAACAACATATCTACAGTCCAGCAATGTGATCATATTTTAACCAAGAATTGAATAACCATAAAACAGAGTAAAACAGTGATGGGTTCCGTTACAATGCCTTTAATGCTGATCTGTCCTATTGTTTTAAAGGTTCTAGAAAGCTGTATCAGCTCCATAAGAGGTCCCTTAGTTTTGTCTTTTGCAAACAATAAGGGCCCGATTCAATTGCAAGCCTGTTCGTCTCCGATTACGATGCAATTCAATTGAGCAAGTGCGCGAGTTACGGGCCGAAGCCTCAAGCCGTAAATCTTTCCAGTGGCTGAAAAATGTTAAGGGGCTGGCCGAGATGCAATCGGCTCTTACGATCCAATCTCTGTATAACGTAGTGCGACACAGGCCTCTCAGCCAATAGAAATCGGTCTAGCCACAGATGAATGACAGAGGGAGATTATAAAGTTGCGTTCCACCCGCCCATGCGTTGACTGTGTTGTATTTTCTGACCAAGGAGCACACAGGTCCTGGAGTTGGAGGTTTTTCAGTTAGAGAGAGAGAGTAGGAGTATTTTGAGAGCAGTCATTTACTATTTTACACTTAATCCTTGTTGACACATAGTTACAGATTATAAATACTTGCAATACACATAATTTAAAGAACACACATAGAGACACATAGAGACACCCATTCCCCACACCCAATCCCCCAACAGTTATTAAATACACATAATAGACATACATTTTTCCATCATACATATACAGCAAAACTTTGATTGATTGATCGTTATATTATTTTTGGGATTATAATGGAGGGAGGAAAGAGGTGGGGAGAGGAATGTAGAGGTGGGGAGTAGGAGATGAGGAGAGGCAAAAAGGAGAGAGAGAGAGGTGGCCCTGGGTAGTGGAGGAGAGGAGGAGAGGAGGAGAGGAGTGGAGGAGAGGAGGAGGAGGTTGGGAGTGGCGGAGGAGAGGTGGTGGTGGAGGAAGAGCAGGAGGAGGAGCTGGAGGAGTAGCAGGAGGTGGTGGAAGTGGAGAAGAAGAGTGGAGAGGAGGAGGTGGGTGGTGGCATGGTGACCCTAGCACCAAGCACACATAGACGAGAGACAGAGGGGTCGGGGCCTTATCCGGGGGGGGGGGGGGGTTTGTAGTTTGGGGGAGGAACAGGCTTCATGGACAGTTCAGGGAGACGAGTATCCCTGTCCACAGTCAGAATGATGCACATAAAAATGTTTTTGTTTTTGTAATTGTACTAATAACATATACCTTTCTTTTCTCTCTTTCAGCATCAAGGAGGTCTGGGTCCAGTGGAGAGCCAGAGGCGGGGGCGTCGGCTCCATTGGAGCAGGAAATGGAGGAGCAAGCCCAGCCATTCTCAACAGCACTCCTCAGTGACAATCTGTTGGTCACAATGTTAACCTAATCTAGCCTGGCTACATTGAGGTACACAAGCCCCTTCACCACCACCACTTAGCAATCCACAAGCGGACCAGGGGAACATACACCACACTAATCTACTCTAACCCATCAGGAAGGGCCGCAAAAACACATGGAGCCTGTACAGAGGCACGTGGATCAACAGCCAACTCACATGCATCAGGGATAATCGCCACTAGGTCCATCCTGTAAAGTCCCATACCATTGCTGTTGGCCATGTGCCAAGATGTATACCCATTCCCATTTGGTGACCTCCCATTAAGTTTTGCTATTCATCAATTTACATTAGTGTGGGGTATGTTCCACTGGTCCCCTTCAGGATTGCTAACTGGTGGTGGTGAGGGGGCTTGTGTACCTGAATAAGGCTGTGAGCTATACCATGTAGGGCCACTGTAGGTAAGCACGTCAAAGCAGAGAAGTCAGACAAACCACAGTCCACTAGCGAAGGAACTGGCAAACTGAGCGATTTTTGCAATTGAATAGCGATTCGCGATTTTAGCGATCGTAAGTCTTGCGGCCGTGAAAGCTCAAAGGCTTCGGGAGGCTGTAAGTTCCGGGTTTAACCATCACAATTTTTGTCAAAGCTGTAACTCGTAACCCATTTGGAGCCCGCATAAAGACGCCAATTGAATAGCAAATTAACTTGCAACCGCACTTACAGGCTACAGTAACATGCGAAAGCTTAATTAAATGAGGCTCTAAGTTTAGTACATCTCCATAGTCAAGGTCACGCAGTTTACCTTGTATTATCAAAAAACTAATTATCACAAAACAACCCATACTTAAAAACGGTCTTCCATGGCTTTTTGTATGAGTTTGTTTTTATGCTGTGTTTGTTTGAATGAAAAGAAATAGCCCAATAGTTTCTGTAACTTATTATTATAGTACGGGGATGTTATTTTATTATTATTACAGTATCACATTGTATTATTATTAACACATCTGAGCCATTTTTGTATTATTATTATTATTCATCAGTTACATACAAATCCGACCTAAAGATTTTCCCAGGAATGTATCTCGTCTGTAACCCGGGGATCGCCTGTACTTATAAATATATATACAAATAAGTTTAACATGAACATAATCAATCCAGTATATAATACGGTAAAGCCATCACTTCTGTAGTACACTGAATATATACAAAACTAAATATGGTACAACCACAAATTAAAAAAGTTTGAGTCTGAAAAGTGATGTGTAAAGATGAGGTCAAGAGAGTTGCCATCCTTGGGAGAGTCAGTTCATAGTGAGAGGCCAAAGAAAGATGTTTGGAAGGTGCATCAGGCATGACAATGTTGAAATCTTTATATATATATATATATATATATATATATATATATATATATATATATATATATATATATGTGTGTGTGTACATTGTACATTGTAGAAGATCACAGGTCAAGAAGAATTCTCCAAATAGACACAGAACTTCAAAAAATGTCAACCATGCATGTAAATGAGTATGTTTTGTTTGTTATTTTTTTTTTTGTTTTTTTTTAGTTTTTATTACTGCTTTACAGGTTAAGAAGAGATATGCAAAATGCTACAGAAAGAGATAGAATAAACCAGGAGAAGAAAAGAAGACAGAAGAATGCAGAAAGATGAGGGAAAAGAGACACATTGTATGGAGATCAAAAGACGAGAATGAGAGTGAGGGAACAGTGAAAGGGGACAGTAGGAAGACTGTAACAAACGTACAGCATTGAGCCATGAGCATTAATGTATTTTTAAAGAAAATATTACATTTGTCAGACTTTGCTTGTGTTATTGAAGCTGGAGACTGGTTATCCTACTTGGATTTGCTCTCTATTTAGTCCTGTTGTCACATGGCTATTCATAATGACCATAACACAACAGAACCGACTAGTGGTACTTACACATATAAATTGTTTTATGCCATTAAAAGAAAATGTACTATAATAATTCAAATGAAATGTATTTAAACTTTCTTAAAAACATTTAACACATGATCAAGTTAAGTTCTTCATAAGAGCTTGCTATATATATAACTACACAATGGTGATTTTTTTTAACTAAAGATGGTAAAAGCAGGAATTTATCTGATATTTTACATTACAGAGACATGTGGTAAATTGTGAGGACGAATGTTTCTTTATACCATTACACAGCTTCTTGTACATGTTTTTCTTTTTATAATGTTCACTTTCATTTATAGGGCACCTTGGTAAGAAGTCATTCTAGTGATGATCTAAAATTGCTCATAACTGGTCAATTACCATCAAATAAAATTATCTTCTCATCTTGCCACTGGAATTATAAGAATTAATTTAATTCAATCTGACTTTAGCCTTTTGAAGAGTAAAATATATATATATATTTTATTTCAGGAGCTGTTAATAAAATACCTTGAGTTGTTTGTTGATCTTTGATACAGAAAATGTTGGACAATGATGGCTAAGATTTGAATAAAATAATAGTTCTAAAGTAGCCGCAGTATTTCTCTGCTAGTTGGAAAGGCTGCTTAATGTTGCAGGAGGTACTCAGGTAAATTATAACTTCAGGGCATAATGACTGATATTACTTTTTACTAACTTCATATTCAGGCTTTCTCAAGCATTTAAAAATCACAAAATAAAATCTAACTGACCATGAATTTTGCCAATTTGCTGAAAAGTTAAATGTGTTAAAAATAATGTCAAATGCAATTACTACCTAGATCTGGATGCTTTACATTTTTCTTCAGATAATGTGTTCAACATAGAAATAAGTTGCTGTGTTTTAAAGCTCTGCAAGGCTAAAACAGAGCTAGTATTGATTTTAATCCTACCAGTTGGGAAAAAAAAAAACAATATTATGCTTTCAGACTTTGATTAGTTTTTTTTTGTTCAGAGAGGTACATTTTGAGGTTCAGTTATTTACAATATGCATTGAATTGTTTTAGCACTCCCGTACCAGTCTTAAGGTCTTTTCACTCTTCAGTTGTATTTACCATTTTGAGATGGGAGCTACAGACCATAAAAATATTTTATTGGGTTTCCAAGAGCAAAGGAAAAGCTAATAGAAGTTTTGTAATTTTACGTGGTTTTACAAACATTTTTTTAGATGCGTTTCACATTATTTTGTGTAAACAAAAGTATTATGTAAAAAAAACTCCTCTCCAGGAGATTATAATGGTCATATATTTTGAGGACACTCTCCTGTGAAATTGTGTGAGAAAGCATGCCTCTTGACTTATGTAAATTTTGTCAGAATGGTCTTTTCTTTAAATACATATACACATAGCTGAAAATATTTCAGTCACTTTTCTACCAACCATAATATTCTTTGTGTCTGCTTTAAATTCGTCCTCCAGCGTCATTTCACAATTACCAGAACAAAACTAACACTGATGAGTCCCACATTCAGGCAAAACAGCTGTCTGTGAGTGAGTTCCTGGCACTGTATCCTAGACCAAGGCTATATTCCAAAGGCTTTCTGAAAATAATGCAGAATTTCCTATACGGATTTTAGACTAAGGGCCCTATTCTATTGCCCAATTCATAAATTTATACACACTTAAAATCGCTCTTAATATTGCAACATATTCTATTAGCTATGTGTAATCCGATTATAAATTCCCCGCCCACATAGTTACATAGTTATATAGTAATTTAGGTTGAAAAAAGACTTTAGTCCATCAAGTTCAACCTTTTTAGATCTCCTCTGATCTGCAATATGTGGATTTATTGTTAATTGATCCAGAGGAAGGCAAACAGAAAAAAAAAAAAACAGAGAAACTTTGCCAATTGTCTCAACAGGGAAAAAAATATAAGATTCCTTCCTGACCCCAGCTACTGGCGATTAGACTCATCCCTGGAACAATACTGCCTCTCCATGTATCCAGGATAGCCCTTAATGCCCCTTTTTATTTAACAATATATCCAATCCCTTTTTAAAGTTACCTTTCGAATCCGCTGTTACCACCTCCTTTGGCAGATTAACCACCCTTACTGTGAAGAACCCTTTTCTTTCTTTAAGGTGAAATCTTTTTACTTCTAACCTCAAAGGATGTGCCCTTGTCAGTTGAAAACCTCTTGGCATAAAAAGATCCCTTGACAAATCTTTATACTGACTCTGGATGTATTTATATAAGGTAATATTCCCTCTTAGACACCTTTTTTCTAGAGAAATTTGTTTCATTTGGTTGGTCTTTCTTCATAACTTGGCCCCTCCATTCCTCCCATTAGTTTTGTTGCCCTTCTCTGTACCTTTTCCAGCACTAAAATGTCCTTTTTTATGAAGTGGTGCCAAAATTGTTCTCCATATTCCAAATGAAGGCGTAGTAGGGATTTGTAGTGGCAGAATTATATTTGCTTCCCTGGCTTCTATACCCTTCTTAATACTTTATATTTTCCTTTGCAGCTGCTGCTTGGCATTGTGCACTGTTACCTAGGCGGTTGTTCACAAGTACTCCCAAATTCCTTTCAACATCTGATACCCCTAGATTTGCTCCATTAAGACTATAAATTGCATGGCTATTTTTCCTTCCCAGATGCATAACTTTACATTTATTGTTATTAAATCTCATCTGCCACTTAGATGCCCATTCCTCTCATTTATGCAAATCCCTTTGGAGGGAAAGTACATTATTTTCTGATTTAATTACCTTGCACAACTTTGTGTCATCAGCAAAAATGGAGACACCACACTCCAATCCCACTTCCAAGTCATTAATAAATATATTAAAAAGCAGGGGACCTAATACTGAGCCCGAGTAAACCCCACTTACTACATTAGTCCAATCGGAGTATGTTCTATTTACAACAACCCTTTGCTTCCTGTCTTTTAGCCAGCTCTCAATCCATAAGCAAATATTTATGGCAATTCCTGTATCCCTTAGTTTGCTCAATAGTCTCCCATGTGGCACTGTATCAAAAGCCTTTGCAAAATCCAAATAGACTGCATCCACTGAGTTGCATTGATCCAAGTTCCTTCTAACCTCATCATAGTAACTAATTAGGTTTGTTTGACATGACCTATCCTTCAGAAAAACATGTTGGCTTCTACTTATAATCCTGTTTGAATTGACATATTCCTGTATATTATCCCTTATTAACCCTTCTAAAAGCTTTCCTACTACCGAAGTGAGACTCATTGGTCTATAATTACCTGAATTTGCTCTTGCTCCCTTCTTAAATATAGCTATCACCTCTGCCTTTCTCCAGTCATCTGGTAGAGACCCTGTGTTGAGTGAATCCTGAAAAATTCAATATAATAGTTTGGCTATTACAGAACCCAGTTCCCGCAGTACCCTTGGATGTATTTCATCAGGACCTAGGGCTTTGTTAACATTTATTTTTTCCAACCTCTTTTATATTTCTTCCTGCGTTAACCAATTATTCAGCGAAGGTAGTGTAGCCCCATTATGTTGCAGTGACCCAACCACTGGTACCTACCTTGTGTATTCCGAAGAAAATAACCTATTTAGCTCATCTGCCTTTTCCTGGTCACTAATTATGAGACAGCCTGTGTCACATTGTAATGTTCCTATAGCTTCCTTCCTAGCCTTCTTCCCATATTTAAAAAAATATTTAGGGTTAGTCTTACTCTCCTTTGCAACTAACGTTAGCATTTTTTATTTTAGCCAGTCTAATAGCCCTTTTGCAAGCCTTGTTGATTTCCTTGTACATGTGTAAAGCTGTCTCTGTCCCCTCTTGTTTATATAATTCAAATGCTTGTTTTTTACTCCTCATCTTCATCTTTAATTCATTACTAAGCCACATGGATTGTGATTTACTCCTTCTACTTTTATTTCCACATGGTATATGGTGATAAGTATGTGTATTTAGTAAGGATTTGAATGTTGTCCATTTATGTTCAGTTCTCTATACGTTGTATCAAGGCCCTTAGACCGTTAAAATCGGGCTTTTTAAAATTAAGAGTTTTCGTTAGCCCCTTACAGTTATTTTTTTTAATTCAATCTCAAATCCCAAAGGTTGACCTATCTCCACAATTGATACTATATCAATATTATTCGTGATAACTAAATTTAAGATAGCCTCATTTCTAGTAGGTTCTTGTATAACCTGGGCCATATAATGATTTCTGAGTGTACTCAAGAACCTGCTCCTCTTTAGCTGAACTGCTGGTCTCATTTATCCAGTTTATTTCAAGGTACCGTATATACTCGAGTATAAGCCGAGTTTTTCAGCCCTTTTTTAAGATTAAAAAGGGCCCACCCGGTATATGCTAATGATGTGGTGTGCGTGTGACGTCACATGCACGCCACATCAAGACCCGGAAGGAGCGGAGGCCGGAGCAGGTAAGTGAGGGGTGAGGGGGGGGGGGGGGGGGTTAGAATGAGGAGGGGGGGTAGATTGAGGGGGGGTTGAGGATGAGGAGGGAGGTTTAGGAGGGGGTTGAGAGCAGTACGAAGTGAATGCTATTAAATTGCTCCTATTAACTCATTAGTGTGATTAATGGCACATATTATATTCATATTACCCTCGCTAGCAGGGGAGGGGATTAGTTTCTAACCAAACACAGCAGCCCCTAATGTGCTGTGACCTCCTGTTATTTAAACACAGACATGAATGGGCTGGAGAGATGCATGTATATACACATTGACCATGTGCAAACTCATACACTGACCGTGCATAATGCATACAATTGACCTGCTCCGGATGTATACACACACACACACTGACCATGTGCAAAGGAGGGAGGTTGAGAAGGGGCTTGAGGATGGGGGGGTTGAGGTTGAGGAGGGAGGTTGAGGAGGGGGGTTGAGGATGAGGAGGGGGGCTGAGGATGAGGAAGGGCCTGAGGATGAGGAGGGGTCCTGAGGATGAGGAGGGGGCTGAGGATGAAGAGGGGGTTGAGGAGGGGGGTTGAGGAGGGAGAATGAGGAGGGGGGATGAGGATAGTGGGGTTGAGGATAGGGGGTAGAGAATAGGGGGTAGAGGATAGGGGGGTTGAGGTTGAGGAGGGAGGTTGAGGAGGGGGTTGAGGATGGGGGGTTGAGGTTGAGGAGGGAGGTTGAGGAGGGGGTTGAGGATGAGGAGGGGGCTGAGGATGAGGAAGGGCCTGAGGATGAGGAGGGGGCCTGAAGATGAGGAGGGGGCTGAGGATGAGGTGGGGGTTGAGGAGGGGGGTTGAGGAGGGAGGATGAGGAGGGAGGATGAGGAAGGGGGATGAGGATAGGGGAGTTGAGGATAGGGGGGTAGAGGATAGGGGGGTTGAGGTTGAGGAGGGGGTTGAGGATGGGGGGGTTGAGGATGGGGAGGTTGAGATGGGGGTTGAGGATGGGGAGTTGAGGATGGGGGTTGAGGTTGAGGAGGGAGGTTGAGTAGGGCGTTGAGGTTGAGGAGGGGGTTGAGGATGAGGAGGGAGGTTGAGGATGAGGAGGGAGGTTGAGGAGGGTGTTGAGGATGAGGAGGGGGGTTGAGGTGGAGGAGGGGGTTGTGGAGGGGGGGTTGAGGATGGGGGGTTGAGGAGGAGGGGGTTCAGGATGAGGGGGTTGAGGAGGTCTCATTTATCCAGTTTATTTCAAGGTACCGTATATACTCGAGTATAAGCCGAGTTTTTCAGCCCTTTTTTAAGACTAAAAAGGGCCCCACCCCGGTATATGCTAATGATGTGGTGTGCGTGTGACGTCAAATGCACGCCACATCAAGACCCGGAAGGAGCGGAGGCCGGAGCAGGTAAGTGAGGGGTGAGGGGGGGGGGGGGGGTTAGAATGAGGAGGGGGGGTAGATTGAGGGGGGGTTGAGGATGAGGAGGGAGGTTTAGGAGGGGGTTGAGAGCAGTACGAAGTGAATGCTATTAAATTGCTCCTATTAACTCATTAGTGTGATTAATGGCACATATTATATTCATATTACCCTCGCTAGCAGGGGAGGGGATTAGTTTCTAACCAAACACAGCAGCCCCTAATGTGCTGTGACCTCCTGTTATTTAAACACAGACATGAATGGGCTGGAGAGATGCATGTATATACACATTGACCATGTGCAAACTCATACACTGACCGTGCATAATGCATACAATTGACCTGCTCCGGATGTATACACACACACTGACCATGTGCAAAGGAGGGAGGTTGAGAAGGGGCTTGAGGATGGGGGGGTTGAGGTTGAGGAGGGAGGATGAGGAGGGGGTTGAGGATGAGGAGGGGGGCTGAGGATGAGGAAGGGCCTGAGGATGAGGAGGGGGCCTGAGGATGAGGAGGGGGCTGAGGTTGAGGAGGGGGTTGAGGAGGGGGGTTGAGGAGGGAGAATGAGGAGGGGGGATGAGGATAGGGGGGTTGAGGATAGGGGGTAGAGAATAGGGGGTAGAGGATAGGGGGTTGAGGTTGAGGAGGGAGGTTGAGGAGGGGGTTGAGGATGGGGGGGTTGAGGTTGAGGAGGGGGGTTGAGGAGGGGGTTGAGGATGAGGAGGGGGCTGAGGATGAGGAAGGGCCTGAGGATGAGGAGGGGGCCTGAAGATGAGGAGGGGGCTGAGGATGAGGAGGGGGTTGAGGAGGGGGGTTGAGGAGGGAGGATGAGGAGGGAGGATGAGGAAGGGGGATGAGGATAGGGGAGTTGAGGATAGGGGGGTAGAGGATAGGGGGGTTGAGGTTGAGGAGGGGGTTGAGGATGGGGTGTTGAGGATGGGGAGGTTGAGATGGGGGGTTGAGGATGGGGAGTTGAGGATGGGGGTTGAGGTTGAGGAGGGAGGTTGAGTAGGGCGTTGAGGTTGAGGAGGGGGTTGAGGATGAGGAGGGAGGTTGAGGATGAGGAGGGAGGTTGAGGAGGGTGTTGAGGATGAGGAGGGGGGTTGAGGTGGAGGAGGGGGTTGTGGAGGGGGGGTTGAGGATGGGGTTTGAGGAGGAGGGGGTTCAGGATGAGGGGGTTGAGGAGGTCTCATTTATCCAGTTTATTTCAAGGTACCGTATATACTCGAGTATAAGCCTAGTTTTTCAGCCCTTTTTTAAGACTAAAAAGGGCCCTCCCGGTATATGCTAATGATGTGGTGTGCGTGTGACGTCACATGCACGCCACATCAAGACCCGGAAGGAGCGGAGGCCGGAGCAGGTAAGTGAGGGGTGAGGGGGGGGGGGGGTAGAATGAGGAGGGGGGGTAGATTGAGGTGGGGTTGAGGATGAGGAGGGAGGTTTAGGAGGGGGTTGAGAGCAGTACGAAGTGAATGCTATTAAATTGCTCCTATTAACTCATTAGTGTGATTAATGGCACATATTATATTCATATTACCCTCGCTAGCAGGGGAGGGGATTAGTTTCTAACCAAACACAGCAGCCCCTAATGTGCTGTGACCTCCTGTTATTTAAACACAGACATGAATGGGCTGGAGAGATGCATGTATATACACATTGACCATGTGCAAACTCATACACTGGGGGTTGAGGATGAGGAGGGGGCTGAGGATGAGGAAGGGCCTGAGGATGAGGAGGGGGCCTGAAGATGAGGAGGGGGCTGAGGATGAGGTGGGGGTTGAGGAGGGGGGTTGAGGAGGGAGGATGAGGAGGGAGGATGAGGAAGGGGGATGAGGATAGGGGAGTTGAGGATAGGGGGGTAGAGGATAGGGGGGTTGAGGTTGAGGAGGGGGTTGAGGATGGGGGGGTTGAGGATGGGGAGGTTGAGATGGGGGGTTGAGGATGGGGAGTTGAGGATGGGGGTTGAGGTTGAGGAGGGAGGTTGAGTAGGGCGTTGAGGTTGAGGAGGGGGTTGAGGATGAGGAGGGAGGTTGAGGATGAGGAGGGAGGTTGAGGAGGGTGTTGAGGATGAGGAGGGGGGTTGAGGTGGAGGAGGGGGGTTGTGGAGGGGGGGGTTGAGGATGGGGGGTTGAGGAGGAGGGGGTTCAGGATGAGGGGGTTGAGGAGGTCTCATTTATCCAGTTTATTTCAAGGTACCGTATATACTCGAGTATAAGCCGAGTTTTTCAGCCCTTTTTTAAGACTAAAAAGGGCCCACCCGGTATATGCTAATGATGTGGTGTGCGTGTGACGTCAAATGCACGCCACATCAAGACCCGGAAGGAGCGGAGGCCGGAGCAGGTAAGTGAGGGGTGAGGGGGGGGGGGGGTTAGAATGAGGAGGGGGGGTAGATTGAGGGGGGGTTGAGGATGAGGAGGGAGGTTTAGGAGGGGGTTGAGAGCAGTACGAAGTGAATGCTATTAAATTGCTCCTATTAACTCATTAGTGTGATTAATGGCACATATTATATTCATATTACCCTCGCTAGCAGGGGAGGGGATTAGTTTCTAACCAAACACAGCAGCCCCTAATGTGCTGTGACCTCCTGTTATTTAAACACAGACATGAATGGGCTGGAGAGATGCATGTATATACACATTGACCATGTGCAAACTCATACACTGACCGTGCATAATGCATACAATTGACCTGCTCCGGATGTATACACACACACTGACCATGTGCAAAGGAGGGAGGTTGAGAAGGGGCTTGAGGATGGGGGGGTTGAGGTTGAGGAGGGAGGTTGAGGAGGGGGTTGAGGATGAGGAGGGGGGCTGAGGATGAGGAAGGGCCTGAGGATGAGGAGGGGTCCTGAGGATGAGGAGGGGGCTGAGGATGAGGAGGGGGTTGAGGAGGGGGGTTGAGGAGGGAGAATGAGGAGGGGGGATGAGGATAGGGGGGTTGAGGATAGGGGGTAGAGAATAGGGGGTAGAGGATAGGGGGGTTGAGGTTGAGGAGGGAGGTTGAGGAGGGGGTTGAGGATGGGGGGGGTTGAGGTTGAGGAGGGAGGTTGAGGAGGGGGTTGAGGATGAGGAGGGGGCTGAGGATGAGGAAGGGCCTGAGGATGAGGAGGGGGCCTGAGGATGAGGAGGGGGCTGAGGATGAGGAGGGGGTTGAGGAGGGGGGTTGAGGAGGGAGGATGAGGAGGGAGGATGAGGAAGGGGGATGAGGATAGGGGAGTTGAGGATAGGGGGGTAGAGGATAGGGGGGTTGAGGTTGAGGAGGGGGTTGAGGATGGGGTGTTGAGGATGGGGAGGTTGAGATGGGGGGTTGAGGATGGGGAGTTGAGGATGGGGGTTGAGGAGGGAGGTTGAGTAGGGCGTTGAGGTTGAGGAGGGGGTTGAGGATGAGGAGGGAGGTTGAGGATGAGGAGGGAGGTTGAGGAGGGTGTTGAGGATGAGGAGGGGGGTTGAGGTGGAGGAGGGGGTTGTGGAGGGGGGGTTGAGGATGGGGTTTGAGGAGGAGGGGGTTCAGGATGAGGGGGTTGAGGAGGTCTCATTTATCCAGTTTATTTCAAGGTACCGTATATACTCGAGTATAAGCCTAGTTTTTCAGCCCTTTTTTAAGACTAAAAAGGGCCCTCCCGGTATATGCTCATGATGTGGTGTGCGTGTGACGTCACATGCACGCCACATCAAGACCCGGAAGGAGCGGAGGCCGGAGCAGGTAAGTGAGGGGTGAGGGGGGGGGGGGTAGAATGAGGAGGGGGGGTAGATTGAGGTGGGGTTGAGGATGAGGAGGGAGGTTTAGGAGGGGGTTGAGAGCAGTACGAAGTGAATGCTATTAAATTGCTCCTATTAACTCATTAGTGTGATTAATGGCACATATTATATTCATATTACCCTCGCTAGCAGGGGAGGGGATTAGTTTCTAACCAAACACAGCAGCCCCTAATGTGCTTGTGACCTCCTGTTATTTAAACACAGACATGAATGGGCTGGAGAGATGCATGTATATACACATTGACCATGTGCAAACTCATACACTGACCGTGCATAATGCATACAATTGACCTGCTCCGGATGTATACACACACACACACTGACCATGTGCAAAGGAGGGAGGTTGAGAAGGGGCTTGAGGATGGGGGGGTTGAGGTTGAGGAGGGAGGTTGAGGAGGGGGTTGAGGATGAGGAGGGGGGCTGAGGATGAGGAAGGGCCTGAGGATGAGGAGGGGTCCTGAGGATGAGGAGGGGGCTGAGGATGAGGAGGGGGTTGAGGAGGGGGGATGAGGAGGGAGAATGAGGAGGGGGATGAGGATAGGGGGGTTGAGGATAGGGGGTAGAGAATAGGGGGTAGAGGATAGGGGGTAGAGGATAGGGGGGTTGAGGTTGAGGAGGGAGGTTGAGGAGGGGGTTGAGGATGGGGGGGTTGAGGTTGAGGAGGGAGGTTGAGGAGGGGGTTGAGGATGAGGAGGGGGCTGAGGATGAGGAAGGGCCTGAGGATGAGGAGGGGGCCTGAAGATGAGGAGGGGGCTGAGGATGAGGAGGGGGTTGAGGAGGGGGGTTGAGGAGGGAGGATGAGGAGGGAGGATGAGGAAGGGGGATGAGGATAGGGGAGTTGAGGATAGGGGGTAGAGGATAGGGGGGTTGAGGTTGAGGAGGGGGTTGAGGATGGGGGGGGTTGAGGATGGGGAGGTTGAGATGGGGGGTTGAGGATGGGGAGTTGAGGATGGGGGTTGAGGTTGAGGAGGGAGGTTGAGTAGGGTGTTGAGGTTGAGGAGGGGGTTAAGGATGAGGAGGGAGGTTGAGGATGAGGAGGGAGGTTGAGGAGGGTGTTGAGGATGAGGAGGGGGGTTGAGGTGGAGGAGGGGGTTGTGGAGGGGGGGTTGAGGATGGGGTTGAGGAGGAGGGGGTTCAGGATGAGGGGGTTGAGGAGGGAGGTTGAGGATGAGGAGGGAGGTTGAGGAGGGGATTGAGGATGAGGAGGGGGGTTGAGGTGGAGGAGGGGGTTGGGGAGGGGGGGTTGAGGATGGGGGGGTTGAGGATGAGGGGGTTGAGGAGGGAGGTTGAGGATGAGGAGGGATGGTGAGGAGGGAGGTTGAGGATGAGGAGTAGGGTTGAGAATGAGGAGGGGGGAAGAGACACATGGAAGGGAGGGGGAGAGACACAGGCAAGGGAGAGGGGGGAAGAGACACAGGGAAGGGAGAGGGGAGAAGAGACACGGGAGAGAGGGGGGGACACAGAAGGCACAAAAGGGACACAGGGGGGCAGCACATTTCCCACCATCGGCTTATACTCGAGTCACTCATTTTACCCAGTATTTTGTGGTAAAATAGGTGCCTCGGCTTATACTCGTCGGCTTATACTCGAGTATATACGGTAATGAAAATCTCACATTATAAGAACTTGCCCATGCTTAGCTCCATTTCCAATCTGTAACAAAATTTGCATTTCCTCACTTTCAGTTATATTTGGGGGTTTATAGCATACTCCTACTAATATTATTTTAGAATTTGCTCCTCCGCTATTTAACTCTATCCACAAACATTCAACATTACTGCTAGTTCCAGCATAAATATCTCCTCTGACTATAGTCTTATATTCAGGCTTAACATACAGACAAATCCCTTCTCCTCTTTTACTATTGCCTCTATCTTTCTTAAATAGGTTATAACCATCCAGATTAACAGTCCAGTGATGAAATTCATTCCACCACGTTTTAGTAATGCCTATTAAATCCCATTTCTCATTTACTGCTAATAATTCTAACTCTCCCATTTTTCCTGGCAAGCTTCTAGCAAGCATACACCTTATGTTACAAGTGCCTGCCACTGCACTTGAGCTACTTAGTACTACTTCCCGATTGCCTATACTACCCCTCCCCCCATTTGCTCCCCTATGAGTTGTTAATTCATCCCTTATACCCTATATACTTTCTAACCCATTATCTAGTCCCCCCCCCACCTACTATTTTAAAAACTCCTCCAGCCTTTTTACCATCCTATCCCCTAGCACAAAAGCTCCCTCATCATTAAGGTGCAATCCATCCCTGCTGTAGAGTTTGTATTGAAGTGAGAAGTCAGCCCAGTGCTCTAAAAAACCAAACCCCTCCTTGGTGCACCAAATCTTTAGCCACGAATTAACCTCCCTAAGCTCCTTCTGCCTCCCTGGGCTAGCATGTGGCACTGGTAGTATCTCAGAAAATACTAGCTTGGAGGTCCTTGCCTTCAGCTTATTACCTAGTTATATAAAATCATTCTTTAGGATACTCCATCTTCCACTAACTTTGGTTCATTTCCAGCCCCTCCCAATAATTTGTCTACCCGATGCACAACATGCCGAACCCGAGCATCCGGGAGACAGCAAACTGTTCGATTGCTGGGATCTGGGTGACAAATCACCCCGTTCCCAACCACCTGAACCTGCCTGTTGCTCTGCCTATTCTCCCCTCACACTCCTCCAGTAGAACTGTTCTCCCTGCTGTAGAGGGAACAGCTATATTCCTAAATGGACATCCCCAAGAGTTTAACTCAGAACTGGCCTCTCCCTCCTCCTGTTCCCCCTGCTTCCCCTTGTAACTGTAACCCAACTACCTCCGTGGACATCCTCACTAGCTCCAACTCCTCCCTCTATTCTAGGCCCAGCTAAAATGTGCTTCATTAGCACCAACCCCCTTTCCAGTGGAGCAATATCCCTAAGTGCTGCAATTCTCCTCTTCAGTTCTCCAATCTGAGCTTCCAGAGAGGCAACATGCTCACACCTGTCACAGAGGTATGGACCCTGGATCATCTGTTCCAGTAGTGCATACATATGCCAGGATGTACACTGAGTGAGGTTGCCACTCGACTGACTCATAATTACAGTGGGTAAAAAAAAAATGTATTAAGCACTACAATGTTCTCCCCCTTTGCACTCCCTCCTTATAGTTAAACTCCTACACTTATACTAGAACTGCCCTTATGCTAGACGTGTTCGTACCTTCCCCTGTTTTTATTAGGTTCTTATTACTCACTTGCCCACTTCTCACTGCACAAGTACACATACTTACTGTTCAGGAGAAATCACAGAACAGATGCAAGCAGACCACAAAAAGATATGGCTTTACACAGGCAAAACCACACACCCTCTCAGCTGCCCACTCATCACTGCACAAGTGCACAACACACTTACTGTTCAGGAGAAATCACAGAATAGATGCAAGCAGCAATCACTACAGGCCATCCAAAGACGCAAAATTGGCCTTAGAACTCCATTGCTTTTAGCACAGCTCAAACATTACGAGCGCTAACTAATTAAAGTTACACAATCTCTATCAGACCCGTAGCTCTAGCTGACCAATGAAGTCTGACCCACAAATGAAAAAAGTATCACTTGTCTGTCGAAAATATTGTGAGTACTACATAGGGCTTGCAAGGGCTTTTTTAAACACTTGTTAGAGCCATAGCAACAATTAAACACACACTACTGTACTTTAAAAGCATGGGAAGGCATGGAAATACATTAGAATTATTTGCACAACAGTCTCAAACCAACAAATATACAATTCAAAATTCTATTCTGAGTAATATCGATCCCAGGACTCAAGGGGTTAATGTATATCATGAAACCCACATGGACTAGAACAGAGAATTTAATGCATTTTATAGAGTGCTTGCTTGCTAGCCCGATCCGCAAATATAAATTATTGGCACTAATTAATTTTTAGCCTCTGATTGCAGATTACGTGTAACTTCCATGTTTTACTGACCTTAATGATGACAGTCTCATTTACTATTGGCTGTGTCTAAGAAGTAAATTAGGGGCTTGCTAAAATATTTCAAGATAAAGGGATTTACCAGTTACCTGAGTGTGCTGAGGACTTTTGGTTTACATCTTCAGGTGAAATTTGAGAAGTGGCTGATCAATGAGAAGGCCGATGATCTTTAAAGGGTGATGATCAAATCAAGAACCTTATATGGAAAACCAATACATTGTGCAATGGATTGTCATGACTCACTCCAATATATAAATAGATAACTGCAATAATAGAAAAGTCTAATGGCGAATATAGTCCTATACTCTCATTGCACACAAATACAACTGTCCCGCTGTGTTCTTGCTAGTCAAATAAGTGATCTATACCTATTCAAAAAGGACATGTTTGTGGTTTATCATTGTCTTCTCTTTGCATCATATAATGATGCATTATTCTCAAAACTGTCAGCTTGTAATCATTGTTATTAAAGTTACTAAAACTTTTATATGAAATAATATGTAAAGTTATACAATTTATCTATTCTGTCTTTTACTATTCCATATTTTAGATTATATTTAATATATTGTTCTGCCCTGTTTGTGACTGTAGAGCATTAATATTCTGAGCTCAAAATACTTTCCTCTTCTACAACAAATCTTACCCTTAATCATCTAACCCATGCCACATTTCAATATTTCATTGAAGACATGTTAATCACAACTATACTTAAATCTGATTTACCAAACTGTTCTATGACACTATTATCTTCCCTTATTGTAAAAAAATATCTGTTTGATTAATTGGATCTCAAGCAATCAACCAACAAACTTTTTTTAATTCTATTCTTTACCAAAACTTACAGTCTCAAGATGGCTCTTATCACAAAAAATCACACACAAAAAATGAGCTACCTGCTTGCAGCTCAATACAAGTGTGAGGTCTTAAGCAGTATATTAAGGCAGGTAATGATGAAATAAGCCACACTTAGGAACTTAGGCACAAGGAATCAGTTACTTTAGGAACACCTCCTCTGAAAGTGTACTGAATTTCCGATGGAGTATCTCTCAAAACAGAGAACCCCTTGGACTCATGGACTCCTTTTGGATGACAACCAGTCATTGATGTACACCAGCCCATGCTCAAGGTTTATTCTCATGGCCATAGAAGTTGCTTAAAGGGACTATCATGTTGGAGCGCAGGCCCTGATTGCATGTTCTGGACCTCCAAGAACCCATTTCACCAAGTCATTTGAGTCTAAAGGGCACTGAGTTATTTTTGTATTTTTTTTATTGCCTGTGTAGAATGTGTTTTGGGGTGTAACTGTTACGTTGGGATAACAAAAATATTTTCGGGTTAGTACCACTTTAAGGGTGACCATTAGGCATTGCCAGGATATGGTCCTGACCAGATTCGAATTTGCGTCAAATGGTAGATTAGGTTCCATAGACATCTATGAGAGATTCCAGAATAAGATGAAGCCATCAAGTATAATTAACAAGACTGTCAAAACAGCAATTGAAACGCTTGTTCTGCAACTGACACCCTTTTGATCCTTTGTCTTATGGTTAACCAAGCCCACCGAGTATCCACTCAATAAAGGTATTGCCACCCAAGGGGAGGTTGGTTAGGGAGCGGCTAAACCCAACCACATAGTCCCCTGAAATCACAAGACCCTGCCTCTACTGTTTCCCAGCTCAGGAGGTACCCCAAGCCTGCTAACCCACCCCACTACTGTCCACTAGATTCCCTGCATAGCAAAGCACTTGTCGTTGGTAATCTAAACATTGTACACCACAGGCCCACATGGCCCCTATTCAATTGAGCACTTGTTGGTTACTGAAGCCTGTATTGTAGCCCATCAACTAATTTGCTATTCCATTGGTGTGTTTTAGCGAGACGCAAACAATCTACGGGTTGCAGGCTGAAAATTACTGCAGTTGCCAATATCGTAACTTACAACACATCTAAGCCTTTGATCTTTCAAGCCTGCAAAAGTTACAATCCCTAAAATCGCAAATCGCTATACAATTGCTACAATTCCTCAAACCCGCTAATTTTTTAACACCCGTTAATGGCAAATGTAGAAGAAAATCCTATGGGTACCAGATAGGACTCGCAAGGCTACCAGATAGGAGCATTGTAAATGCAAATAACAAATCAATACTGCACTTTTAAATACGGGGAAAGTGATGAAAGACATTAGAATTAATTGCACAACAGTCTCAAGCTTGCAAATCTGCAATCAAAATAATTGTTATATCAATCTCGGTAATCAATGAATTAATACAGGCAACCCACATGGACTAAAACAGTATCTCCTTTTATTTTTATTATTTTGTACATTTCCTATCGGACCTCTAAACAACTTCATATTTTACTGAAGTAATGATGACGGTCTTCATTAGTGGCTGTTTGTAAATTGGTAGTTACTGCCTTGCTTAATTGATCATGATCACACTCGGAAATGCTACTTATGAATGCATGGTTTACGGTTTTGGCTTTTGGCCCGTAAATTGCAGGCTTGTTCAATTGAATCGCTCTGTAATTGTAGCAAATTTCATACGGCCTGTATAAAGTAATCTGCAGGCTTGCAATTGAATAAGGCCCAATGTCTCTAGTAGTTACACTACCTCTGCTGTGCACAGATCCTGTTGGAGGTAGCTGATAACCTGGACCTTAGACTCCTTGTCACCTAGGGGGAAGAGGAGACAGGATGGCACCAAGTCCATGGAGGCAGTCCTGCCTCACACGGGGTAGTCAAAAGGGGGCATAATGTGTGAAATGTATGTTTGCCCAAGGAAGGGACCAGTGCAGATTGGTGAATTAATGAATTAATTAAATTAATATAAATATGTGACCTGAAAAATAAAGCATATGCTCTGATTGGGACACATATTCATGGTGTGTTTCAATTAGAGCAAAGGTGTTTATTATTTTTTTTATCATAAATTAATTTCTGCAACTTGTCCTTGTACTTGGAAACTTGTAACTTGGTTTGAAGAATTGGCAACTCGTCCTAGTCTCCAGTTATAAGTTAACCTGTGTGAGTGGATAAAAATAACCTAAGAACCTACAGGTATGATTGGTCGTCTTGGCCTTTTAAAGCCCAACAAAGAGCAGGATGTGACAAGAGGATACATCTTGTTTGGGGTGATCAGATTACTAGTAACCAGTTTATTTTTGCTTGCCTTTCACAGAGGAGAAATATCATGTAGTAAACCAGTTTTACTGCACTCAAAAGAATGATACAGCCCTGACAAACCCAACAGATCTCCTCCGAACAGGACACATCAACCCCAGAAGAAGCTAATATCTGTAGTTGTTTGTTTCTAATTTCTAAATATTCTGTACATGCTCGAACTGCCTAAAATTTACAGTAAAATGTTTAGATGGCTGTATATAAATATATAGCAGTGCAACACCAAATGTTACTAATATATTTACAACTAGTGTGTCAACTGCTGTTTATTAAAAAATTGCCAAGCTGAATATACTTGTAAAATATAAAAGCAGTTGCATTATAGTGAAACCACTTCATGTAGAAAGCTAAAGATTCCAGGCATTCTGCCAAACCAGGAAAATTGAAAATGCCAGTGCTTAATTTCATTGGTTCATAACACTGTTAGAATGAAAGAAAATGAAATATTAATACCAACCTTACCATTGATACAAATGGGAAAACCTACAAATGCTGGAATGCATAGGTAGGAAAGCTAGCATTTAAAATACATTTTATATTGGGTTAAGTTTTCCTTAAGAATTTAAATCATCATCTTCAACATATCTTTAGAATTCCAAAGAACTACATTTGGTTCCATTCTTCATTATTCACAAAATTTGCAAATTCCTCATGCAAATATAATCCATCCTTTCCTGACCCAAGAAACAACTAAAAGCTAGTGAACTTGATCTGTCCTGACTTCTGAACCCTACTCAGATTTGGTCTTCCTTGCAACTATACTCACTCCAATCTGCCAAAAATGTCACTACCAAGCTCATCCAGCTAACATGCCTCCACTACTGGTCTTCTAATTCTCCTTATTTACTAGAACCTAGATTGATGGGAAAGGGTGGAGTTAGTAAATGAAGAAAGGAAGATAAGTAATGGGAGCATACAAGTTGGATATTGAAGGATCCCTGAAGTATGCTCTTCTAAACAGCTTGATAATAGGGGAAAACGATGTCTGCTACTTGGGAGGGTCATCATATTATATATTGCACTTCCATTTAATATTATTGTTGGTCTTTCACTATCACTGAAATAATACTATATCTACAACCAAGGTACTTCTCAAGTAACTAATCAGTTTAGCAAAATGTTATATACCAGTAAAAATTTGTTGTTTTACAAAAAAAGTTTGACCAATATCAAGTTGGCGGTTTCATGGCAAGGGATGAAAAATGTTAATGGACCACCGTGGCCCAATTTTTTCTGTATGGACTAAACTTGATAATGGGTAAATTTTGGTAAGAAGCAAATAAACAAGAAATAATATACAAAACTTTTCTTATTTAACTTTTTTGTACAGTTATCCTTTGCTGTGTGGCAACATTTTCCTTGCTGAAACTGTTATTAGTGCTACTTTCTCAGGTGAGTGTGTTGAAAAAGCACTGGCAGATTTGGTTGTCACCTTTCCAATGTGCCGGTACAAGGATTAAGAGTCTCCTCCACCTTAGGAAGTAGATAAGCAGAAGCATAATGGTAGATTCCAGTGCAGAGTGATTGTCTTAAAATAATAGATTCAAGGTTACATTATTTTTTCATATTTCAAAAACATGTTCTTTATTATCAAGTGTAGTTCTTCAAAAGAGTATATTTTAAAGAAAAACATTTCTTATTTTCAGAAAAGTCGTTACCAGGAAAGCATAAGAAGAGAAAAGCACAGACACAGTGTTAAAATCATGATCAGTATTTGCAGTTTCAACTTGTTGACTTTGGAGACATAGCTGATTGTACCTAGGAAGTAATCAGGTTAAGTGTCAGATTAGATGCTTGTACCAAGGCTTGCATGATTAGGGCTTATCAGCTTCTTGCCGAGTAGAGGTTAGTACATGGTATAGATTGTCATCTGTGATTTAGAGTAAAATGTAACTCCCCTGTTTGTGCTGCTAACTCCAAGTACTCCTCCAGACACCATTCAATGTAATATAATCACATGAGGGGTGCAATCAAAGGAGAAAAAAGAATAAGAGTGTTATTCTGAAAGTCAAAGGAAGTTGAATGATGAATTCATGGGAAAGTCATGTGTGTGTGTCATGTGTGAGCGGCGCTTACTCAATTCAGAGGCCAATTCAAGCCAATCCAGCACGCTAGTGTTAGATATTGTGCCTCAAATACCGTACAAGTACAGGTATATGTCACTATGCTATTCTTTAGTTCAGAAACATAAGGAAAGACAATGATATATTAGCTTCAAGCTGGATACAAATAGTACTTATCCATGCATGGTTGCTACAAGACACTTTGACTTGAGGTGCAAAGGCCGGAGCAGCAATAAATAGTCCCAGATGAGGTGTGATTGGTTGGTAGAAAGACCAAGGCTTAGCACAACCAATTAGGAGAAACAGCATCAAAGGGTATGCACTTCTCAATGATCTGTCTCTAGAAGACATAACTGTAGCTAGAGAGTGTCGTACATGTCGTATGCATGCTAAGAACTGCCATAAGATTTCCATAAGAACATGGGTATGTAACTGTGATTGTAATCCTACTGAAAAATCCTTCTAATTCCATGGACCATGGACAGCAATGGCCAGGTAATGACGCAGAAACCATCGTAGGGTTTATTCTGAGACCATGACGCATTTTGATGCACCGTGGAAGGCTACGGAGATCTAGTTGAAGAGACATGTAATGGGCTTGCAATATAAATGACAGTGTTCTTTGAAGTATGACTACTAATAAAAAGGATAGAAGACAGAGAAGCTGAAAGGCACAATTGCTAAATACTGTCTTTCACCCATCTTCTCATCTACAGATCTGTGAAGAAGTCATCTGGATGATGAAACTTGTAGGAGAAAGAAAACAGCTCTAAGCCCACCAATTTCCAATTCACCTGATATTATTCACTGCAAGTGAGTTAATTCATGCATTATTTTTTTAAATTAAGTGTTTTCCACCACTTTATTATTGATATGACTGATAAAAAGTCATTCACACATTATTTTCAGGCCCTGTATAACATGTATTTATTAGTGCAGTACATCTCATAAAACATTCTATTTTTATTAATATCTAAAAATCCCTCTAATTATTAAGTTGACACCCCCAGAGGGGTGTCTACACAGGCCACTGATCCCCACCCATGCAGCATTAGGGGAGAAATGTAACCCATTATTCACCTGCTGTTTCTTCCTCAACCAATAAGAGAGCACTTATGTCAGCCTCCAAGTCACTGCTGGGATATGACTCCCTTCTACTTCCTGTCTGTGCTGTGCTGGTGGCATAGCACCTAACATAGTGCCACACTACATATCCCAGGCTGCTTTGCAGCACAAACAGGAACCCTAGAGTTTAAATCAAATGTTTCAGCTAACTTGATTGTCAAAAACTAATGATGAAAGTAATGCTAATTTAGCCTGGATTTGGAGGGGGTGTTAACCCTGCTTACAAGACATTTTGCTAACTTTAAGGTAAGTGTAAAAAAAAAAATTTTTTGGAATGTTTTCATACACTATTAATTCTCAGATGCACTCATAATCCAGGAAACTTAGATATGCCTTTAACAGCTATGTGCTAACTCAGTCAATTATTTAATATTCCTTGTCATAATGTCATTACTAGTTCTAGGCCAGACTTGTCCAGTATTATTATTTGGGGCTAGATCCAGAACATATTTTTTGATAACACAGTAAAAAAAAATGTTTGAGACACTGAATGTTCCTATGGATATTTTTTTAATTACAGTGTTGTTTATACTGATTTTAAGACTGACTTTCCACACTATTTTATTTATTTACCAATAAGCAATAAAACAGTAAGGCCTTGTGCATCTAGCTGCATCATTTCTAAAGCATAACATCACTCTTGCTTTAACGAGTATGCTGAGTTATAGCGGCTGGGGTGTATTTTCGGTGCGATGTAAGATTAACAAAGCATACTTCAGTTTAAGATTGAAGCAGAAGACCACTTAAGGGTTTTAGTCTTGGGGCACTGTGCCCAAACATGGATGTATGTTCTCTGGCTATGATTCTTCCTACATTTTTGATTTCCTCAAACTGAGGCCTTCTGACTCTATCATATTGCTTCATCGCTTCTAACTGATCTCTCAATATTATCCATGGCACATGACCACAACATACAGTTTGATCTCGGCCTCACCCATCTTGCACAGTCCTACAGTTTGTAACCTTGAAAGGAATAGGCTACTACCAAACCATTGCCAACCAGACCTGGGCATATTACACAAGTCATTACTCTCTACCTCTGTCCTCAGGTTCAACTTCCTGTCTTGTCACTACCAGCATTACAAAGAACAATAAAATATGTAGATGGTGGAAGAGGATCCAACTAGGCTGCTGTGCTCATTTTTTTCTGATGTGTTTAAAGGGCCAGTTACCTCTCTTATAGTGCTCTTTTGTTTGTGACAGAGCATTCTGTCTACAATCTAAAAACCTTGTTTTTTACTTTCAGTTTTATGTACTTATTGACATAAAGGTGTTTTTTGCCTTTGTTTATTTACATGTGTAAACCTTCCCCTGGTCACATCTCCTATCTATATTAAAGGTGTGTGCTGCTTTAGTACCGGTCTATGGGGGAGTCTGTTAGTCACAGAGCTTCCCCCAGCACAAGCTGCTACATTCAGGCTCTCAGAGTCCTGTCAATCATCCCTTGTAACCAATGAGCAGTGCAGCTTCTGTCCCACCCACAAGCAGAGCACAGGCACAGGGAAAGCTGTGTGTGAGAAAATAACACTGCGCTGTGTGTGCCAGTGTGTGTATGTGCATGACCTCTGTGTGTATGTGTGTGTGCATGAGGTCTGTGTGTGCCAGTGTGTGTGTGCCTTGCAAAAATAAACCCTGATGAAGAACTTGATATTTTGCAAAATGTTTTTAGAAAGTGGAAACCTGAGAGTAATATGAGGAACATGTGTTCAGATAAAATCGACAGTATATTTATTTTGAATAGCAACTTGACAATAGTAGTAGTCACCTGCTAAAGCTGTAGGTTTATTACATACAGACACAAAACTGTCCTTTAAAATAGCAGAGGTAAGTTTAGTAGGGATGGAGCCCACTTCTTAATGGGTTAAAGAAACCTAAATACACCTTTGTTGATGACTTGGTCATTTCACAACTTTTTTTTTTGTTTGTGATCACCTTTTCCAAATTGTTTAATCAATATCTAGAGCCGGTTGTTATATTGTAATTCTACGTTGCAGGCAATTTGATCTGTAACCAGTACTGTCAGCAGTTTTGTCATGAAGAATTACACTTAGCAACTCCCGTTTTGTCTCATCCGTCTCCAGTGAAGAGTTTGTGTTTCATTACATCCACTGAAAACAGCAGAATTTTATGTTTCAGTTGATAGAAATAAGGCTGTAAGTACTGTCTTATATCTTGGTTAAGTGGGATTTTAAAAGGTTAGCATAACACATTGCGGAATAATTGGAAACAAGCTTCGTTAAGCACATTACTATATTGTCTGATAAATGTTTATGGTTTAACTTAGAGTTAATAGCAGCATTTTTAGAATTCTCATATATACGGCATTAATCACTGTATACTGGTATGAAAGGTGCTGCTTAGTTGTGCTTTGCAAACAGATTCCAATTGTATAGTCTTAAAACCTTTTATGTGTGCGTTTATGTTTCTGGTTCCTAAACAGCTGTGTATTGTAACTAGCTCTATTTAACTCGGGACTTATATTCCAAAGGGAGGATGCTAATGTCAATGAGATCTGCTGTCTATAGTAGGAGGCATGTAATGGAGTTTAACTATGCAGATTTTATATATGTGAAGTATTTATGAAGAACCCTTGGTACAATTACTAATCATCCAAGGTCAACAATATGACTTTAAACCATAATGGAGTTAGTAGTATAAGATCTAATTGAATCTGGGTCCTAGGTGAGCAAGACATGCACAGGTCATGTCAGGCTATGCAGATGTATAATTAGTAGAGGCTTTCAAGGTCAGTGCAGGACATACATGATGAAGTACAAGAACACGGTCCAGTCACTGATCATAGAAGACTACAAAATGTTTCAGTCAATGTTTCAGTCAATGGCTATAAACTATAACTGACGATGGGGTATAAGACTAGACTATAAACTTGCCCGTCATAAATGACGATATTATCTTGGATTGTTTGTGAGCTCTCTCTCTCTCTGTGCTAGCGCTCCCTCTCTCGCTCTCTGTGCATGCTCTCTCTGTGCGCTCTCTTGTGCTCTATGTATGCTCTCTGTGTGTGGTCTCTCTCTCTGTCCTGTGTCTCTCTCCCTCTCTTTCTTTCTCTCTATTCTGTGTGTCTCTCTCTCTCACTCTCTTTCTCATTCGCTTTCTCTCCCTCTCTTTCACCCTTTCTTTCTATCTCTCTCCCTGTCCTCTCTCTCTGGCCTGTCTCTCTCAGTCCTTTCTCTCTTGCTCCCAGGCTCTGTCTCTCTCTCTCTGTCTCTGTGTGTGCTCTCTCTCTCTCACTCTGTCCTGTCTCTCTATCTCTCCATCCTGTCTCTCTCTCTCTCTCCTATCTCTCTCTTTGTCCTGTGTATGTGTCTCTCTCTCTGTCCTGTCTCTCTAGCTCGGTCCTGTATTTTTCTCTCCCTCTCTCTCCCTCTCTCTATGTTCAGTCTCTCTTGCACTGTCCTGTCTTTCTCTCTGTCTGTGCAATCTCTTTATGTGCACTCTCTCATTCTGTACACTTTCTGTGTGTACTCTCTCAGGTGGGTGTGCACTCTAGATCTGTACCTCTCTCTCTTTCTGTACCCCTCCCTCTCTGTCTCTCTTTCTCTCTCTGTGCTCTCTGTCTGTGCGCTCACTCTCCATGCGCTCTCTGTCTGTGCACTCTCTCTCTCTCTGTGCTCTGTCTGTGCATTCTCTCTCTCTGTGCGCTTTCTGTCTATGCACTTTCTCTGTGTGCACTCTGTCTGTGTGCTCTCTTTCTATCTGTGTTCGCTGTATGTGTGCACTCTCTCTGTCGGTGGGCTCTCTCTCTCACTCTTGGTGTGCACTCTTTTTGTCTGTACACTGTCAGTGCATACTCTCTCTGTCTGTGCGCTCTCTCGCTCTATGTGTGCTGTCTGTGTGCGCTCTGTCTGTGTGCACCCTCTTTCTTTGTGTGCACTCTCGCTCTGTACCTCTCTCTCTCTGTACAGATCCATCTCTGTCTCTCTCTCTCTGTTCCTCTCTTCCTCCATCTCACTTTGCTATCTGTCTATCTGTGCTGTGTCTCTCTGTGCTGTCTCTGAACTACGTAATGGCTGACGGCTGCTGTTACTGCAGCTTTTAGGCCATCACGATCACGCCCCTTACTCACACTGTCAACTATTTTAGTGGATACCCACTATATACATTAAGTCTGGGTCTAGGGTCTTCAGTAACACTTTTAGCCTTATTTTCCTATTAACATTTCCTGTTTCTTTAAAAAAAAAATCTATATAATCTTTTGCGTAATAAAATGTAATAATGTGTAAAGTAAATTAAGAAAATATAGACAGAGCTTTTATGGTCTTCGCTTTTATATGAAATTGTTCTTTACCGAAGGCTTCCATATTCATTTTAAGCCTGATTCTTGTAGCTTCTGTTGCAGCAGGATTTTTTGTAAACTAATGAGGTTTCCCATAGAGCTTATGAATGCACTGACAGTTGCATATGCTGAATTCCCACTGTGCAAATATAAACTTCCTGTGTATTCAAAATCTCATACCATCCTCATGGAAGTAGATCACTGGAACAAAGATGGTAGATTCCACAGCAGCATAGTTCCATATAAAGTTAATTATTTTTTCTTACATTCTAACAACTTACATTCTAATTTTTCAAAAGGGGTCGTTTTATATTTTTTACTATGGCGGTTCTTTAATATACATCTTGTAGACAAAAACATTTAAAATACTTAATATTTTGAGGCATATAAGCATCAAAGAATAGCACCACTTAGTAGACTTGGACTATTCATTAAAAAAAATGCTTTCTAACTATTACAAATCAATTATATCTTATAGGGTCAGACTAACATATGAATTAATGGTTCCTTTCACTGGATCATATTTCCATAAATTAACACATTGAACAGATTTAAATTACTCTATGATTTATCAAGCTTTCATTTAATTTCATTGAAATGCTAAGTGCATTCAAATGGCTGTAATATTGTTTTCAATTTCTGTCTTCCTTTAATTTCATAAATCCATCATGTAACACATAATCAGGGCCATTTTATTTGGACAATAAATGGAAAGAATACCGGTGATGCTTTTACTGCAAACATTTAATTTCCTGACCTACTGTAGTATGCTCCATGTCCAATGCCTATAATATGTTTTTTTATAATGAATTTGAATATATGTTAAAGCAAGTCTCCTTGGGTCTGTTAGTTACTTCTGCAATATCATCTGTCTTTTAAAAGTATATTTCGTAAGAGCAGATATTTTTTTTCTCATAACATTAAACTTGTTGTCCAACTCTCCGTGGGAGATCAATGTCTCTGGTTGTGCCTATCCATAAGGTTTTCTTGGCAAGTGGTTTGCCAAATCCCTCTACAGTGTACCACGATTTGACTGACTCTGCTATGGCCTGCCCATCTTGGGTGACCCCATATGGTTTATCTTACAGTTTCATTGAGGTGCAAAAGCCCCTTCACTACGAGTAGGTAGTGATCCAGAACATTAAACTAGTGGTCTGTAATCTATAGTTTAGAGCTTGATGTGGCTCAGTTCAGGTCAACACAAGAGTCCTTGTCATCCAACAACTGATTATTTTTCTCAAATGTAGACTTCCTTTCATGATACCGGTCAAGATGTCACCGGTTTATTCTCACTGTCAAGATCAATAATACTTCTCAATCTCCACCAGTGTGTTTGTAGAATATGCTGTGTAAGGTGACCTCTGAAGAAAGATTTAGAGTTTCCCCAGAGACACCATGAGACTTGTCAATAGTTTTATTGTGACATATAACTTATGTACCCGGGGTCGTTTCTAGAGTGGTATATTATGGGGCAGTTATAAATAGTTTTAGGGCTTATTCGTCTTTTCTCATGACCAACTGTGGTTGACAACACCTTTATGGTGTTAACTTCCCAATCCACCAAACTATGGCATCCACTGATATGCATCTGTAGCCTGTCTAAAAAAAGAAGTGATAGGGGCTCCACTATGAAATTCTGAGATTGTATGGTAGCCAAGGTGGCAACTCTCCACCATGTTAAAAGTAATCCAAAACACATAGTGCAACTATGCCCCACAGCCCAGGTACACAGCTGTCTGGTTTCTTCCTCAGCAAACCTGACCAAGAGGCAATATAGCTTTGTTGGGCCACCAGGTTGCTCAGGTCGGGGCAGCTTCCCAAACAATTAATTATTTGTGGATGACACAACGCATTATGTTGTTTCGACTACTGGTTAATTTCTCCACATATGAACTTCTAATAAGCACCACTTATGTTCCAATATTACTGTCAGTTTACACAATGTATCATCTTATTTTATCTACCCAGAAAACTAGAAAGCAATCATACCATAGCAATTATTTTCATTTACACATTTATGTTCCCAAAATTATATAATTATACCTAAGTGCAATAAGTGTTTTGTTTTATAGTTTAACCTCATTATATGTTTTCATATATTCTTATACTTAAAAGAACAAAAAAAATGAAGAGACATGTATAAGCAAACTAATTTATTTTAAGTTTGTGTGAGGTAAGGGGGAGACATTACATGATAGATAGAAATGTAGGTTCAAATGCTTCTTCTACCCTGTGTTAGTTATCTTTTACAGTGATAATATCATGTTGGGTGATCTCAGCCAATCACAGGGAGTGGACAGAAAACATCCTAGGATGTGACTTATGATTGGATAAGAAGAATACATGTGATTATCAATGCAAATAAGAAGTGGAGCATTTAAACCTGGCATGATTGGAGGACACAATGATTTTTTAGATTATTTTACTGATTTTTTAGAGAGGAAAAAGCCGTTTTACCTGATCAGTTAGCAACACGTGCTAACAAATACACTAATTAAAGTTTGCTAATGCCCCACCCATCATGTTCACCTTGATTAAGTTTCCACCGATTCCTGACAAGCTTTGGCCAATTGCATCAACATAGCAACAAATGTTCCCTATCTCAATCCACATGTACTACAACTAACTATTATTATTTTGAATTTTGTGTTGTTTTAGAATTTTGTATTTTGACTAATCTTACTGTTTTTGAAATCCTCTACTGATTTAGTAATTTTTTTTAAAAGAACCTATTGCACTATTTTTGACATTTTGTGAAGACCTTCAGATAAAGGTGCTATATAAATGTAAATAAACAGGCAACAAACAACGCTTGAGCATCTCATGACTGATTACAAGAATATACATTTTTATTAATGGCTTTTTCAGGACCTGTGCAAATTCCTAACAATAAATGTTACTGCGATCTTACTGTCCCTTGTCTGTACATTTTTTACATTAGATCCTGTATATAACCTCCCTGTATTAACAAAAGTGAAGGTTGCCATTGCAATCCATCAATATAATCCATTTAAGCAGCCCCCATATTAATGGAGACTTGTCCGATGTTTTTCTGTTTTACCTAGAAGATTGTAAGACGTGCCTTGGATTTATTGTTATGTGCTGTCCTTGACACTTGGGTTAAATGCAAAGATTTACAATTATGCACAGCAGAACAAATGGCTAACTTTAAAAATATGGAAATATCCCACTGAGCTAAGAAAGCAAAATACATCAATGACATATATGAAGTTTTAGTCGTTTGGTATTGAACTGGTATTCATGTGCTGGTGTAACACCCATGGGCAATAGACAATCTAAATTTATAAAGATTATTTGCAAGCACTAAAGAAAAGATGGCAAAGGCAGTACATCAAACTTTACAAAATTTGTTAAAAATTAAAAAAAGACAACATATAAAGTAAAGATAACAGAGTCAAGGAATTCATAGAAACTGCTCTATATTATCTTAAAGGGCACTCAAAACTAAAGGAAAGCACTTTTTGCAATTTTAAAACTGCTTCATATTTCCCTGTTTTTTACACATTTTTATTGAAAACCAAGTTATTATGAGAACAAATAATCGGAAGAACTCTTTTTGCCCATACTCTGAGCCCAATTAAATTGAGCAGTCGTAAGCTACTGGAGCCCGTAAGTGATGCCGTAAGTTAAGTTGCCTTTCAATTGGCATCTTTTTGCAGGCTCCAAACAGTTTACAAGTTACGGCTTTGAAAACCATGAGGTTGTTAAACCCGGAACTTACAGTCCCCCGAAGCCTTTGATCTTTCCTGATGCAAGAGTTACTATCAATAAAATCGCTATTCAATTGCTACAATTTCCCAAATGTTTTCACACCCTTAAACGGCAAATGTAGGAGAAAATCCTACAATTGCAAAAAGGGAGTTAAACATCTGTTTGTAGCACTGTAAATGACGGGGAAAGCGAAGAAAGACATTAGAATTAATTGCACAACAGTCGCAAGCTCGCAAATCGGCAATGCATTTTTAAAACATTTTTTTATGCGTCATTTCGGGGTTATATCGATCTCGGGAATCAATGAGTTAATACATATCAGGCCACCCACATGGACTAAAACAGTATTGGCATTCTTTTCTTTATTTTGTTTTTTTTGCTTGACCGATCGCATATGATCAACATGTAACCTCCATGTTTTACTGCTGTAATGATGGCTGTCTCATTTTCTATTGGCTGTTTTCGAAATGGGTGGTTACGGCCTTGCTTAATTAATTATGTTCCCGCCCTGAACTGCTACGTATGGATGCATGGTTTACGGCTTCGGCGTGCAACCCGTAACCTGGAGGCTTGTTCAATTGAATAGCACCAGAATTTTAGCAGAGTTCAAGCCTGCAGACATACGGCCTGTATACCGCGAGATGCGGGCTTCGAATTGAATCGGGCTCTCTGTATTTGCCCCAGCTTAAACATTTGCCTTTTCCCATTGGTTTCTCCAGATGTACTAACCCCAAAGGGAAAAAAAAGGCAAAGGAAAACAAAAAGCTGAAATGTATTATTGCGGGGAAGAGAGAATAAGGATATAGACAGCTTCCATCTTTTTCTCCTTACGATCTCATTATGTTAGACAGTGCAGATGACATAGAGGTAACACCAGGGTAATTATATAGACACTAGCGACTTGCCTGTCAAAAATGACGAAAATAAAATTTGAAGCCTGGCAATGCTGTTTGCCACACAATTTATGTCTTTTGGCCCTCTGAGCACCTTTAGCCTCTCCCGTCATGTACTTCAACTTTGCTGCTTTGCAATGATCACCTTCGGCGCTCATTGCGAGCCTTACAATGACTGCCTTTCCTCCCGCCTACTGTACGGGCCTCTCATTGCAGGGTACATTAACCTGCAAGTTTTGTGCTTGGGAATGCCATGTGTCTCTTTCCAGCATCTCCTCCCTGTCCCTTCCCTGTGTGTTTCTCCTCTGTGTGTCTGCTTAATCTTTCCGTCGGTTTTATTTCAAGTCCTGCGTTGTTCGTGCAAGTGTTATTGTCTATGCTATCGTGTATTATCTTAGTCCGGCGTATTTTTCAGAGTTGGGTATTTTTCCAAGGTTGGAATGTGCTTCTCATTCCATTTTCCGTTTCTTTACGTTTTTCGTCCGCCATTTGTTTTCTCGTGTAGCTGATTTTCGAGTGACAAAACACTGAAAATTTTGCTTAAATTCGCTTACAACCTCACTCCCAGGCATCCTGGCTCTCCCCTGTGCTGTGTGTGAGTGTGTGTTTAATTGTTTTTGGGGGGGTTTGGCCGTTACATTTGAGTTAAGATTTTTTTTTGCCCCCGTTCCTCAAGTGCTTGCAGCCTAAGTCCTGCGTGATTCAATGCCCCAACTGCTTGCCTTGCTTCGAGGCTTCGGGAGGCTTGGAGGACAATGAGCGCCTTTGGTCGTTCATTGCCTAAGTCCTCTGAGCTCGGAAGGCTTCTATGCCTCAACGGCTCGGCTCGCTTCACAAGGCTCACAGTTGTGGCCCTCTGGGCCAGAAATGGCTCACTTCGCAAGGCTTGCAAGCGTGACGACAAATTGCAGTTTGACAATTATAATATGTGATTTATGTGCGGCTTGAAAAGGATGTTGGAAGTTGAGCATAAATCTTCTTCAGCCGGTCATCATTTTCAAAACCTTTTGCATAACCAAACCACTTTGTCAGTCAGCCATATTGTGTACACTTTCTTTCTCCATCTCTAATCCTTCTCCCTCTCTCTTTACCCCTTCTCCCTACCTTCACAATTTACCTCTTTTCTCTCCCATATGTCTTCCCCCTAATCTCTCCCCTTTTTTTCTTATTCCATTTTTTATTAAAAGAAAGTATTTGCAACAACATACAGGTGAAATATTTGTTGTTATAGGGAGTTTAGAATATAAAGTTATACATTATTAAAATTGTTATTCTTTTGCTTGATATATTTGCCAATAAAGATTGACACAAATTATAATAAAATGGCTTCTAATATATATACCTAGTAGATTATGGATATTTGAGAAAAGTCCTAAAGACTTAATGCTCCATGTATAGGGATATAGTGAGGTTATACAACATATTCTTGGTTTGGTTGTTATCATGTATCCCTCTAGTTGTCAAATTAAAAGCCATGGAAATGTATTAGGAGGAACGCGAATGGAGGAATTAGATTGTAGATTCATGAATATATTAAGCTGTTTGGTTAGTTTATTTTTAGTGACTCTGATTTCCATGGCATGTCAATGTGGCTTTTGGTTGCCAACGTTGGGAATTGTTCTAGTTTGTTATGGGGATTGGAGAGATTAGGTCTTCAAAAGCCTAGGAGAGAAGATCCCATGTCTAGTTGTGAGTTAAATATCTCAGAGGCAAGGAGCATCACATGCCTCCATAATCTTTCAGCTTTAGGGCAAGTCTACCAGATGTGGATAAATGTACCAATTTCAGCCTCTAAAGTATAGTGGACTTAAAATGGGATTCCATTTATTACGTTTCTCTGGGGTAATATAGACCCAGTGGAGTACTTTGAGAGAAGTATCAAGAATACTATAGTTTAATATGCCCCTTGAGCGGTTCGACCAAGCTTCATCCCAAGATTCTTGGTCCCATATTGGAGAGTGGTCATATTCCTGATTGGGTATGTAATTGAATTTGTGACCTATTAAAGGTTTTTATAGTGTACCTATTATGCCTCGCATGAGTGCAGCATTTTTGCATGTACAGGCAAACCAATTTTCCCAAGGTCATCCCATTTGTCGAATAATACTGGATACAAAAAGTGTTTGATTTGGCAGTAGATGAAATGTTCTTGTGGAGGAAAGTCATGGGAAAGTTTAAGTTAAAGAAGTTTTAGTTCAGAGGAGGAGGAATGGCAGTTTCAGTTCTGTTTTGTCGATGTTGACTCTTAAACCCGAGAATCTCTGTAAAATCTATTGTATGTAAAAGGAAAGGCATTGAGGGGAGGGGGTTTGTGAGGGTACAGAGAAGGTTATCAGCAATAAGTCAGCATTTGAACTGATGAATAAAGTTAACTTATCCATATAAATAAGTCTGGGTAATAAATGGATCATTCGATCCGCCATGAGTTCTGATAGGATTTTAATATCTCAGTTCAGTAGGGAGATGGTCTGTAGCTTTCAAACTTCAGGTGATCTCTTCCTTCTTTGCAGATAACCACTATTTTGGCTTGGATTAATTCTGGTGAAAAGAAATCCCCTTCTAGAATTGAATTAAACAGTGTTGTAAGGTGAGGGTCAAGGAGGTTAGCAAATGTTTTATAATAAAGGTTTGTTAAGCCATCTGGCGCCTGTGATTTGCTTGCCTTAAGTTTTTTAATTTTGTCTCTGACTTCTTTTTCTGTGATTTTAGTGCTTACATTTCTTAGGTCTTGTTGTGGGAGGGATGGGAGGTTTCAGGAGTTAAGAAAACTATTAATTAAGTGGTTATTGGACTTTGTCTCCCTTTTTTACACCTCTCCTCTATCCCCTCTTTGCTCTCCCCTTCTCCATCTCCCCTGCTCTACAATATCTTTGCCCTTTACTCCCCGGCCCTCTCTCCCCTCTCCTTTCTCCATCCTCTCCCCTATCTCTCCCACCTCCTCTCTCCCTCTTTCTTCCTATTAACTCTCTTCTTCCCTATCTCTTTCCCTTCTCTGATTTCCCCTTCTCTATCCCCTACTCTCTCTAACTTATCCTCTCACTTCCGTTTCCCTCACTCTATTCCCTTCACCTATCAGTCTTCATTTCTCTCTCCCCTTTCCACTCTTCTCTCCCTCTCCCTTTCTTTTTTTTTTTTGCACTGGGGCCCTCTGTACACTGTTGGTCGGAGTAATATGGATCAGCCACGTCCTCTTTTAGAGAGGAGTGGTGAATATTTTCTGCCGCAGTCAGCAAAAACCTGCCGCAATTTTAATAAATAAGATTGCTGGATCTCAGATCACATATTTCCATGAAATAAAAACTTAAATGCTTAAAACACTCTTTTTAGACTGACCCCAGTACATAAAAGATATATGTTTGAGTATGTATAAGAGCACGATTAAAGGACCAATGTACTATAAAAAATAATGAATGTTAAAATGAAAGTACATGCATATGTATTTTTGATTTATAATGTTTAAACTTTTCAATGCAAGTAGTTATACTTTAAAGCTCTTACATTTATTGTTTTCTGGTCAACGTGCTGTGCTACTTAGCTCCGCCTCATTACATAATTAGTGGAAGAACAGCTGTAGCAGACTTCCGGCTGAGTTCTCCAAAAATTGCGTTTTTCTCTTAAAATATTTTTATGTCCATGGCTTTGTTATTGTTTAGTTGTTTAGTCATGTTTGACTCTCCATGACTCTATAAACTGAAGCACCTAAGCACATCTGTCAGCCATCGCCCCATCTGAGCTCTAACATGCTCATGCTCATTGCTTCCATTATCTCATGTATCCATCTCCGCCTCTGCTGTCCCTTTTTTCATGTGTCTTCCATTTTTCCCAGCATCAGAGCCTTGGGAATCCATGTTTTATCATGATATGGCCAAACTATTTGAGCTTCAGCCTCATGATCATACCTTCCAGTGAACAGTTTGGCTTGATTTCCTATAGTGTTGATTGATTGGATCTTCTTGAAGTCCAAGGGACTCCAAGCAGTTTTCTCCAACACCACAATTCAAAGATGTCAATTCTACGGACTCAGCCTTCTTTATGGTCCAGCTCTCAACTGGGAATGCCATAGTTTAATTATCCAAACCCTTGTTGATAGTGATATATCTTTGCTTTTTAATATCTTGTCCAGACTTGCCATAGCTTTCCTCCCCAGTAGCAATTATCTTTTCATTTCATGGCTGCAGTCCCTATCTGAAGATTTTGGAGCCCAGAAACTACACAGCTAATTTTGATAGTTTCTTAGATACATGAGGTTTTTCCTAAAATTCAGAGGCCCTTTAAATATATACACCGTAAAACCTGCCAGGTTGTTGCAGTGGCTCTTACTGGGCTTGATCATCAACAGTGTAATTAATTATTTATAAGATATTTCTCCCTAGAGCATCTTCAAATAATTTACAGTTCCGAGGTAGAGAAGAAAACCAGAAGAACAGAAAAATGTGATGGTAATTTAATACCTGCAGAACTATTCGCTTCCCCATTTCTTACAGTTACTGTTTTATTTGTGTTTTGTCAGTTTTTGGCTGTGTTGTAGGGTTAACTGTAAACTGTTCTGTATTACATTTATTGCAGTAATCTGTATCATTTTTACAGCAGGCAGGAACAACACTGAAAATGCTCATCACAAAATAGGCTTTTTACTTTCTGAAAACCTCAGATGTGATTACACACAGCGAGTACAATACCTGGGCCTGCTTCCTTCACAAAGTAAGTGCCGATAACGAAGATTGATAGCTTTTTCCTCCATGGCTACAAAATACGGATGTACTGGGCTGATGGCTCTCAGGCAAACTGCCAGCCAACCTTGGGATGGTGAATTTAGCACAAATATCTAAATGGAACTTAAAAAATGCAATTCAACGGCTTTTCAGTACGTGCTGTTACGATTTAATGAACCACTAACAAGATAAGCTGGTGATTTTAATTAAGCATTGATCATTAATAAAAATTCATATTTAATCATTCATAATAATAATATTTATTTTTAAAGATTAAAGTATCGGAATGCAGTTTCATGTTTGTCTCCACCCTGATAAGGTCATTAAGGAAAGAGTAGGCTGACAGACAGGAATAAAGGCTTTTAAGAACAATCAGATATGATAAGAGATTAAATAATGATTCAAAGGCTGCCCCGGAGCAAATGCGTGTTGGCAACAGAAACTACTGTAACAAGTTTTCTGCCAATGTTGGTACACTGTCAGCCACATTAAATTAGCGGCCCTGGTACAGCCGCAAAGCCTGCGGGCTTGAAATTCGTTGGAGTTACAGGGCGTTAAAATTAGCCAAGCACGCAACAGATGTGGCCGACATCCAAATTCGTAAACCATTCTTGCGATTGCGGACGTGAACATGAACAATTAGTCAAACCCGTAGTTACGGGATTAGATGGAGTAAATAGTAAAAGAGATCGCCATCATTAAGTCACTGAAAAATGGAGGTTAACACATTAAACATAAATTAAACAATTTTATTGCAGATTTGAGAGCTTGAGCATGTTGTACTATTAATTTTAATACCTAACATCACTTTCCCTTTAATTTAAAATACAGTATTGCGTTTTTTTTTCATTTACAGTGCTACGGATAGAACTTTAACCCCCTTGCGGGTCCTTTCTAGTACCTGTAGGCTTTTTGGCTCCATTAGCTGTTTACAGGTTTGAACGCCAGTTCGTCCTTGTGGATTCGTAGCAATTTAATAGCGATTTGCGATTGTAACGTTTACGGGCTTGACAGAACAAAGGCTTAGCTGGGACGGAGTTCCGATTTTGACATCATGTAGGGTTTTTCCGCCTGTATCCTGCAGATCGTTTGCAGGTAGCTGAAAGACACTAATTTAATAGCCGTAACTCTTGCGGCCTTCCTTTACGGGCTACAAATTTTACAGTTGGCGGAATTTAATAGGGCCCTTGGTGTCAGAAAATTTAGCAACTGCCTGTTAGACAAAACCACCTCCACCCAATGACCATATAGTGTGTGGATTACAGTCTGAGCGTTGAAAGTGAATTTAATGTAGAATATTGCTTTTAGAAATCATTGAATAGAAATTGTATTAATGACCAGTGTCTAATTAAAACATCTAGTTTGTGTTAGGGCATTAAAGTGGTCCTTTAATCAATATTTAATGTGTGTGTGTTTGCATCGCTCAGTCGTGTCTGACTCTCCGTGACCTCATGGACACACACCATGTTGATCCACTTGGTTTTCATGGCAGAGATACTGGAGTGGGTTTCCACTTCCTTCTCCAGTTCGCCACAGATCCTGGTAATCCTAGGTGGTCCCCCATCCAAGTACTGATCAGGCCCAACCCTGCATGGTGTGACCTCTTGGTTTCTTGACTGGAATCAAACCCAGGTCACAGCAGTGAAATCACCAAATCCTAACCACTGGACCACTACGGAACTCTGTATATGCAATATGATGTTAACATATGGTCAAATTCCAGTGCAGCACATCACATATAATAGTTGTCAAACTGCGATTCGCCGCCACTCTTGCGACAAATCGCAGTGTGACAACTACGACCGATTGCAAAGCCCAGCGCATGTGCACTGTGTTGGGCGCCAGTCGCGCGGATGCATAATGCGCCGGTCGTGCGCGTTGCCCGGCATCAGCCGCAAGGGAGGAAGAGGCACATGGGAGGAGGGGAAAGGCAGACAGAGGAGGAGGGGAGAGACACAGGGGAGGGGGAAGGAGACACAGGGAGAGGGAAAGAGACACGGGAGGGGGGGGAAAGAGACACGGGAGGGGAGGGTAAGAGCCACGGGAGGGGAGGGAAAGAGACACGGGGGGAGGGAAAGTGACACAGGGGGAGGGAAAGAGACACGGGGGGAGGCGGAAAAGAGACACGGGGGAGGGAGGGGGTACAGAGACATGGGGAGGGGGAAAAGAGACACGGGGAGGGAGGGGGAAACAGAGACACGGGGGAGGGGGGAACAGAGACACAGGAGAGGGGGGAAACAGAGACACAGGGGAGGGGGAAGAGACACAGGGGAGGGGGAAGAGACACAGGGGAGTGGGAAGAGACACAGGGGAGGGGGTTAAAAGCACAGAGGAGAAGGACAGGAGGGGAGAAATGAGACACAAAGGAGGAAGTAGACAGGGGGAGAGACTTGCAATAGGCACCAAAGGCGCTCATTGCGAGGTCCGTGATGAGCGCCAAAGGCGCTCATCGCGAAGCCAATAAAGTAGAGGGTGGGAGAGGTAGAGGGGGGAGGCTCACAATGAGCGCCAAAGGCGCTCATCGCAAGGCCAGTAAAGTAGAGGGGGAGGCTGCCATTGTGTGGCAAACAGCATTGCCAGCTTAACTTTTTATTGCCGGGCAAGTCGCTAGTAGGAAACATAAACTACTTCCCAAAGCCTTCTTCTTACTACCCTCCAGGCCCCATCTCCCTATTCTGTCTCCTCTCCTACATTCTCTCATCACCTTAACCATTTATCTTAATAAAGTCAATGTTCACGTCACACTTTTGACATTATTATCTCTCACAGTGAATATGTGACAAGTGTGTCAAGCATGCCCAGCTGGCATTAAATGAATAATCAAATGACTTTAACACCCTAAAGGGATGTGGAATGTAATTTTGTGTATCGTGTATTTAAAAAAGCATGTTTTAAGGGGTTTTTTTATGAAAAAATATTTAATAAAATGTGTTTAAACTTGTTGGAAACTAACAGGAAATCCCTCTGTGTTAGTTGAGTATGTGCGACGACTCACATGACAGTATGACTCATATAGCTATATTGCTGCACATTGGCTGACAGGGACAAGCCCCTAGGGCAGTTTATTCTGCTCCAGGAGCTTCATTTAAAAAAAAAGAAACATACAGTTCAACATTATGAAATGCCCTTTTTCAAAAGGAACACATGTGCTCAGTGGCCCTTTAAAGTATATGTGGCTATCACATGAAATAAAGTCATTAGGAAAGAGGGATCCCTTCATGCAATGAATGCTTTATATACCAGGTGTCATATTTAATTCAACGCCTGCAATTCGTTCGACGACGGCCGAATGTCTGCGGGTGTGTTTCGGGCACCCGTTGGTCTCCGATTACGATGCTATTCAATTGCTCAAGCCCGCAAGTTACTGGCCCAAAGCCAAAACCGTAAACCATACACTGGTTCAGGGCAGTTCAGGGTGGGAGCATGATCAATCAAGCAAGCCTGTAAACTCCAATTTGAAATCATCCAATAGAAAAGGGGTCATAATTACGGCAATAATTATGGAGGTTAAATGTCAATCAATTAGGTTTGGGGGTCCGACATGCGATCAGACTCTCAAATCCTCAAAATAAAGAATGATGTAAATTAATGCCAATACTGTGCTAGTCGCTATGGGTGGCCTGATATGTATTAACTCATTGATACCCGATCGATTTAATCCCCGAAATTAAACACAAAAAATAAATCTAATTTCTTGCTGATTTGCGGTTTGAGACTGTTGTGCAATTAATTCTAATATCTGTCATCACTGTTATTTACAGTGCAGTACTGATTTTTTATTTGCATTTACAGTGCTACGAATAGGTGTTTAACCCCTTTGTGGGTCCTCTCTAGCACTTGTAGGATTTTCTCCTTCATTTGCCATTTACGGGTGTGAAAACATTTGCGGGCTTAGGTAAATTGATCAATTGAATAGCGATTTGCGATTTTAGCCTTGCGAAAGTGAAAGATCAAAGGCTGCTGGAGCCTGTACATTGCGAAGTTATCCATCGCCATTTGTTCAAGGACGTAACTCAGGAGCCGTTCTGAGCCTGCAAAAAGACGCCAATGGAATAGCAAAGTAGCTTGCGACCTCACTTACGGGCCACTTGGATCTCACGAAACCTCAATTGAATGGGGGCCCAGATGTCTAAGCTCAAGCATATGATGCACAATCTGTTAATTCAATGTAATAAGTTCCAGTATAAGGCAGCTGTACACCATTGCTAAGATACCAGAACGCTTGCAAACACAACCCAAATCAATAACTGCTCCTCAACCTTGAAGTTTCACTTTAGGGTCTCCTGAACAATCTCATTCCAGCAAAACCTCTGCTAGCCAGGGCCTCTCTTAACCCTGACCCCTTGAGGGTTCAATACACAAGACATGAGGTTGAGTCCACCCTCAAAACCTAATATACAGCAGAGAAGGGGAGTGACAAAGCAGTGAAGTAATGAACCAAATTTAGGCCTCCATCATATGACTGACGATGATTACATGATAAAATCCCATGTTAAGAATAAGTAAGCAATCACATTGTGCATGTCAAAACCCTGACAAGTTACCAGCAACAACCTCCCCATTATAAGGCTATACTATGGATAATGAGTCAAGATACTACAACATAATCTATAGGGAGAGGCCACAGACATGTAGAACCATCAAACATGATGGTATGACCAAGTACTAAGGCTGTTCAAAGTCTTAGCGAGTGATGTAAAGCTCTAACTATCATTTTTTAACTTTCCGTGCAACGATCTGTGCAGGGAAGGGGTTTATGTAAAAAAAATGGATGGTTTATGATCACTCTGCCTTGCTCCCCAACCAATCACATATATAGTTGTCAACAGTTGTTGCTAACGAAGGCGCTCCTTGCCAGCAACTGCAGACTTAAGGCCCGCAAAGCGAGGGGCCGCATTTGCGGAGGTGGAGGCTCCCACCGTGACCGCAACATATACAAACTTAGCATCCGCAAATACGAGCCGCGCCACTTACAGAAAAAAATATTACGACCTCGCAAAAAAACGACATTAGCGGCCGAAACCTGTGCACATGAAAACACTAAAACCTTACAAAATACACAAAACAAACACATAAAAAGCTTACCCACAGCAAGGAGGGGCACCCAGCACCTCTAAAAGTGAAGTTACAAGTCAATTTAAGTCGAAATTAAAGAGTTTACACACCCGAAAATCCTCTAAGCAAGAGAAAAAATGGCCGCCGAAAAAAATGAAAACGAGGCTACAGGACCCTAAACACGCAAAACACCACGAAACACATACAGATTTTTCCAAAAATCTGGACGAGCTCCAACAACAAGGACGCTAAATCAGCCATAGCCGCGGACCACATACATTAGGCGCCATTTTGCAACACTAACTGACACAATGCGGAAGTACACAGGTACCCTAACGGATTTTACTCGCGCACGCACACTATTTACACTACACACATTGCTGACACTTACACAGCAGCTCCACAACACTGAAAACACACATTGTATGCTGCGGCAACATCAAAACAGATTGTCAGCTCTTCAACACAATCCTTCCTGCATTACTTCCAAATTGGTAAAGTATATTAATTTATTAATGTATTATTTATTTGATTACCATACACCAAACAGCATTAACTCACTCATTTTTTGACGGGCAATATTCTAGTAATATAATAAAGGTCTGGGATGGGGTGGTGGGAGGAACGATGATAATGTTGGTTGAGTCTGCTCACATTAGTTACAGTTAGTTTAATTAAGTGGAGCATCTGACCTTCCAACTGAAGAAGCATGGCTTGAGTACTTGTGCAAGATGGCCGCTGAAGAGTGAGAAGGTCTTCCAGAAGCAGAAGATTATTATTATTTTTGTATTATTTTTGAGTGTTTCGATTGGCTGGTTAGGTTTATCAAGCAATTTGATAGTGAGATGGTTTTTCGTAACGTTAGCAAAGTGTTACACTTATCAAGGTGGTACAATGTAATAGAATCGCTGATTAGTTTGAGTTCACACTAATTTTGCTTAGCGAGCGCCATGTAATCGAGACCTAAATCAGTCAGTTTGCAATGTTTTCTCTGAAAGCCACAAGACACTTACACTTGGACTTTTATTGGCAAATTGACTAATAAAAAAATACAGGACTCACTCCGAAACCAGGTGATTCATCTTTGAGTAGTTTTTTCATATAGATAAATATATATTTTACATAATCCAGACTTTCTTGGAGCTGTATCCTATGTTTTGTTTAAACATTCCTTTAAAAAACTCTTTTATACCAGGAATATGACCTCTTCTGGATTGCTACCTTGTCGTGGTGAACGAGCTTGTGTACCTCAATGAAGCTGTGAGCTCTACCATGTAGGGTCAACCAAGATGGGCAGGTCATAGCAGAGAGAAGGAACCGGCAACCCACTCCAGTATCTGAGCCATGAAAACCATATGGATAAGCACAACCAGAACCACAGACAGATGTGCCTGGCGTGCTGCGACCATATGGTCACTGAGAATCAGGCACAACTGAAGGACAGAACAACAGCAACAACCTTTTATAAAGTTTCATAGCGATATTTAATCTTTATGAAGCCGAATCCTCCTGATCTGCTGCACCACCACAGTACACAATCTCATTGCTGTCTTCTCGGCACATTATATTTCCCTATAGAACATGTTAACATCTATATAAATAAATAATAGCTCAATGAATATTAAAGGTACCGCATTGTAATATTATGTTGGTATTTTCTGACTTATTTTCATGTAATCATACATTTGTGCCTTGTCTCTAGTGACCGTAAAACATGAAATAGATTATTTTTAGATACAAATATGTGCAAAACAGAAAATGAATGGAAGAAAAGCGCAGCGTGTTATAGTATTTGCTTCCGTGCAGTCAGCATTATGTTGAAAGATAAGATCTGTATAAAGTACTTGAGTTTAAAGCCCGATTAGGAATTAATTAATCCTTTGAGACATTTGATTTAATGGTTGCGGAAGTTTCTGGAATAATATATTATATGTTATTGAGACTCATATTTCTGATTTTTCAATTGCATTTTCATTGTCAAGGTAAATATTTAGTTAAGGATATAGTGAAGGATATAGTATCCAGTGGGGGAGCTAGAGAATGAAGGGCAGTGCAAAAAAATATTTGGGGAACCTCAAGGTGGGTTGTAAATATTTGATTACACTGGCCCACGCCCGATACCTATTCACTCAGTGTCCCCAGTGTCTCCAATTATCAGCTCTATTTCTATAGAGCATCCAGACCCTCTCAAAAACAAGCCCCACACAGCACCCACCCCTCTTAATATACATCCCTATATAGCACCCAGTCCTTGTCAGCAGCTACCCAACTCAGTATCCATCCCCACACAGCACCCATTTTATATAGCTTCCATCCTTATTTATTTTGCCATCCCCCTGTACTTTCCTGTCATTTTGCAGCCCTTACTCTCTCACCTCTTCCCTGATGCACATCCCAAATGTGCTGAACTGCTCCACACTGCCTCCTCTTAGAGCTTTAGTAGAAACACTCTTTTTCAAACAGGCCCCTACACTACAGTAAAAAAAAAAAAAAAATTAAACATCAAAGGGTTTCCCAGAGGAGGACCCTGGTGCACTGCATCACCTGCACCACTGGTAGATCTGCCCCTGATAGTATCATTTAAAAACATAGGTAACCTAAAATACTACAGTTGCATGTTGTTGTTTTTTGTTTTTTTAATGCATTTTTTATACTAAACTTACATTGAAGTTTGCAATTTATAGCTGTCAATCAGCCTATTTGATACACATACTAAGATCCCTGGGGATCTGAGTATAATGTAATCAAATGTAACTGAAAAGTCTGTGCAGACTGTAATTAGACTAATCATCCTTAATACTCCCTACGGTTTGGGCATGCTCAGACTTTTCAATTTCCTATGGCTTTACACTGAATGCAATATACAGTAGACTGTCAGTTAACAGGGCTGAACAAATGCCAGGAGCCAGGTTGTCATGCCACAAAATGCTTACAGGCACCTAGATATCATCCACCGTACGTCTCTGCAATTCAGTTTTATCTGGAAGCAGACAGGCATGAGTGACTGAGCCAGGGCAGTGTTGGCGTTACATTCCCCGGGGTCAGCACTGCACCCTCCAGCCCAACGTACCTGTGTGTAAGTGAGGAGTGAAAGCTGCTGCTGCTGCTGTTAAAACAGCCCTCACTGACAAATATACTTAGCAGAGCATCCTATGTGCAGCTAATCTAGGCCTCTTTTAATAGTAACTCTCAAGCAACCAGAAACTACATTTATCCGGCATCTACCAATCCCCATGGGTGCCGAATAATTGAGAGTCTACTGTATTTATACATTAGAAATAATCTACCATGAGAAAGAGAAAGTTCTGTGTCCTTAGTTAGTGGATCAGGAAGACTGATCATCAGCTAAATATTGCAAACTGTTTTTGTACTCTTACTGTAGGAAAATACATTTAATACGTTGTATGTTTAATTACCTAGAATTTTTACGTATATTATATCTGGAAGTGGAACCTCTTCTTTATCCCTATAAGTGACCGCTGTAATTACATGTTTTCAAAATGCTCTGTTAAACTAAAATGCAAGTTGGCAAAATGTTCTCATGTGGTTAATTATCTCTTACAGTGGAGGATGATGAACTCAAGAACACATATATATGAATCACATATATAGTTGTGGATCTTGCGATGTTGGTGGCGTTTGCGATGTTGGTAACGCAGTTGCGAGGCGAGCAGTTGAGGCACATGGGACTGAATGCGCTCATTGCAGGCCTTGTGATGAGCGACACAGGCACTCATCGCCAGTGGCGCAGGACTTAGGCTGCAATAAGCGCCAAAGGTGCTCATTGCACTGCGAGCCTCGCAAAGCAAGGCGAGCAGTTGAGGCACGTGGGACAACGCCGAAGAACTTGGCTCATTGCGAGCCAAGCGATGTGTGCCGACGGCGCTCACCGAGGGGCTCGTGATGAGCGCCGAAGGTGCTCAGAGGAGCAAAAGCCTCACACTGTGTGGCAAACAGCATTGCCAGCCTTAATATTTTATTCCCGTCATTTTTGACGGGCAATTTGCTAGTAAATAATAATTGTCAGAGCAAAAATTGAGTTTTTAAAGTATTATCGTTATACTGATGCATGCCAAATAGGCAGGTTCTTGTGAGGTATAAACTATAGGAGAGTTGGCGAACTTTTATGTAATTTATACTTAAAAATGCTGTATCACTTTAAGTTATAAAAACAACTCAAATTATTTGTTTAAGTTATTCATAAAGTGCATGCAACCACTGTATTAGCCATCTGGTTCTAAAGTGAACCATTATTGAGACATTTAGCAGTGTTTCATCTACATTCATATGTAAATGAGTGGCTCCCAAATGCTAATTAGGAGTTGTAATGTACTAATTAGTATCACAGTCTGATTGTCTGTTTCTGTGGTGGTCTAAAATGGCTTCCGGCATTACCATCCAGTTAAATAACCTGTCTCACTATTATCAAACATTCAGAGCCATAAATTAGCATAACACGTTAACACACAAGTCCTGCACAAACATCCCTGTATATCTCAGGAATTATTAAGCATAGAGAAAAAAGACAAATCCAACTGTTTGTTAGGGGGACAGTGTCATTTTAATAAATGCTTCTCATACTTTTATTTTAAATATAATCTGAATATATATATGCATATTTTTAAGAATAAAATATATCTTAGTCCTGAATGTCCCAGTCTCACATTATTTGTAATTTCTTTGTATGAAGCAGACAGGCACAGTGGCGGCCATATTTCTTTCTGGCATTGTTTGTAGCCTGGACGTGGCAGCCATGTTTGTTACTGGCAAAGTGATTGTGTTATGAAGTAGATAGTTGCACCAGCATAGTGCCTGCAATGGCTACTGCACTGCAGCACTTACATATTAATGTGCAGCTCCAGGGCCAGCCATTTTAATATGAATTGATGCGTAGCTTATTTAAAGAAATGTACATATTGTTTGTCCATCATTTTATGACTTTAAATTATTGATGAGTTTTGAAATCTGCACATTTTTGATATTTTGAATTCTCTGTGGCCCTTTAATGAACCTTTACTTATTAAAATATATATATATATATATTTTCAACACAAACATCATAGAAACACTACATTTTTAAATGAACTAAAAGCCTTTTATCACAGTAGGTTTATAGTGATATGTTTCTGAGCACCGTTCTCTGAGATAAACACTGCGATCACTGTTGGAAAGAGGCACTTATCTATGTTTGCGTTTTACGTGATAGAGAGAATGGTGTGTATCAAATAAAAAATAATAATGCACTGGCACTGTCTTTGTTCTTGTTTAGTTGTTCAGTCATGTTCGACTCTTTGTGACCCTATGGACCGCAGCACTCCAGTCACATCTGGAGCCACTGCTGAGTTCCCTTGCGCCAATGGCATCACCTATCCATCTCCACCTTTGCCATCCCCTTATTCGAGCTTTCAATCTTCACTTCTTATGATACAGCAAAAATATTTGAGCTGACCAAACCTTCCAGTGAACAGATTGTCTTGATTTCCTGTCATATTGACTGGATCTTCTTGCAGTCCAAGGGACTCTAAGCAGGTGTCAATTCTATGGCACCGTCTACTATATATTGCGAAAGATTGGCACTGTGTTTATTATTAAATATAACTATTTTTATAAACTGACCTTTTTATGTGTAGTTTGGGAAACCTACTTGCTTGTGTCTAGGGGCTTCCATATTGTGTCACTTAACAATGGCTTGCTGGTTTGAAACTTATGGGCTATGGTCTCATAATTCTTTTCTGTTTTGCAGTTGGGAGATGGCAAATTTGTATCACTGGTAGTGAGTGAGTTCAATTTTATCATTTGACACATCCCCTTTCCCCCACACATGCTCAGAAGCAGGTAAATGCAGGCAATGTTCATAAGTATTGTTGTTGTTCAGTCCTGCAGTCGTGTCTGACTTTCTGTGACCATATGGACCACAGCACATGGGCACATCTGTGTTTCTGATTTTTCTTATCCATGTGGTTTTCTTGGCAAAGATACAGGAGTGAGATGGCAGTTCATTCTCAAGTGGACAGTGATTTGTCTGACCTCTCTGCTATGACCTGCCCATCTTGGGTGACCATACATGGTATAGCTAACAGATTCATTGAAGTGCACAACATTATGTCTTTAAAGTTTTGTAAATTCCCAGTTTTCTCCATAGAGCAAAATATATTTTGTCATGAAATTTATAAACCGTATGGTTGCTCATAAAATAAATAGAGAATAAATATACTTGCGATGCTGTCCAGATGTTGCACCATAATGTTCTGCACTGTAAACTGGAGATTTGTGGCTGAGACCAGAAACCACAAAACTAAAGATTCAGACCTCTAAAACTCTTGGTGTCCCAGGACACTGTTAAAGGGATATGGCGCACAACTAAGTTGTTCCAAGCATTTAAAAGAATACATTTTAAACATTACAAAAGCTGTTGTTTGCAAAATATTATGTAAAATCTGTTTAAACTTCATTGAAACGAAAAATGCATAGAGAATACTTTAGTCTGTAGATCTCATTGGCTGGCAGAGGGCAAGACCCCAAGAGCAATTGATTGGTTTGATCTTCTTTCAGTCCAAGGGACCCTAAGCAGTTTTCTCACCACAATTCAAAGGCATCAAATCTATGGTGCTCAACCATCTTTATGGTCCAGCTCTCACATATGTATGTTATACTGGGGAATACCATAGTTCTATCTATGCAGACCTTTGTTGATAATGATTGTCACAACCCACTCTTCGCTTGGCTTGAAAAGGACAAGAGGGCCAATCCTACCCACAGATTCTGTATCCCCACACACAGGACAGCTAAACACGAAGGCTAGGAAAAGTTCACAATTTTCGAGACCAAGTTGCAGAATTTCAAGACAAGTTACAGATATTAATTTCTGAGCAAAAAAAATATTTTCCTCTGAATGAAACACACCATGCATATGTGCCCCAAACAGAGCATAAATGTTATTTTGCAGCATACATTTTTATACAGTTTTTGCACCAATCACCAATAGGCCACTTCCTTTGATACCAGTGTGATACCTTTAGCCTTCAATGACTTGGTGTCAACCTGTCTCATTCCCACCTAGATCCCAAGGATCTACCTAAGGCCAGTATCTGGACACAGCAGTGGTTGATTCAGTAGTTTGACCGCTGATGGGATGAGGGATGAATCTGGGTCTAACCCACATGGGAACTATAGGTCTAAGGTTTACAATTCGGGGAACCCGCAGAGTGTAGTGGGACTGTTAGGAGCTTAGGAGGCCTTTTGAGCGTGGAGGGAACAGCGGCAAAGCCTTGTGTGTTTCAGGGGACTATGTGATTGGGATAGATATAACTTTATTGAGTCTGCCTTTCTGCACATGTTTGTATATATGTCTCTACTTAGGTCCTTTTCCTATCACATATATAGTTTTGAGCATGCGGGACGTTGCTAACGCTGCGGGAGCCTGGCATGGAGCGCTGAACTTACGACAAATAAATACGAGACGCGTTACGACCAATTGCGACCTCACAAAAATACGACCTTACCGCTCGAAACCCGCGCACATGAAAAACACAATAAATACACACAACAAATACATAAAAAGGCGAGGCAGCCAGGACCTCGAAAACTGAAGTTAAACCTCAATTTCACTCGAAATAAAAGAGTTTAGACACCCGAAAATCCCCTAAGTGAGAGAAAAAATGGCTGCCGAAAAAAAAACGAAAACGAGGCTACAGGACTCTTAAGACGCAAAACACCCCCAAACACCTAAGGATTTTCCGAAAAAGACGTACAAGATCCGAAAACAAAGACGCCACCCGCACGACCCAAAAACATTAGAAACATAATAAATACACACAACAAACACATATAAAGCTTACCCACAGCAAGAGGGGGCACGCAGGACCTCTGCAAGTGAAGTTACACCTCGATTTAAGTCCAAATTACAGAGTTTAGATACCCGAAAATCACCTAAGCAAGAGAAAAAATGGCCGCCGAACAAAACGAAAACGAGGCTAAAGGACCCTAAACACGCAAAACACCACCAAACACAGATTTTCCGAAAAAGTCGGACGACATCCGAAAACAAGGACGCAAAATCAGTCACAGCCACGTACAACACATTAGGCGCCATTTTAGAACACTAGCTTACACAATCCGGAAGTAGTCATCTACCCTAACGGATTTGGCTCGCGCACGCACACTATTACACTGCACACATTCATGACACTTACACAGCAGCTCAACAGCACTGATGCTGCAGCAAAATAGAAAACAGATTGCCAGCTCTTCAACACAATGCTTCCTGCATATATTACTTCACAACAGGTAAAGTATATTAATTTCTTATTTTATTAATTATTCATTGCCATACCAAAAAAAAAAACACAACGCTGCTCATAGCACACAAACAACCAAGAGCCTCGCCAAAGGCACTGATTGCAAGCCACACGATGAGCGCCAAAGGCGCTCAGCACGAGACTTGCAATGAGCGCTGAAGGATCTTGGAACACCAACAAAATTAATTACCTGCCTTACAATTTTATTGCCGTAATTTTTTGATGGGCAAGTCGCTAGTTTTGTCATAAAACTGTGTTTTTGACATTTTGGGGGGTTGTTAAAAATGGAATATAGGGAGCCCAGTGTTCCTTTTAAGGATGGGAGATTTTTACAAATCACCAGGTTGGTGCCGAAGGTCCTGGGGTTTGGGTCAGTGTTGAAAGCCAATGTGCTTTGGACGAATAGGATGGAAGGTTTGATATTTTTGTAATATAAAAAGGCTTTTCTCCTTTAAATTGGAAATTAAAACCTTTCATGTTGTGTGTCAAAAATGTGAAATCAGTGTCATTATAGGGTATGAGTGTCCTGCTAATAATGTTGTTAAGTCTTACCTTATCTTTAAGCATATTTCATGGCTTAGTCAGCCCAGTGGATCTCATATTGATGTCTATGGAATCTAATCTACTGTTTGACCCAAGTTTGAATCTAGGCAGAAATCTAGCCAGGCCCTGGGACTGGGAGTGAACTGGGTATCAAGGTCGACTACTGGAAGTGACTACTGGCCATCGTTAAAGTGTTACCACCCCAAAATATTTAGTTACACTCCAAAACACCCTCTACACACAAAATAAATGTTTGCAAAATGAAAAATTGACCCAGAGCCCTCTAGGCTCAAATGACCTGGTGAAAAGGTATCTTAGTGGCCCAGGGCATACAAACAGGGCTTGGGGAAAAACATCACATAACAATACAAGTCAGCAAGTGACATAGTCTGTTTAAAACTTTTTAGGGCTATTAGAATAGCCCTTGAGTCAGGTAGGCACAGAACTAGTATCCATCAAAGTACGTTTGCAAGCTCCAGAAGTCCATGAATCCAGAGGGGTCATGACGGTGATATATTGTTACTGTTTCTGCAGATAGTCAAGACTTGCCAAAGCTTTCCTCCCCAGAACATCTTTTAATTTCATTACTGCGGTCACCATCTGTAGAGATCTTGGAGCCCAGGGAAAAAAAATATGTCACTGCCTCCACTTCTTCCCCATCTATTTGCCAGGAAATGAGATTGCTGTTTGCCATGATCTTCGTCTTTTTAATGTTGAGCAGCAGACCATCATGTGCACTCTTTTCATACACTCTCATCGATTGGTCATTTAGTTCCTCCTCAATTTCAGCCATCGGAGTAGTATCATCTGCATATCTGAGGTTGATGATATTTCTCCCAGCATGATGTATTCAGCTTATAAATTGAATAACTTAAATGACGATATAGATTGTAAGTTTGTGAGTTTTCAATCATATAAGGTGCTTTAGGGAAAGCTATACGCACTAGATTCTAAACTCAAAGACAGGTCTCTCTACTCTTTGCAAGGTGTCAATTATGATTCACCTTGTACTTAACCCTTGTTCAGCGCTACAGAATATGTTGTCGCATTATAAATAAAGAGAATAATAATAATATACAACCACGTTGCACTCCTTTCCTGGTCTGGAACCATTCTGTTGTTCCATGTTTGGTTTTATACATATACTTGTTTGTTCTTTGTTTTTCTATCTGCTCGGAAACTCATCTACATTTATTTTATTTTTTTTAATTGATAGAATAAAGCATATGAAACAAAGTATTTACTACACTCTTCATAAACCTGTGTCTGCTTGGTATAGATCCCAATGGCATGGCGGAGAATGATGATGCTGCGGGCTGTGCCTAATTGTGGGAGCAGCAGCTGCCTGAAAGATAATGCTGATAAACTAATAGAATGGAACCAAAAAATTAACAGTGCTCAAATAATAAGCATTTTTAAGCAAATAATACACATTTCACAGTTTGTCAAGTAACATTATTTAAATGGCATGTTCCACCTTCCTCTGGATTTATTAATAATTAAAAATAAAATAAAAAATAAATAAATAATTAAATAATTGATTAATAATTAATGAACAACTAATTTAATTAATATTTAATCTGCATATTGCAGATCAGAGGAGATCTTAAAAGGTTGAACTAGATGGACTGAAAGTCTTTTTTCAACCTTAATTACTATGTAACTATGTAACCTAAAATTAACTATCTCTCATATTAAAGATCATCCTTAGAGAAGATTAACTCTCTATGTAAAAGTTATGGAATTAGCCTAGTTTGCCAGTTACTCCTCCATCTTTGTGAAGAGCAGAAGTTGCCATTTTAAAATTGATTTTTTTTCATTGACCCTGTTTTCTGGGAGTTGATTGGATCAAAATATCAAGAGTCTGCTCAAGAGCCATTTGGACTGCACCTTAGCTCTAAGACCCGACAGTAATATGCATGTTATGTGCTCCTCAGCATACAGATGTTTTGTAGAAAAAAAAAGGAAAATGATAAAACATTTACACATATATTTGAAATTCTATAATTGGACTCTTCCAGACAAGAGCAACTTGCGTTCAGGTGAAGCTTCCCCTTTAAAGCATTTTTGTGAGTGGAATAAACCATTTATAAGTCAGTTTATACAATACGACTAAACCCTTACAACCCCACTCTTTTCCCTCTCTTCCCACTCACTTCTCTCTTCTATATATGTGTATTATTTATTCTATTTGTCCAATGATTCTGTTGTAGACCGTACGTACATCTTCTGTATCTTTACTGTTTGAAAACTAATTAAATAAAATAGATTGAAGAAGAAATATGTTTTCTTGCTATATTACTAAATTAATGCAAAGTAGCTAAATTACTGAGAATCCAGTTATTTAAGTGTCATAACAAGATGCATTTAGAGACTGAAATTTATAGGATCAAGTATACTCTATCTCAAAAACGTAATCCTTTTAATCTTTGTAAAATCCTTGACTAAATTGCATAGATTTCAACATAATCTCACTTTATAATTTGTTGGCCTGCCTTAATCTTTACTCATTACACAATGTGTTGTGTAATCATTTCCTGTTACAAATTGTACAAATTAATTACCTAGATAGCAAATTAAATAGAGAACATACCACTTGACCTATCTGCGACCTTTGACACTGTTGATCACATGCTCCGACATCACAATTCTGGTTTAGATCTTCTTTTACCTTGCTAATCTGAGATTACTCCCCATCAATTTCTATTGTTGTGTTGAGTCGCTCTTAAACCCACTTCTCTTTTCTCTATACACCCGCCCCTTGGGAAATTCATCATTTCCATTGGTTTCATATATCATCTCTATACTGATAACATCTATCTCTACTTTTCAACCCCTAACGTTATATGCCCAAGTCAAGAGAAGGTGGCAGAGTGTCTTAATGTTGTTTCTCTTGAACCCACTTCTCTTTTCTCCATACACCCATTCCCATGGTGAACTCATCACTTCTATTGGTTTCATATATCATCTCTATACTGATACTCATCTAACTCTACTTTCCAACCCTTAACCTTACATGCCCAGTTCAAGAGAAGGTGGCAGAGTGTCTTAATGTTTTTTCTCTTGAACCCACTTCTCTTTTGTCCATACACCCATTCACGTGGTCTGTCCTGCCTACTGGCAGTTTCGGATTAGTAACAGAGACGTGCCAGGGAGTGAAGATTGTAATTGATAGCAGTTTTTCCCTAAACTCAGGTGTGCACTCAAAAGATAACTCACAACTGACTTGTGTATGTGATTCCAGCATCCCATGCTCTGCACAGATTGATTTGTTGAGGGCTAACTATTTTTTCTTTTGCTCATTGCACAGAGCAAAAGCGTTATGTCTAGCAGTGGGCAGTCAGTGACCCGTGTAAATACAGACTTTAGTGAAAACTGCACAAATTTAAAAAATTCTAAAAGTTTTTCAACATGCTTTTAGGTGATGCGTTCCAAATTGTCCTGAATTAAGTGGCTCCTTAATTATCTTCTTGGTCAAACATAAATAGTGTTATTGTACAGTGGCCCTGTTATCCGTATCAGTGACAAGTCATCTACCCAGTGGATAAAATATACTGCTTGTGTATCGTAATTTACTTGTCTCTAATATTTTACCTCCATTTACTTGCAAAAATGTATAATTATTATCTTAGTAACAAAGGTAAGATACACTTTTTTCTTAGCCCCCCAGTGCAAGGGCAGTTACCAGACACTTATAGTCTCTCATATAGAATACTGCAACCTTGTACTCTCTGGTCTTAAAGATCTCTCTCCTCTGCCATATAAATCCATTAACCATCTACCTTAAAGCTCTGTAATCTTCTTCCCACAATATAATAAGTGTGTGAGCTGTTCTGGGAAGGAACTATGTAACCCACTAGTGCACTTATACCATCATGTAATGGGCTTGTACATTATCCCCTGTAACGCCTGGTATTTCTATTAAACAAATTTCTTCAGGGGTGGGTTTTCAAATCAATCTTTATCCTCAGCTGAGAATTGACTTTTCTTGTCAAACACAACGCTTTGTAGCATGTGAGCATGTCTGTAGAGTACAGCGAGGCCAAAAACATGCCCGCCTGAGACTACACTGGCCTTTCTAGGCATCAGCAAGCCTTATAAAGCTCTTTAATTAAAGCAGGTCCATGCCTAATTAGTTAATCATTTGGCAAGAAAAGAGTTTCTTAAGCGAAGATGGACAGGTTGGCATGGTTATTGAACCCTCCATTTGCACTGACTACCTCTTTACAACAGAGATGGGTCTTTACACTCCATCTTATACCTCCCCCCTTAGAGTGAACATCTCCTTCCTGTACCTCACTTCCATCTCTCAACAAGAAATCTTTTTATTTTGGTGGTCCTTGCCTGATCTTCACAGATGCTGAAAAGAATAAGGGCCTCATTCAAATGCTACGTTGTTGGCATAAGTAGCCATAAGGGGAGGCCACAAGCTACTTAGCTATTCAATTTGCGGCCTCCGATCGGGTTACAAACCCTTGCGATTAGTTCAATCGCAGCTTACTTCCGTCAAAGCCTTTGATCTTGCAAGAGTTGCGGCCACAAGAGATCCCAATTCACTATTCAAATGGTACGATCACCCTTCCGTCAAGCCCGTAAATCGCTAAAATCGAGACGCAGCTTACTTACACCAAAGAGATCCCGCAACGCTCTTAGTTACAAAACTTAGCGCTAATTAAGCAAATATAAAAGCCATTCTGTACTTTTATTAGAAGTGAAAGTGATTTTAGGTCTTAGAATTAATAGTACAACGTTCCCCTACTCTCAAATCGGCAAATAAAAATGGAGGTTGAAGCCCGTAGGACTTTATGACAGAAATGTAACATGTAATAAAGTCGTTATTTATGCCAATTTTAGAGATTGAGAATGTTGAGCTACTAATTCTAAGACCTAACATCACTTTCTCTTTCAAAAAAAGTACAGGATGGCTTTTTTATTTGCTTAATTAGTGCTATGTTTTGAAAGTACGGGATTTAATGGCCTCCAAGTGTCCACGTCCACAAGCCCGTAACTAAAGGTTCAAGCCCGCAAACTCTGAGCACTGTAAAAGCAAATATAAATTCAAGACAGCATTGTGAAGCACTGTAAATCATGGGGTACGCAATGGGTGACATGAGGATTAAAGGCACAACATTCTCAAACTGGCACATCACCACAATACAATACTTGATTTAGCGTTTAATCTCCGTTCAAAGTCCGACGGACTTTGGACATAAATTAAACGTGAAATCAAGTATTGTATTGTGGCGAAATGTAACATGTAATAAAGTCGTTATTTATGCCAATTTTAGAGATTGAGAATGTTGAGCTACTAATTCTAAGACCTAACATCACTTTCTCTTTCAAAAAAAGTACAGGATGGCTTTTTTATTTGCTTAATTAGTGCTATGTTTTGAAAGTACGGGATTTAATGGCCTCCAAGTGTCCACGTCCACAAGCCCGTAACTAAAGGTTCAAGCCCGCAAACTCTGAGCACTGTAAAAGCAAATATAAATTCAAGACAGCATTGTGAAGCACTGTAAATCATGGGGTACGCAATGGGTGACATGAGGATTAAAGGCACAACATTCTCAAACTGGCACATCACCACAATACAATACTTGATTTAGCGTTTAATTTCCGTTCAAAGTCCGACGGACTTTGGACATAAATTAAACGTGAAATCAAGTATTGTATTGTGGCGAATGACGTGCCTTTAATCCTCATGTCACCATTGGGTTCCCCATCATTTACAGTGCCTTACAGTGCTGTCTTGAATTTATATTTGCATTTACATGTTTGCAGGCTTGAAACACGAGTTACGTCCTTGCAATCCTGTTCAAGCACGCAAGTGCTTACTGCCGATAGCATGGTTTGCGATCTCGTTGCGGTGCCGCCTAATTGAATAGCAGCGTAGACGTATCGCTATGCGGGGCCTTAACCCAATCGCAAGGATTCACAGACCTGCGGTGAGGCCCTAGGTCTGTAACTCTAAATACCACCTTGTTAGTTATGCATTTTTCGACTTCATAGTATTGAGCCACTTTAAAGGGGAGTGACCAATCACCAAAATAATGTGTCTGTCCAACAAGTAATAGTTCATGGTGGCAATAGCCCATTTCACAGATAAGCGTTAATTCTCTATGACTACGTCATTTCTCTCTCTGGGAAGTAACTTCCTGCTTAAATATAAAATTGTGGGCTCTTCCCCATCAGTAACCTGTGACAATAAGCCCCCCTACCTCAGAGGCATCCGCCTGTAACAAAAATGGTTTATCAAAATCAGGGCTGTGCCGCACTGGCTCCATACTCAACATGCTTTATCTTGTGACATGCTCCGGCACATGATGGCGTCCATAGCACAGGTCAGATCTGTCAGGGATCAGTATCAGGGGAACTTTGATTTGTCACTTTGGGGAACTATCTGACATTCTGGCAGGATTTTCAAAAATTACTAATTCTTAATAAATACTAGACCAATAAAACAGATACAGAAGGCATCCTGATGTTTACTCTTTTCCTAAATTACCTGCCAGGGCAATGGCCGGAGAAAGTTATAATATTTGTAATGCTGTTTCCGGGTTCCCTGGTGATCCAGTGGTTAGGTTTTGGTGCTTTCACCGATGTCAACCTGGGTTTGATTCAAAGTCAGGGAAGCAAGAGGTCACATCAACCTGAAGCTGAGCAGGATTGGGCCTGGTCAGAACTTGGATAGGACACCACCTAGGAGTATGCTATGGCCCACCAGAGAAGGAACTAGCAACCCACTCCAGTATCTCTGCCATGATTACCAAGTAGATCAGCATGACCGTGGACATATAGATGTGATGATATGTTATGGTCCATGCAGTCACGGAGAGTTGGAAAAGACTGAACGACGCAAAAAAAAATTAAGAATTAACTTTCCTTGTCAATTATACAATATAACAAACACAAAATTGTATAACAAAAAATAGCTTTACTTTCAGCATATATCTATATACCCCCATATGTGCCTGAGACTACACTGGCCTGACTGAGCCTCAGCAAGCTGCCTTATATAATGTAGCTATGTAATTAAAGCAGTTGCAGGTCTAATTGGTTAATTGTTTAGTAGGTAAAGGGTGTGTTTAGCAAAGGTGGAGCATGATGGACAGGTTTTCACCCTTACTGAACCATCCCTCTGTATGGACTGCCCCTTGATGGATCTTTACACTCCATCACATCCCCTCACATTGCACAAAAATGGGTCCATTGTAAATCCTTTAAAGAGTGAGGTCCTCTTCTTGGGGCCAGAATATTGTTCAACAGACAGATATTGTACAGTTTGGCCAAATGTAATGAGTAACAAGAGGGCCTGTCTATCACGATAAAGCAGAGGACTATGGGTAGGAATGTTTATACCTATATTTCCACTCAGTATTGTGAGGGTAATAATTCACATTAATGTCAAATGTTGATGAGTCACAATAAATATAAATCTGCTTAGAGGGTCCAAACGAGCAAATATACAAGACATCTTATTTTTATTTATTTTTTTTTTTTTTATCAATTATTTTGTACATATAGAGAAGTGGAGCAGCTAATAACATATATGTAAATACCACATACAAGAGAGTGTAATAAATAATACAAGAACCTAAGCTTATCGTCGCCGCATCCTTGGTAACTCTCGAGTTTTAAGTATGTTTTTAGAATCAACAGAAAACAACAAAAAAAAAAAAAAAAAGAAAATCTTCCCTCTTTTCTCCTCTTTAGCCCTTCTTCCTCCTCTCCTTTAGGGTTTGTCGTGGAAACACTATCAATGAAAGTATCATCATCATAACTTTTCTAACATATTGTCAAAAATTGGTCCCACAGCTGCCATTTTATTAAGCGAGTGGCCTTAGGGAAGTTATCTCTGGCGTTATCGCACCAGTCTAATCTCATCATTTCTCTGTTCTTTGAGATAGTAATCTCTAATTCTTTCCATGAGGGTACATGAGGCTGTTTCCAATATTTCACTAATAACCATTTAGCAACTAAACATATGTGTGATATTAAAAGTCTTTCCCCTAATGGGAAGATTTCCAATTGCGAGTGTAATATAAACATTAACGGATAACAAGAAATTTGTTTACCAGTAAGAGTCGATAGTTCTTTGCTTACTTTCGTCCAAAATGTTTTGATTTTTTTACAGTCCCACCACATATGGACAGTTGTACCTGGTAGTCCACATTGTTTCCAGCATAAGCCATCTAAATTACTATATATTCTTTTAAGTTTATTGGGGACATAGTACCATCTATGGATTAATTTGATCATCATTTCATTATATGAGGAGTTAATTGATGAGTTCTTAATAACACCAAAAATTTTAGTCCAGTCTTCCTCTTTTATTATAGTTTTCAGGTCAGCTTCCCAGGCTAATATACCCAAACTCTTTTCCAAGGGAGTATTTTCGTCAATTATATTGCTAAATTTGGAAATTATATGCGACGATTCACCTTTAATTAGATATTCTTCCATTTTCCAGATTTTATTCATATTATTAATTTTATATCCTTGAAGAGTAAGGTATCTTTGTAGTCCTTCATATTCTAACCACGTTATTTTATCTAGATTAAATTTTTCTTTAAGTCTTTTCAATTCCATTAGACTACCTTTTTCAAATAGATCTCCCACATTTCTAATATTATGTAGTTTTAATAAAGCTAAGAGTAATCCATTCGATTTATTATTAAGGAAGTCAATTGGTGCTGCCAAGGAGGGTGACTGTATCAATGAGAGTTTTATTTTATTATTGTGCCATATGTTAATAATATATTTAATATTAGTAGGTAATTCTGAACTCCCCTTCTGTTTATACTTAGTACTCCATAATATATTTTTTATTGGAGATCTTCCCGCTAGGGAGTCCTCTATTGTTAGCCATCTTGGAGTATCCTGTTTATAGTTATATCCAGCTGCTTGTGTAAGTATAATTTTTTTATTTAGTTCTTTGATAGAGGGAGAACTTAATCCCCCTTTCTCCAGTTTCTTGCAAATTATAATTTTTTAATTCTTGTTTTTTTCCCCTGGTATATAAAATTGTCTAATGTTTCTTGCATGATCTTTATGTAATAAGCCGGTATTTTACCCGGGAGGCATCTCATTATATATGTGATTTTTGGGAGTAAACTCATATTAACAGCATTTATTCTAGATAACCATGATATCTGCAGGGGTCTCCAATCATTCAACTGATTTCTTATTTTTTTCAGTATATCATTATAGTTATCTTTAAAGATATTTCTTATATGATCTGGAAATCTAACCCCCAGATGTACTATATGAGAGGACTTCCAGCAGTAGGGGTATAAATTTACTAACCTATTTTTTTCCTCTAATGGAATATTATAGGTCAGTACTTCCGTTTTCTGTTGGTTAATTTTAAAATAGGAGAATTTACCAAATTCTTCCAAGCTGGTCTGTAGAGCTCTACAGGAGTGTTTAGGATTTGTTACTGTCATTATTATATCATCAGCATATGCCATTATTTTGTATTCCTCTTGTCCTATTTTAATCCCTCTAATTTTTGTAGAGTCTCTAATCTTGATCAATAAAGGTTCAAGAAATAGGACAAAAAGCAATGGAGACAATGGACAGCCCTGACGCGTGCCGTTCGATATTAGGAATTTGTCAGAGCTGAATTGTGAAGATGAGATATGTGCTATAGTATTTAAATAGAGGGGTTTAATTGCTGACAAAGCGAAACTTTTCAAGCCAAAACTCTCCAAAACACTCTCTAGGAAATCCCACCTGACCCTGTCAAAGGCTTTCTCTGCATCTAATGACAGGGTCAGGGAGGAGATCCTTTTTCTTTTTATATAGTCTAAGGTATCTAACAGACGTCTGGTATTATCTGACGCTTGTCTATTCGGAATGAATCCTGTTTGATCTAAATGAATTAAAGAAGGTACGATCTTGCTTAGTCTATTAGCTAAAATTTTAGAGTAGATTTTAATATCGACATTAATTAGGGAGATTGGGCGATAGTTTTTGTAGTCTTCGGGATTTTTTCCTTGTTTCAATATGTTAACTATTTTTATTTCCGTTAGCTCTGGAGGCATCCCTCCTTCTTGTTTTATCTCATTGAAGAGATTGCATAAAGTACAGTTTAATTCTTTACTAAGATATCGGTAAAATAAGTTATTAAATCCGTCTACCCCAGGTGTTTTATTTTTTTTATTTTTGGACACGATTTCCGTTATCTCTGTACTTTCTATTGGTTTGTTCAGAAAGCTAAGTTGAGCTTCCCATACTTTGGGGAACTTTATATTGTCTAGGTATTGTTTAATCTCTTCTATCCCTGGCTTAACCAATTGACGATCTTTCTCTAGATTATATAGATTACTATAATAATCCTGAAATACTAATCCTATCTTATCTGGATGGGATTGTAAAATGTTATTAGAATCTAGAATTTTTTCAATATTGTTTTTAATATACTGTTTTTTCAATTTGTTAGCCAGGAATTTGCCTGATTTGCCCCCTTCAAAAAATTGTGTTTGTGGAAATTTCCATAATATTTTATCTGATTGAAGCTGGAGAATTTTTTGTATTTGGGTATTTATGTCTTTTATTACTTTACTATTTTCACTATTTGGTGTCTCCCTAAAGATATCTTTCATCTTGTTTAATTCCAAATACAGGTTCCTTAAAGACTTGCCTCTTAACCTTTTTACTTCGGCTGCTTTAGCAATAAATATACCCCTCATATATGCTTTATACGTACACCACAGGGTTATATCTGAGTTAACTGATGGCTTGTTAATTTTTAGAAATTCCAATGTTTCTTTTTTCAGGTATGCTACAAATTTCTCATGCTTCAAAAACCAAGAGTCCAATTTCCAACTACTCTTTTTCCTTTGAATGTTTGTATGTAGGTCTTGAATAATTAGTTCGTTTAAGGAGTGGTCTGACCATGGGGTAGGGCGGATGTTTATCTTTTTAATTACTTTTAAAGTTGGAAGGTCAGTTAATATATAATCTATTCTGGAGAATGAGTTATGTCTGTATGAGAAGTGGGTATATTCTCGTACACCTGGATGTAAGATCCTCCATGAGTCTATCAAGTTGTTATCTTCTTTTATTTTACGGAATGCTTTTGAGATACTGTTTGTTTGTAGTACTACTTTTTTAGGTCCGACTATTTGTTTGTCTAAATTTTCGTTAAGTATCATATTAAAGTCACCACATATTATTAGCAAGCCTCCTTTGATTTTATTAATTTCTTTAAGAAGTTTCCTAAGGAAGCCTATTTGACCTTTGTTTGGTAGATAAGTATTAACCAATGTTATTAAGCATCCATCAATCTGTCCAGTCCATATTATATATCTACCCTCTGGGTCGATCTTACTGCCTTCTTCTGAAATTTTCAAGCTATTTTTAAATAAGATAGAGACCCCTTTTGATTTTTTCTTAAAGGTAGAGTCTAATCTATTTGTGTATTTATTATTATTCATATATTTTAGATTTTCCTGTTTTAAGTGGGTTTCTTGCAGACATAAAATTTCCGCATTTAATTTGTAATACTCTAAAAAGGCCGTTTTTCTTTTTGTTGGGGAATTCAGACCATTAACGTTATGTGAAATTATTTTTATTTGCATTTTACTTTGTTAAAAAGGTATGTCCAATATTCTTTGATTGTTTCCACAACTCGAGAGGGAAGGAGAAGAGAAGAAAAAAATAATTAAAAAAAAATTAAAAAAAAATAAAACAATACATATAATAAAAAGCCGCCCCACATGACTGTCAAAATAAACTTAAAAACCAGCTGCAAGTTGAGAAAAGATGTCAGCTGATATTTTGCAAGACGCATTAGATATTAAGAAGTGAAGATATGTCGCTCAATTACTGAGCGAGGGGGAGGGATCCAGGGTACATAGAATATAAATAGGGGTACAGGGGAACATAAAAAATATAATACATTTGCTACAAGCCTTCTTTGTGATAAATATCCTCCTTTCTCTCCCCTTTCTCCTCTCTCTCTAATCCTCGAACGGTCTAAGAGGGAAATCTCCTTAATCCCATATAATAAATTTTATCATCCTTTTTTTTCTCTTTTTTCTTTTCCTTTTTTCCTTCTTTTTTACCTTAACTTATCTCCCCCTAATATAGTCATATCTATATAATTCCGAGTGTTCCCCTTCCGTCTACTGACTGGACTATATTTGTAATATTTCAACCGTCCGAGGAGAGAGGGAGAAAAAGGGAAAAAAGAAAGAGAAAAAGAACATTCACACAAAGTCTTCCCAGTATAACTCTCTTTATCCCCATGATAAAAAAAAAAAAAAAAAATTCTTATAGTGTATAGTGCTCTTTCCAATCTAGAGGCGATTGTTTACAAGTGATCTATCCTAGTGAATATATCTCATCTTAATTTGATAACTACACCCTACTACCAGTGATTTTACTTTCTTAGAGGTACAAAAAAATGTACTTTTTTATCTTTTCTAACTAATAGTTTGAGTTTTATGTGATAGACTAAAAAAATAAATAAATAAATAAATAAATAAAAAAAAACTATATATATGTATTTCTATTGTGTTATAACCCTCTGACTATAATCATTTTGTGATAATCTTTGTGTTTACTAGTATCTACCAATCATTCTTCACCTAATTACTAATTTCAAATATTTATTCCTATACGCTATATACTAGTGTTACTAATTTTGTCTTAATCTCCCATCCGTTTAAATTTAAGATCCTTCCAAGATCGTTTTAATCATCTAACGGTAACCCATTTATTTAAAAGTCATTATGTTAGCAAGTATTTATCTATCCCCCTTACCTTACTACTAGTAGTGAGTCCTATTCTTACTCCCTATCTCTTACTTTATACTTCTTACTCCCAAACTTATCAAGTACCCATGTCCCGAATCTACGGTTGCCAGAGATTATATATCATTTTTTTTTCCAATCCAAGTTTCTTGCTCTCAATTCCAAATTTTTAACACCCTCTATATTGTTCTCTATATGTATATCCCATTCCTTTAGTGTTTCTATAGCCTCTTGGACTGAATTTATTTTAACCCATTTAAATCTTTATAAATTAATAAGCCTGTTGGCTGCGCCCATTTATATCTAATTTCTTTTAGCCTGAGTGTTCTGGTAATTTGTGTAAATTCCCTTCTTTTCCCCAGTGTATATGTCGATAGATCTTGAAATATTTTTATATTATCATATGGATGGTCTAGTTGTTTCTTTAAAAAGGCATTTTTTAAGACCCTTTCTTTTGAAGAGAAAAAATGTAATTTTGATATAATGTCTCTAGGGATGGATTTATCCATTGTTTTAGCCAAAGGAAGTCTATACAGTTCATCCATTATCCATTGGTCTTTCTTTAACTCCGGTACCAGGTGGTTAAATAACCCTTTAACGTATGTTTCCAGAGCTTCTCCTTGTAATGTTTCCGATATCCCTCTTAAACGTAGATTATTCTTTCTTGATTTATTCTCCAAGTTATTAATTTTTATACAGAGTTCCTCATTTTTGTTTTCTAAGTCGGTTAAACAATTGAGGATAGCCTTATTGTCCATTATAATTTTATCACATACATTTTCATTGGCTTCAATTCTTAAAGATATATTATTGATAGATTCGGTGATTTCAGACATTTGTTTTGAGAGGTCTCTAGTCAAGTTAACTTGGAATTCTTTTAAAATGGACTTTAATTTAGAACATGTAAGAATTTCTTCTTCATGAGTGGAGTCAACTTCCAGATTACCCTGGGGCGATTTTTCAGGATACTGATTTTCTATAAGATCTAAACTAGTATCCGCATGAGAGGAGTCTGAAGTATTTCCTTTATTTCTAGGTGAAAAGAAGTTTGCTTGTTTTGTTGTGTCTTTTATTTTCTCTTTTGGTCTTGTTTTGTTGACTGTATTACTTTTTTTGTTTGACATTATTAGACTTTATTTTTTAGTCTTCTTGTTTTTATTTATTGCTTTCTTTGAGGGCCCTTTTCTTACTTTCTTTCCTCTTATCCTTCCTTTTTCCCCTCACTTTCCCCTTTGCTCCTTCTTTTTACTCTCTTTGTTCCCCCCTTTCCTCCTTTTTCCTCTTCACTCCTTACTCCACTGCTTTCTTCTCTTTCCTCTCTCCTTCTTTCCCTTAGGCAAGTAGTTATTTTCCTTTTTACTGATTTATCGGTAGGGGAAGTATCTTTTAAAGGGGAGAAGAGTCTTATTTTCAGAGGATATAATACTTCAGTATTATTTAGTGGTTTTAATTGTTCCTTTTAGGAGAATATTTATCAGACATACACTCCAGATAGTTGTTTCAAAGAAGTTACTGTGTACCAAATCTTCTAAGTCTTCAACTTATAATTTTATTTAATAACCGTCTTTGGTAAGGGCTCTTGAACCACCCTTTTACTTAGTCTTTATGCAGGCGATATTTAATGTGTTAGTTCCCGCATTACTCTACTTTATTTCTTTTTCATCACAGTTACATTGTCCATATACCATCAGATAGAGAAAAAAAGGGCCATATCAGCTACGGCCAAGCCACTTACCCTTCCTCCCAGTCAGGACAGACCCAGCACGGGCACTCACGGGCGTTTTCCTTTACCCCAGCTCACCACACTTACTGTCCACACTCCAAACGGAGCTCTCAAAGTGCGAGGTAGAGGGTGAGTGACGATAGAAGTTAATTATATGCCAGCTATGCTGGCTCTTCCTGATCAATATAGTCTTGCCTGGTAGATCTTTCCAGGCCCCTACTGTGTAGGGCTGTGCATATAGATTTTCACAAATGTTATCACAGGGATTTTACTCCAGCAGCTGTAGTCTATTTTCGCGGGGTTTTCCCTCCGCACTGTTATACTGCGCCAGTCTTTATTTTTTTATTTTTTTATTTTTCTTCCTTCTAGGGGGTCTGTCCTGGAAGGGGGTATCCCAGGGCTCTTACCTAAGTGGCTGTTCGCTCCCTCACCAGCCTATGTCAGGCTGTATCTGGTTTGCAGGCATTAATCAATTTCGGGTAGTATCTCCGTGTAGGGGAGAGACATGTCTCTCTGGCGTCCGTTCCCCCTGCAAACTGACACGGCAGTCTCACGCTGGCGTGCGTATCACATCACTTACGGCGTCTCCCGGCAGACATCTTATTTAATCTTCAAAATGTTTTGAAAATCTTAAAGAAATTCTAACATGTGGATGCAAAGTAAATAGTAAAGTCTATTGAGAAAATGTAAATGTAGAAATATATCTGGAATAACAAAATGACTTCCAGTTTGGTAGGTTATCAGATATGTGAACCTGGGTGTTATTTTGATGTTGATGAAGCTGCACCTATTCTGATGGAAAGCCTTGAGAAGGGTCATTGATAAATGATCATTTAAGTATAATAAATGAAAAGTTAACTGGTCCATTGTTTACAGTCAATAGGTAAGAATGAACACCAATTATTAGATATAGTACAAAAGTTATTTGGTAATTTGGTAAATTGTAGTCATCTATAAGCATTGCTTCAGGCTAAAAATATAGGAGGAGAGTTACAGAAGATTCTGCAGACCTCAGGTGTGGAAATACTCAGGGGCGGAGCTACCAGTGGTGCAGGTGGTACAATGCACCAGGGCCCTCCTTTGGGGGGCCTGGTGCTGTGTCATTTTATTTTATTTTTTTCTGTAGAGCATTTCTACTGAAGATACAAGTGGTTACAGTATTGAGCGTTTCAGCATGCTGGGGATGTGATTCAGGGAAGAGATGAGAAAGCAAGGGCTGGATGACAGCAGAGCTCAGGGCCACGGGTTCTGTGAGGTGGGTGCTTAGAAAGGTTTGGTGCTGTTTTGGGATGGATGCTGAGAGGGGTTGGCTGCAACAAGGACTGGGTGCTATTTAGGGATGGATGCTGTGTGGAGATGGATGCTGAGAGAGACTGGGTGCTATGGGAAGATGGCTGCTGTGTAGAGATATTATATGTATATATATATATATATATATATATATATATATATATATATATATAAACATATTTCTGCTTCATGCAGTCAGGAGGTAAGGGGCTGCAGCTATGGAAAGGTGTCTTGGGGGAGTAGCTATGGGAAAGGGTCTTGGGCAGGGGTGCTATTATGGGAAGAGTTTCTTAGGAAGGTGCACTGAGTAAGCTGGCAATGAGGGGTCTCAACACAAAAATAATGTACAACACCTTATTGGGGAGTGGGCCCTAAAATGTTTTTTTCACCAGGGCCTTCCATTCTCTAGCTCCAAGACTGGAGGTACTGGGGGTGCAGTAAGTGCAAGGCACCAGGGCCCACTATAGGGTAGAGGGCCACTGCTAATGGCAGCAGCATGGAGTAAATAAGGAACCTTCATTAATTACGGGAAGGGAAAGGGGTGAAAAAGTTGGTTTTATTTGTTGGATATTTATTGACCCCACTTATCACAAATTATAAGAAAATACAGTAGGTAAAAGTTGCAAGCAATATGCTCAGATTTTAATTATACAAGTTTCATAACCATGTCTCATGCAGATCCCAGGAAGTTCTGATGTCTCAAACTGTGATATCAGCAGACAAATCAGGATTTACATTATTTGTTTAATAAAATATATTCTGGGCCTCATTCAATTGCGATTTGGCCAATTGAATTGTCTATATATGCACAGAGCATATTTTTTTACAGAAGTTTTTAGTTAGGGAAGTCCTTGCTTTTGGATAGAAGTTCAACTAACTAAAAACTTCTGTAAAAAAATATGCTATGTGCTTATATAGAGCCCTATTCAGTTGGCCAAATCGCAATTGAATGAGGCCCTCTGTGTTTAACTTACTGCTCAGCAGATGCATTGTTAGGTTTTATATATATTATTACTTGTTCTATGTTTTAGTGAATTAATAGTGCTTTCATTGTTTCCTATCTGCTTGGGAATTCATATGCCCTGTTTATATCTAAATTAAGTAATAAGCTTTCTGAAAGCTAATTCTTGTAAACTCTGATAGACATGGAACCCAATTCAATTGAGCAATCGAAAGTTACTGTAGCCCATAAGTGAGGCCGTAAGTTGGTTTGCTATTCAATTGTCGTCCTTTTTGCAGGCTCCAAACAGTTTGCGTGTTGCGGGCTTGAAAACTTTGTGGTGGTTAAACCCGGAACTTACAGCCTCCCGAAGCCTTTGATCTTTCCTATCCGCAAGTTACGAACGCTAGCATCGCAAATCGCTATTCAATTGCTACAATTCCCCAAGCCTGTAAATGTTTCACACCCGTAAACGGCAAATGTAGGAGAAAATCCTACGAGTGCTAGAGAGGACCCGCAAGGGGGTTTAACCCCTGTCCGTAGCACTGTACATGCAAATATAAAATAAATACTGCACTGTAAATAACGGGAAAGTGATGAAATACATTAGCATTAGTATTAGCCTATTAGAATAGACGGGTTATATCGATCTCCGGAATCAATGAGCTAATACATATCAGGCCACCCACATGGACCAGAACAGTATTGGCATTCATTTGTATTAGTTTTTATTTTGAGGGTTTGCAAGTTCCGTCGCATATCAGGCCTCTGAACCTTATTGATTGACATGTATCCAACCATGTTTTACTGCCGTAATGATTGTGGTCTCATTTCCTATTGGCTATTTCAAAATGGTTGGTTACGTTCTTGCTTTATTGATCATATTCCCGCCCTGAACTGCAACAGACGAGTGTATGGTTTATGGTTTCGGCTTTCAGCTCATAACTTGCGCCCACTGACAAACGGCCTGTATACCGCGAGATGCAGGCTTCTCATTGAATCTGGCTCCTGGTCAGTGCTCCACAAATATTATTATTTTTACCTGCAAGTAACAAATTACTTTTATGTCAATGGAAAGGCAGATTATAGGATCACTGTATTTTAGGAAAACTTTATCTGAATTGAAGAATATAACAAAATTATCTTACCAACTTTGTAAACCATTACCATAAAACATTTAGGTAATCTTAATTTTTGAATCCTGTGTATAGCAATTTTCCATTTTGTCTGACTTAACAGTTCCCTGATATCTGAGGTTATGTATTTATATGATAGTAGGAAGGGGTGGTGAAGAAGAAGAAAGGTGCGGGATATTTTAAATTGTCTGAACTTTCTGGAATATGAGACCCCACTTATGCTCAGAAGTAGGAAAGCTTGCAAGTATAACTACAATAACTGTTCCTGCATAAATGTAAATGTAGATATTTTTTTATATATTCTTTTTTCATTCAATGTTAGCTGCAGTTGGACTAATTAGAAACAGCTGAACAGTTTGAATAATAAAGTTTAACACTTTCAATATTAGCTCTATGTTAGATTTATTGTTCTTTTTCATTTGCAAACCAACAGCCTTATTAAATTGTGATTCAGCCAATTAAAAGGGGCTCTATATAAGCACATAGCAAATATTTTTTACAGAAGTTTTTACTTTTGTAAAAAAATGTGCTCTGTGCTTATATAGAACCCTTTAGAATTGGCCGAATCGCAATTTAATAAGGCTGCAAATATTTTATATTTATAGCCAAATAGCAAATGCACATGCGATATAATGGCTCGATTTAAATCTCCTCACCTTTTCTTTTAAAAGTTGTTTTTATTTTTGTTACAAATAAACCAGTAAATATATATATATATACAGTGCCTTGCAAAAGTATTCACCCCCTTGACTTTTTAACTATTTTGTTACATTACAGCCTTAAATTCAATGTTTTGTTAATCCGAATTGTATGTGATGGATCAGAACACAATAGTCTAAGTTGGTGAAGTGAAATTAGAAAAATATATACATAAAACAATTTTTTTAGAAATAGAAAACAGAAAAGTGGCATGTGCGTATGTATTCACCCCCTTTGTTATGAAGCCCATAAAAAGCTCTGGTGCAACCAATTACCTTCAGAAGTCACAGAATTAGTGAAATGATGTCCACCTGTGTGCAATCTAAGTGTCACATGATCTGTCATATGTACATTGACTTTTTCTGTTATTTTGTCCTATTTGTTGTTTGCTTCACAATAATAATAATAAAAAAAACATCTTGAAAGTTGTGGGCATGTTCTGTAAATTAAATTATGCAAATCCTCAAACAATCCATGTTAATTCCAGGTTGTGAGGGAACAAAACACGAAAAAATGCCAAGGGGGGTGAATACTTTTGCAAGGCATTGTACATATATATAATAGTTCTTCACAAAATGCCTAGTTTTTTTGTTTAAATAAAACAGTTGCAGAGATTTCACAAAAGTCTTATTTATAAGACCGAAACAGTGGCATGTTTAACAACTAAACTACGTAAATGAGTATCTTCGTGCAGACGTCATTCATTGTATATGGGAACTAATCCATCACCACATTGAAGGAGTGCTTGATTAAAGTGTGTGTGCACTTTTCCAACATGATTTTACATCCTCTATCTGATTGTGTAGAGAGCATATAGTGACTTACATTATAAATGTACAAAGATTATTTAACATATATTTTTAAATTGTACATATATGAAAACTGACCAAATAAACCCGTTTTCTTGCTGTTCATCTCACTTAATACAAAATAGCGCAGTTACCGGCAAGCATATTATTTATATGTCATAAGAGGACACGTTTATAGGATCAAATATATCTCACAAACGTAATCATTTTAATCTTTGTATAATCCTTGAATAAATTGCATAGATTTGACGATAATCTCACTTTACACATTTTTGCAGGTAGTGTTAACTCTTTACTCACTGTCTAACCATTTTCTGTTCTATATTGTACAAATTAATCCACTTGAATAGGTGTTTTTGCACGGACTGCAGTTAAAATTTGTTGAATTGCATATTTTTAGAGAAAGGTCAAGTGGTAATGAATATGAATTTATGTTACACGGTGATGGAAATACTTCATTGTACGGCTGGCTGTGAGATTGGTACTATAGGAAGTTTAATGGATAATGAGGAAGTTTCATTGTTAAGAAACATTTTTTGATGAGACAAGCAAAATAATAGTATGACAGTAATGGGCAAAGTAAGCCTTGAAAAAGAGTAACAAACTAGCTTTGGGAAGTTTGGGAAAACTTCACATATTTATGAAATATATAATAAACTAACAATAGTAGAGACTTAAGCATTTAAGGAAAATGTTAAAGTTAGCTGACCTTGCTTGTGCCGTGAAGGCTTCCATCTTGGATTGCTAGCGTGCCTGTAGGTTGAGGGGTAAGTTATCCAAGGGATTGTTCTTGTAGTTCAGTGGCTATTCATAGTCAACATAACTGAATCTTCAGTAGCAGAGCTAGTGAATGGTGGGTCCTGGCGCAAATAATTTTGTAGTTGCATCGTTCAGTCATGTCTGACTCTCTGTGACCTCATGGACCGTGATACACCAGGCACATCTTTATGTCCATGGTCATGCTGATCCACTTAGTTTTCATGGCAGAGATACAGGAGTGGGTTGCCAGTTCCTTCTCCAGTGGGCCACAACATACAGCTCCTGGTATTCCTACATGGTCTCCTATCCAAGTACTGGCAAGGCCCACCCGGCTTTGCTTCAGGGTGGTGTGACCTCTTTTGTTCCCTGACTGGAAAAACACCCAGGTCACAGCAGTGAAAGCCCCGAATCCTAACCACTGGACCACCAGGGAACCTGCAAATAATTTAGGGCCCCAATTTGGAACACAGAAAATGTCTGCCACCATCAAAGCATACTTGAATATAATAGTTAAAAATGACAGGATATATTTATTTATCTATTTACTACTTTGTGAAAAAAGTTTGCTCAGTATCAAGTCAAGTTCTTCATAACAGCATATTAAAAAATATATAATTACTAGCGACTTGCCCGTCAAAAAATGACGGTCAATAAAAGAAAGTGTTGAAATGCTGTTTGTCAAACAATGTAAGTGTACTGTGTGCCTCAAGTAACTAAATTCATCAAAAAGCAGAAATCTACATTACATAAAATAAGAAAAACTAAAATCACCAAAAATAATAAATGTACATTACAAAACAAAAAAATAAACCTAAGTCCAAAAAAATAAAAAAAGGAACATTACAGAAAATAAAAAAATACATTACAACCCCCCCCCCCCCGCCCCGACTACAACATTTTTTAAAAAATTACACACCTGAAAAGGAAATACATATAATACATACAATCCAATCCAATTAAATAAAATCCAATCCAATTAAATAAAATCCAATACAATCCAATACAATACAATACACCCCTATCTAATATACATGCCACTATCTAATATACATCCCACTATGTAATATACATCCCACTATATAATGTAATATACATCCCACTATCTAATATACAATACTATCTAATAATACATCCCCCTATCTATCTAATATACATTACATGCTATCTCTATATAGCTACCCTAATTCTAAGCTACAATAAAATAATTAAGACCACTTACCTTTGAGATGTATCTTCAGATCAGCAACCTACGGTAAAAAAGATTAAAAAAATGAATACAACCCGTTAACATGAAATAACTAAACATTCTAAACATTCTAAATATTATACTCACCTTTCCAGCATGTCCCGTTCCAGCATGTCACGTCCCAGCATGTCACGTCCTCCTCCATGTTTGCATCTGCGGCGCTGCTCCTGTTAAAAAAAACATTACATTAGTAATCATAAAACAAAGTGAAATAAACACAATGTACATTATACTTACCTTTCCGAGATGTCTCCGGCCTCCAGGTGTTCTGCTCCGGAAGCATCCGCGCGTTAAAAAATAATTTGACACACATCTGCCCTGGCGGATGTGTCCGACGCTAATGACCTTCCTATGGAGTGTTCCAGAATAAAATTGGCAATGGCGGCTTCTGATTGGCTGAAAAGGCTGTCTATCAAATTCAGCCAATGAGAAGACCCCAATTGTGAACCAATGAAAAAAGTATACACCCCAAAATACAACGCTGATTGTATTTTCAATTGTCAATCTTTATTTGAACCAATCCTAAGGCTTTATTGCCATCAGCCAATCACAATGGAATATACCCCCACGTATTGATTGGTGAAGACATCTGCGCCTTCCCATTGGCTGTAATATTGATTGATATTAACAGTAGCCAATGAGAATGCGCAAATCCTTCACCAATCAGTACGTGAGGGTGTATTCCATTGTGATTGGCTATTGTCAGTGCAACCAATCAGAATGCGCAGATGCTCCAACCAATCTCTTGTGGGGGTGTATTCCATTGTGATTGGCTGAAGGCATCTGCGCCTTGTGATTGGTTTAAATAAAGATTGACAGGTGCATTATCCAATCCGAGAGGGATTTTAGGGTGTATCCCTTTCTGATTGGTTCACACAATGGCGCCTCCTGATTGGGTGAATTTGATAGACAGCGTTTTCAACCAATCAGAAGGCGCCATTGCCTATTTTCTTCCGGAAAAGTCTCCGAGAGCCTCATTAGCGTCGGGGATGTCCTTGAGTGCGGATGTAAGTATATATTTTTTTTTTTATATACAGGGCGTGGCAGAAGAAGATCCGGAGGAGGCCGGAGACATCGCGGGGAGGTAAGTACAATGTAGTGTCGGGATTAATACGACATATTATTTTCTAAATAATATAGAATAATGAATTTTGAGTTCAGAATCAATTTATAGACACATATTCCTTTTTATAAAATAACATTTATTGAAAATAACAAAATCAACTAGTCTAATGATAAAAATGTAATGTATCAAATCAAATGCAAATAAAACAAAATATAACCAGCCAGATATTAAAAGAAAATAATCCATCATATTGTATAACTTATTATTTTATGACATCTTCTATACAATCCTTAAATCTCAATATAAAAGTTTATCTCAATCACATGTACAATTAAACCTGGAATAACAACCCAAAGAATAAAATCAGATAAATTGATTAATAAAAATTCACCCAAAATAACGTTTAACATGTACTAATAATGTCTAATTATAGTATAATATAACTATACAGGAATGTATTAAATATAACACAATTATGGTAAAGTATTTTATAATATAATTGATAAGTTAGCTAAATAAAATTAATTTATCTGTATTGGTCAAAAAGAAAAATGAGATATCAAATTTTGTACTAAAATTTATATCCGGATTTATAAATTTCAATGACAAAATGAAATCTAAATAACTTTTTGGTAAGAAATAAACCAAACAGAGAAATTATGTTAATGGTTTTCAATTATATCATAAAATAAAATAATTCAATTTATACATTACCAATTATGACAAGATTCCACTGGTCAATTCCAAAATTGTCTGGCCTTTTGCACGGGATCAACGTTTTCCTCTAGCTCTTACTTTCTTTTCCCTCCAGCCCCCTCTCCCAGATCCTGTTTCTATCCATAATTATACCTCCAACTTAATTTGCCTATCAGAATCCCAAATCAGTTAAAGTATCTAGTAACCAATAGAATCTCTCATGATGTCATCACATATTTAAATTTGTATAGTGAATATATTTTTATATAGAGATATTTATTCCTTGAATCATAAAATAGTGCTCTCGGACCTTTGAATTTTCATACCTTTAATTAACTAATGACCCCTTTGACCCACAACCTATAAACAAGATGGGGTCATAAGAATGGTTATCAGTTAGATACCCCTTAACAGATTTATTATTCTGGGAAAGAGACTGAATGTCTAGTAACACATTCTTCACATGTGAAATTTTGGGGAGGATTCCATTATTTCTAAGAAACATAACCTTTATAGACCTTTATCAGTTAGTTTAGGAATTCACTCAAATATTTGTCTCTACAGAACAAAGAACTATTTAAACATGAAGAACTCACTTGTGAGAAGCTGTGAAAATACATCTTTTACATAGATATATTCAAATAATGGAATTGCATGCATAGATATATATATATATATAAATATATACAGCATATAAAATATTAATACATTGGATATAAAATAGTGGTTAATAATTGGAATATCATATTATACTATAATATCCATAGAAGATAGAACTTTATTCATACAAAAGTTCTGACAGTAGATTGTGTTTATTTTGTGCTTATGTATGTGTATTAATGTTATGGTTTTTTTAACAGGTGCCGCTCCGAAGAAGGCTTAAAAGAATAAGGACGGGACATGCCGGAATGGTGAGTAGAATATTTAGAATGTATAGAATGTTTCTTTATGTACTGTAAACGTGTTGCACTAAAAAAAAAATTTTCCTCAGGTGGCTGATCTCAATGGACATCTGCAAAGGTAAGTGGTCTTAATTATTTTATTTTATCTTAGAATTAGATTATTTTATATATAGAAAGCATTTAATGTATGTTAGCTAGGGGTTTTATATAGATAGCATAGGTTATATTGAATATTAAATTGTGGTATTTATTTAGATAGATTGAGGATGTATTATTATATAGATAGGATGTATATTAGATTATGGTATTTATCTAGATAGATTGGGGATGTATTATTATATAGATAGGATGTATATTAGATTATGGTATTTATTTAGATAGATTGGGGATGTATTATTATATAGATAGGATGTATATTAGATTATGGTATTTATTTAGATAGATTGTGTGATGTATATTAGATAGGGGTGTATTGTATTGTATTTAATTGTATGTATTTGTATTGTATGTATTATATGTATTTCCCTTTCAGGTGTGTAAAAAAAAAAATCTGTAGTGAGGGGGGGTTGTAATGTTTTTTTTTTTTTCTATAATGTTCCTTTTTATATTTTTTGTGACTTACTGTATATACTCGAGTATAAGCCGAGTTTTTCAGCCCTTTTGTTAAGGCAAAAAAGGGCCCCCTCGGCTTATACTCGAGTCACTCTTCCCCCCCGTGTCTCTCTAACCCCCCCGTGTCTCTCTAACCCCCACGTGTGTCTGTAACCCCCCGTGTGTCTCTAACCCCCGTGTGTCTCTCTACCCCATGTCACTTTCCCTCCCCCTCCTCAACCTAAATCCTTTCTCAACCCCCCTCCTCCACCTAAACCCGCCCAAATACCTCTCCTCTCACTTACCTGCTTGTGCTCCAGCCTCCGCTCCTTGACCCGGCGCCGGCGCGCATGTGACGTCACATGAGCGCCTGCGCCGGGTCAAGGAGCGGAGGCTGGAGCACAAGCAGGTAAGTGAGGGGAGAGGGGGGAGGTATTTAGGGGGGTTTAGGTGGAGGAGGGGGGTTGAGGCGGTTTAGGTTGAGGAGGGGGGTTGAGAAGGGGGGTTGGGGTTGAGGGGGATTGAGGGGGGAGGTTCAGGGGGGTTGAGGTTGAGGAGGTGGGTTGGGGTTGAGGGAGGTTGAGGAGGGGGGTTGAGGTTGAGGAGGGGGGTTGAGGTTGAGTAGGGAGGTTGAGGATGGGGGTTGAAGGATGAGGATGGGGGGTTGAGGAGGGGGTTGAGGAGGGAGGTTGAGGAGGGGGTTGAGGAGGGGGGTTGAGGAGAGAGGTTGAGGATGAGGAGGGAGGTTGAGGATGAGGAAGGAGGTTGAGGATGAGGAGGAGGGGTTGAGGAGGGGGGTTGAGGATGGGGGGTTGAGGAGAGAGGATGAGGATGGGGGTTGAGAAGGGGGGTTGGGGTTGAGGGGGTTTGAGGTTGAGGAGGGTGGAGGATGAGGAGGGAGGTTGAGGATGAGGAGGAAGGTTGAGGAGGGAGGTTGAGGATGAGGAGGGAGGTTGAGGATGAGAAGGGAGGTTAAGGATGAGGAGGGAGGTTGAGGAGTGCGGTTGAGGAGGGTGATAAGGGAGGGGGGAAGAGACACAGGGAAGGGAGAGGTTGGAAGAGACACAGGGAAGGGAGAGGAGAGAGGAGACACAGGGAATGGAGAGGGGAGAAGAGACACGGAGAGAGAGGGGGACACAGAGGGTACAAGAGGGACACAGGGGGCAGCACATTTCCCACCCTCGGCTTATACTCGAGTCACTCATTTTACCCAGTATTTTGTGGTAAAATGGGTGCCTCGGCTTAAACTCGGGTCGGCTTATACTCGAGTATATACAGTAGTTGTTTTTTTTTTCTGTAATGTAGATATTTTTTTTTGTGACTTAGGTTTTTATTTTATGTAATGTAGATTTGTTTTGTTTTTTGTGACATTAGGCTTTTTTATTTTATGTAATTAGAGTGGTGAGGGTTATTAGGGGGGTAGGTAGGTAGTGTAGCTGTTAATAGGTTAGTGTAGAGGGTGTTTAGTTGATATGTAATGTTTTATTGGTGGGGTATAGTGCAGTGTAGTGTTTATACTTAGTGTCATGATGGTCCTTGAGGACCATCATGGCACTTATGTGGTTAATGTAGTGTTGTAACAGGCCCATAATGGTCTTAATATACCCTTATGGGACTGATGGAGTTAAATAGAGGCTTATGAGGGTCTGTATGGACCCCCATGAGTGAGGGGGTTAATGAAGTGCTTATGGGGGTCTGTATTGACCCCCATGAGTGACAGGCTTAATGAAGGGCTTATGGGGGTCTGTATTGACCCCCATGAGTGACAGGGTTAATGAAGGGCTTATGGGGGTCTGTATTGACCCCCATGAGTGACAGGGTTAATGAGGGGTTTATGGGGGTCTGTATTGACCCCTATGATTGTCAGGGTGATAGTGTATATTTGTTTTCTTTTACAAGGTGTCCTTTAAGGACCTGTAACGCAGGAATTTTGAATTTCCATTGCAGCGGGGTCCCCGATCGCGTGCGATCAGGACCCTACTGCGATGGTTAATGTGGGGTTAATGCAGGGCTCCAAGCTTATCTCGGATCCTGTGGGGTTAATGCGGGTTTCTGAGCTTATCTCGGATCCCTTCTTGGGTAATTTGTACGTGGCTGGGCTGAGAGCCTCGTTTTCGTTTTTTTCGGGGGGCATTTTTTCTCTCGCTTCGGGGATTTTCGTGTGTCTGAACTCAGGAATTTGGACTTAAATGGAGGTGTAACTTCACTTTCAGAGGTCCTGGGTGCCCCCCTTGCTATGGGTAAGCTTTTTATGTAGTTTTTGTGAGTATTTGGTGTGTTTTGACTGTTTTTAGTTGCGCATGGTGCGTGTGGATAACAATAGGGAGTAGACTGCTTGACGACTGTCTATCAGACAGCAGGATTATGAAAGAATGAACTGACTAATAACAACTTGTTTTTTGAGTGCTAGGAGAGTGGTTGTAAGCTTGTCTGAATAGACAAGTTTTTTTAAGGGTTCAGTAGAGCTAGATAGAGAACTCATAGGGTGATGGGAGCTTGGGAACAACCCTGTAGATTGGAGTGGGATAAACTAATGATAATCAGAGTTCAAAGCGATGGGGTCTATTTAGGATTTTTTGGGAAGAAGAAGCTTGATTGCAAATTGTTGAGGGCTTTATGAACATGAGCCTCCATTCCAGGGCTCTACGGCTCCTGAAAAAAGAAGACGACAAAACATACTCACTAGCACCCAGGAGGTTTTACCCGGGGAGCTCTAGCTCTAATTTATTTTCGGGTTAGGGACAGAAGCAAAATGTCTGATTCCATAAAAAAAAAAAAAAGGAAAGGCTTTATTTTTTAATCAACTTCTTCATTTGATGTTGGTTAGCAATGACTCCATGAGTGCCAAAGCTCATTTACCATTTGTTTCATCAGTGTGGTATCTCAAACTGGTAACTATCTCCATTGACTTAAATTTAAGGTGATGAGAAATTGAAACCAGTAAAATGATGAAGGATGAAGTTTAGCACATCTGTTTCACTTTAGTAATTTGTGCAGACCCGAAAGGATGATTAGTACAGTCTAGGGAAAAAAATAAAAACAACTTGCTGGGTAGATCATAATGGCTGATTGACAGGTAAAGATAACAAACGTCAGTGTAAAAAATGTAATATTAAAATGTATTTTTTTTTCATATATTTTATTGATTATATTATATTTTAAACTTCCCTGATGTGTCCCTTTGACACTTGAATATCCTCTATCGACCTTCATCTTGTTTTTTATGTTTATGACCCGTACTTTGACAGATTAGGAGAGAGATTAATTTTGTTGGTGTTCCAAGATGCTTCGGCGCTCATTGCGAGCCTCCCGCTGAGCACCTTTGGCGCTCATTGCAAGGCTGTTGGTTGTTTGTGTGCTATGAGCATTGTTTTTTTTTGCTAATGCTAATGCAATAATGAATAAAATAATACATGAATATACTTTACCTATTTTGAAGTAATATCTGCAGGAAGCACTGTGCAGAAGAGCTGGCAATCTGATTTGATGTTGACGCAGCATACAATGTGTGTTTTCAGTGTTGTGGAGCTGCTGTGTAAGTGTCAACATTGTGTGCAGTGTGTAGTGTAAATTGTGTGCGTGCGTGAGCAAAAGCCGTTAGGGTAGCTGTGTACTTCTGCATTGTGTAAGTTAGTGTTGTAAAATGGCGGCTAATGTGTGGAACACGTCTGTGGCTGATTTGGCGTTCTTGTTCTTGGATCGAGTCTGGCTTTTTCGGAAAATCTGTAGGTGTTTGGTGGTGTTTTGCGTCTTTAGAGTCCTGTAGCCTCGTTTTCGTTTTTTTTCGGCAGACATTTTTTCTCTCACTTAGGGGATTTTCTGGTGTCTAAAGTCTTCTATTTCAAGTGAAATTGAGGTGTAACTTCAGTTTTCGAGGTCCTGGGTGCCACCCCTTGCTATGGGTCAGCTTTTTATGTATTTGTTGTGTGTATTTATTGTGTTTTTAATGTTTTCATGTGTGCGGGTTTTAAGCGGTAAGGTCGTATTTTTGCGAGGTCGTAATTTTTTTTTTTCTAAGTTCCGCGTCTCGTATTTGTTTCTTCGGCGCTCCATGCCATCAACTGAGGCCCTCGCTTTGCGAGGGCAGCAGGCTTGCTTCAGCGTTAGCAATGACCCGCATGCTCACAACTATATATGTGATCCTCTATGAAAAGTTATTTTTTATAACATCTCCAATTATTCATTTAGTAATTGGGACCTTCACTCTGATTGGGCCAGAGAATTGTCTTTTACAAGGGTTTTACTGCACCTATTGAGGATTTCTTTATTATATATTTTGGTTTTTAAGATTATAAATAAAAGTTACATTTTACTTATATTTTCTGTCTGGTGTTTATTATTGGACATCTAAAGATACTCAAACTATGTGGTTATATGGACATCAGTGAGCCTACTATTTCTCTAATTGTAAATATGACTGGGTACTAACTTGTTTTCCTCTTAGCCAATAACTATTACTATACTAGCGAATTGCCCGTCAAAAAATTACGGCAATGAAATTTTAAGTGAGCTAATGGTGTTTGGTGTATTTAATGTGGCTGATGTAGCGTTGTTCGTTTTCTATGTCGTGCAACTTTTTCGTAATATCCGTAGCTGTTTGGTGGTGTTTTGCGTATTTAGGGACCTTTAGCCTCATTTTCGTTTTGTTCGGGGGCCATTTTTTCTCTTGCTTAGGTGATTTTCGGGTCTCCAAACTTCGATATTTGTGCTTAAATGGAGGTGTAACTTCACTTGCAGAGGTCCTCGGTGCCCCCCCTTGCTGTAAGTAACCTTTTTATGTGTTTGTTGTTTGTATTTATTGTGTTTGTAATGTTTTTGGGTTTGCGCGGGTTGCGTCCTTGTTTTTTAATCTCGTAGGTGTTTTTCGGCAAATACGTAGGTGTTTGGTGGTGTTTTGCGTCTTTAGACTGCGGTAGCCTCATTTCCGTTTTTTTCGGAGGCCATTTTTTCTCTCGCTTAGAGAATATTTTAGTGTCTAAACTCTTTTAATTTGACTTAAATTGAGGTGTAACTTTAGTTTTCGAGGTCCTGGATGCTCCCTCTTCCTGTAAGTAAGCTTTTTATGTGTGTGTTGTGTGTATTTGTTGTATTTTTCATGTTTTGATGTGCGCGTGTTGCGGACGATTTTTGCGAGGTCGTAATGGGTCGTAACGTGTCTCGTATTTTGTTTGCGTTACGACGTAAATTTTGCGAGGGTCACAGGCTCCCTGCGCGAGCCCGCAAGCATGAGCAACGGCTCGTATGCTCACAACTATATATGTGATTGTTACTGGGTTGATTGGTGTGGCTTTTTTCTCTTATATGCTAATTCTCTTTATTATAAGCCCTAGATTTCGAGCTCAGCAGACCCAATGGGCCATAAACAAACAATATACAAACTTGTAAAAATGAAATAAACATGGTCCCTCTCCCAGTTAGAGGATTATTAAATCACAGTCAATGAGTTAAAAGAGCAAAGCACAATGGTAAATTTACTACAAAGTTAAGATGAGTTGCTGGTATCCACCCACTATAATATCAACAACCTCAGATACGCCGATGATACTACACTGATGGCTGAAAGTGAGGAGGAACTAAAGGACTTATTGATAAAGGTAAAAGAAGAGAGTGCAAAAGCTGTCCTGCTGCTCAAAGTTAAAAAGAGACCATGGCAAACGGCAATCTCACTTCCTGGCAAATAGATGGGGAAGAAGTGGAGGCAGTGATAGATTTTATTTTCCTGGGATCCAAGATCTCTGCAGATAGTGACTGTAGCCATGAAATTAAAAGACATTTACTTTTGAGGTGGAAAGCTTTGGGAAGCTTGGACAAGCTAGTAATATAATATGATTAAACTATCAACAGAGTTCTGCATAGATAGAACTATGGTATTCCCAGTAGTAACATACAGATGTGAGAGCTGGACCATAAAGAAGTCTGAGCGCCAGATAATTGACGTATTTGAATTGTGGTGTTGGCAAAAACTGCTTAGAGTCCCTTGGACTGCAAGAAGATCCAATAAACCCAATTACAATAAATCCAATAAATCATTACTATAGTAAATCAAGACAATATGATCATGAGGCTGAAGCTCAATTATTTTGGCCATATCATGAGAAGACAGGATTCCCTAGAGAAGACTATGATGCTGGGAAATATTGAATTCACACGAAGAAGGGGGTAATAGAGGCGGAGATAGATGAGGTCCCTGAAGCAATGACCATGAACTTGGGGCAGGGGCAGTGACTGCGAGATGTACCTGGTGTGCTGCAGTCTATAGGGTCACAGAGAGTGGGACGTGACTGAATGATTAAACAACAAGAAATAATGTCAATGAGAGGTGGTGCTTTGTCTAGCAGGCAGCTGCTATATTTTCAGACACAAAGCGTACCATTGGCTGGAGACTCATTGTATTAAAGTGGATGCCCATGGCAATACATTTTTGCAGCAGGAGCAGTCTTTGAATTATTGTTTATTCTCTTATCAAATTGAATGGTTCACAAAAAGCCTGTCTCTCAGCAAGGCCCCTCACACTCCCCCTAATGACCTTATCAGGGTGGAGACAGACATTAAGCAGGATGCTGATACTCTTAATCTTTAAAATTAAATGTGATATTGAATATTACTATTATAAATTATGAAATAGGAATTTTATTAATGATCAATGCAAAATTATAATAACAAGGTCCTCTTACTGGGGCACCACAGTGGTGATTTTGCTAGGAGACTATTCCATGTTTAACCAGTCTGTATATATTTATTTTTAGTTTATATGTATTCATTAAATGTTTACACGTTCAGAAAGATATGCAATAAAACATTGCAGCATAAACATAGAATGACGTCTACACTCACTTAGTTTAATACTGAGAGTACTTGTAGGTATTGTACGTTAAAGCAAACACTTTTGTTTTCTATTTTTAATCCAACTTAAAAAGGGGAAAGGGAGCTACAAGAAAAAAAGAATGACGGAGGTACATGGGGGAGTTGGGTATGGATTAGGGGGTTATAGTGCCAACTCAACTCTAATACATGTACAGAGTCATCAGCCCACAATTAGTCATGGGTGGAACAACCTATAACCAGCAATTTACCAGAACCAGAATTATCATCATGGTCTGTAGAAGCAAAGGTTTATGTGGGGGAGGTCTATTTGACTGAAAACAAACTGAACCATTAATCATAACAGTGGTGGAGCTACTGTCGGTGCAGCAGATGCAAAGTACTGGGGCCCTGGCATGCCCAGGGGAACCCCTGGACAGTAGAGCTTTCAAAATGTATGGGCCCCAGGCTGGCAATGGTTAAAACTGTGTGATGTTGTATAGTACAGTGTAATTTTCCCCAGTATTGTGTCCTGGTCACATGGACATTGGAGCTATTGCAATCATGATGGCATGTTAGGGTAAAATAGTGTTCAATGTTTTCTATATTGCTATGTAATATTTCCCTTATGTATGCTGTATGGGACACACAGGGAAGGTGCGCTAGGTCCCGGTACTGGAAATTAGGGGAGCAGGGGAAGAGGAATTTGCCCATTCAATGAAAGGAACAGCTACATGTTTAGCTGTAGAAGGGCACATGCGCAGTCCAACATGGTGTCTCCACCATTGTTTTGACTGATGACACCCTGAAGGACTTGGAACATAAAGGGGATTAGGTGATCAATCAGCCAGACTCCTGGACAGCATGGGGTAATCAATGAGGATGACATTGTCTCTACGTGGCCCAGAGTATGTACTGTGGAGATTGGATAACTTTATGTTTATCTAAGAATGTGGCTTGTTGTGACTGGTTCCTGTCTTCCATAAATGTGCTGTACTGTTCCTATTAAAGTTATATTATGTTTGACTATACATAGACATGGTGTATGTGTCAGTCTATTATTTGACTAAGCTTTCTTAAGGCACCATTGCATGCTCCTGTGTTCTTGTGTTGAATAAGCAGGATGGGCACTGAGATATACAAAAGCATCACACCCCATGGGGTATTCCTGTAAGCTGAAAGCAGAAGGATGTGGGGTATACATGGTCCCCTCAACCCTGGGTCGTGACAGGCCCACAACTGGGTGGGGCCCTCTGGTACCAACAGTCTATGCCTGGAGTAAATGGGGTGTCTTAACTTAATAGAGAAGAGGGTAATGAAAGGGTAGGAGACAGATAAGGAAAGGGAATGTAGTTTGCCCTCCCATGTTAAGTTTAATATGGACACCCGCTAGCTGAGTTCTCCGAGTTGATCAATGTCAGCCATTTTACTTTCATTGTGGACCGACTGGCCTTCTGGTGCATATGTAAGCTTTTCAAAAATAGTAATTTAGTGTTTTCTAGCTTTCATACTAGTTAAAGATATATAGTTTCATGGCACACCGACCTCTGCGCACACGAGAATTGCGCGCCGACAACAGCCCGCCGACATCAGCATGCTGTTAACAAATTTGTGACAAATGCTGCAGTTAAAAGGGTGCGTGGTTAGCATATTTATATCTCTTAACTCCCTGAACCCCTCTAAGCCCAATCCTAACCCTTTACCTCTAAGCCTAACCCTTAGACCCCCAAGCCTAACCCTAACGATTTAACCTCTAAGCCTAACCCTTTAACCTCTAAGTCTAACCCGAAACTTAGACCTTCAAGCCTAACCCTAACCCTTTAACCTCTAAGCCTAAGCCTAACCCAAATACATCTAACCCTAAAGCCTCTAAGCCTAACACCCCTAAGCCCACCTTACCTACAGTACGGCACACAGTTGTCGTTCGTGTAGTTGTCAGTATGCGCTTTTGTCTGTGTATAGATGATGGCGCGTTTTTTGTCCCACGTGATAAGGACATGCCACCACTACATAGTTTGATATGTATGGAAACTGAACATTGTGGACCACCACAAGAACCATACACCAACAACCAAGCATGGTGATGAGAGGTAATCATTTGGGCGTACTTTTTTGCCGTGGTCATGGACGTTGCACAACCAGTACGTTTACATCCATTGAGTTTACAATGAATTCTTCTCTATAAAAGCACATTCTAGAGGAAAATGTGAGGACATCAGGACAACATCTAAAGCTGAGCCAAAAGTGGGTCATGCATCTGGACGATTGAAGAAACCTTTTGGAAATGTCCAGAACTCAATCCTCTGAGATGCTCTGGTGGTGCCCAAAGAGTTTTGTGGATAAACAAAGCCCATCAAAAATCACTGACCTGAAGCCGTTATGTATCATGGAGTATCAAGTTATTGCTCTAAAAGGGGTTTCTCTAAGTTACGGAATTATACTTTTTTACACAATGTTGGCTGATTTCAATGCTTAAAAATTAAAGATAAAGCAACATTTGTGTTTGTCACATTAGGTCCCACTTATCTACTGTTGGGACATGGTGAGGGCAAAATGAAGGTCATATTATCAATTAATCTGCATATTAAGATCAGAGGAGATCTAAAATGGTTGAACTTGGTGGATGAAAAGTATTTTTTCAACCTCAATTACTATGTAACTATGTAAGATATGTCTTGAAGAATCATTATGGTCACTTTTTTCTGCATGATCTTTTAAAAAACTGAACTTGATAAAGAGCAGAATGTTTTTAGAAGAGAAAAAATCAAATAATGATTTATCGTGTGGTTGCGTCGCTTAAACGGTTTCTTCTCCAGTGGGCACAACATACAGCTGGTATTCCTATGTGGTCACCCATCCAAGTACTGACCAGGCCCAACCCTGCATGGATTCAGAGTGGTGCAACCTCTTGGATCCCTGATTGGAATCGAACCCAGGTCGCAGGGGTGAAAGCACCAAACCCTAATCACTGGACCACCAGGGAACCCTTTACTATATCCATCAATTTTCTTTAGTCATGCTGATTTCTGACTGTTACTTTTTCTTGAGGATTTGCCCTTGTATAGTAATGAGCTGTCCATTGGTTATAATGAAAGCACTGGCAGTTGTAGATGCCACATTCCCATTTTATAGACAGAAATGTCATATGCAATCAAAGCCTACTTCTCTCTGAGGAAGCTGATAAACAGAAACCAAAATGGGAGATCTCAAAGCAGCATAGTTACACATAAAGGATTTATTTTCTATTGTAAATAACATATTGCCTACTTTAAACTGTAGTTCTGCAAAATAGTATGTTTAAAGGTAACATTGAAGGCATTGTTTTCCTTTCTTGCATTTGAAACAGGGTATGTGATTTGGGGGCTTTTATATATAGTTGTCAGTGTTGGGAATGCTTAAGATGTTGGTCCCACTTTGCGAGCCTCGTGAAGCGAGGCGAGCCGTGTACGACGCACCATGTAGGCTGGATGAGCGCCAAAGGCACTCATCTGCGAAGCCTTGCTAAGTGATGCGAGTCGTGTATGGCGCAGGACTTAGTGTGGATGAGCGCCGAAGTTGCTCATCAGGCAAGCCTCGCAGAGCTAGGTGAGCCATGTACCCCGCAGGACTTAGCCTGGATGAGTGCCTAAGGCACTCATCTGCAAAGCCTTGCGAAGCGAGGCGAGCCATGTATGGCGTAGGATTTAGCCTGGATGAGTGCTGAAGGTGCTCATCTGCGAAGCCTCGCAAAGTGAGGCGAGCCGTGTACAGCGCACCACTTAGGCTGGATGAGCGCTAAAGGTGCTCATCTGCAAAGCCTCGCAAAGCAGACTGCATTATGAGGGTCGCAACTGCGAGCCAATCGCGTAACTGTAAAACAAAACTGAAAACAAAACAATAAATTTAACAAATATAATAACACACTCACAGACAGGACAGGGGGAGAGCCATGAGGCCTAGGAGTGAGGTTGCAAGCGATTTTGACCCATATTTGTGGGTTTTCGTAAATCCAAAAAAAATGGGCGCCGAAAAACTTTGTTCTGAAACTGGATAAAAATAAAACAAACAGCAAAGACAGTAATACTTAAACCAACAACGCCAGGCACATGGCATGAGCGGCCCCGTACAGTAGACGGGAGGAAAGGCTCGCAATGAGCGCCAAAGGCGCTCAGTGTGGGGCTCGCCATGATCGCCAAAGGTGATCAGTGCAAGGCAGGAAAGTTCAAGTACAGCGGGAGAGGCTTGCAATGAGAACCAAAGGCGCTCATAGCGAGCCACGTGATGAGAGCCGAAGGCGCTCAGAGCGGGATCTCGCGATGAGCGCCGAGGGTGCTCAGATGAGCAAAAGCCTCACATTGTGTGGCAAACAGCATTGCCTGGCTTACAATTTTAAACCTGTCATTGTTGACGGGCAAGTAGATAGTATAGATAAATAAGTAATAATTTGTCTGACAATTATATGCAATTATATGGCATTCTTGCTGTTTAATAAAACTCTTGTTACTTCTGTGCTATCAGTCTGCAAATTGTGGCTCTCATCAAATCTAAAAACTTTGTACAATTTTTTTTTTATGAAAGAAAAATACTATTTTGAGAATCCGACAGATATTTGTACTGCTTGAAGCAAAACGGGCAAAGCTCAGATCTATAAGAAATACTGAGAAATTATAGGGTGCATCACAGCATAAATGATGTGAATTAAAAGGATGCTTTTGACAGTTAGCGTTTGATGTTTAAGTGCAGAATTAAAGGCATCCGAGAGAATAAGTGTTTGCCTTTAAAGCGCATATTTTAATAAAGGTAACATTTTCTATGCATGGGAAATTATTCTGGTCATTGTGTAAATCCTGCAGGATATTTCTCATTGTAGCAGCGTTCAATTAAGAGTTCAATCATTTTAAATTTGTTGAGTTATACTGACCTCTAGAGGCTGAAATTATATTTACTAGAATTTCGATGCACTTTTATGCTCCTGGATGGGTTATTTATTATTATTATTATGTTTTATTTGTATCGCGCTAACATATTCCGTAGTGCTGTACAGGGGATATGAACAAGGGAAATACAAGTTTAATAAGCTTAGTATCTTAGCAGAAACTGCTTTATCCCAAAGCACCCTACAAGACTGGAAACTCGCTAATTACAATCTAAAGGGGATTAAAGGGCAGAGAACTGGGGAAGAGTAACAGATAAGGAATAGCAAGGTTCCCTGGTGGTCCAGTGGTTAGATTTGGTGCTGAAGACATGGGTTTGATTCCAGTCAGGGAACCAAGAGGTCACACCACCCTGAAGCCATGCAGTATTGGGCCTGGTTAGTGCTTGGATGGGAGACCACCTAGGAATACTAGGAGCTGTATGCTGTGGCCAATTGGAGAAGGAACTGGCAACCCACTGCAGTATCTCTGCCATGAAAGCCAAGTGGACATAAAGATGCGCCTGGTGTGTTACGGTCCATGAGGTCACAGAGAGTGGGACCCGACTGAGCAGCGCAAACACACACGTGGTTTCATGCAATTATATTTCTTAATCTTTTCAGCGAATATATCAGAAAAATTATTTTATTATCGAACAAGAGTATTAAAACTAGATGGCAACGCTTAAATAAAATGTGTTATACCCTTACTTTTGTTTTCGATCATAGTTATAGGATTATTGTGCTGTTACCCTGACACAGTAGAAACATTGCCCTGCAGACTAATTAGCATTCATTGCCACCACCCTGAGAAACAGATTAAGCTATGTGCATGGAGGCTCATGCATCGTGTGGCAGAGACACAGGGGTCTGGTGTTACCATCTGTTCCTCGGAGCCGGCCTCTGTGACACTGACCTGGAGCTCATCAAAAAACGTTTACTTTTTGTTTGTGTGCGCAGTCTTGGAAAGATCATCTTTCTGCAGCGACAGAGCATTGAGTTATCGCAGGGTACGTTTATTAATATTTATTTTGAGATATTTTTTTTCATGAAATAAATGTTTGCATACACTACTGATTCTCCTCTATCAGATGTAGTCATAATCCAGGAAACTTCCATATACCTATAATGTGGTGAATAAGGCACATTTACATTTCTACAGGTTTCCTGGTGGTCCAGTGGTTAGGATTTGGCGCTTTCACCGCTGCAACCTGAGTTTGATTCGAGTCGGGAACCAAGAGGCCACACCACCATAAAAGGCAAGCAGGGTTAGGCTTGGTCAGTATTTGGGTGGGAGACCATCTGAGGATACCAAGAGCTGTATGCTGTGGCCTAATGGAGAAGGAACTGGCAGCTGAATTCAGTATCTCTGCTATGAATACCAAGTGGATCAGCATGGTGTGTTGCGGTCCATGAGGTTATGGAGAGTCAGACACGACAGAGCAACACAAACAAAACTAATTTCTACAAGGGTAATACAGTACTTGCAATTATCCTTGCCAAAGGAGTTGGTTTCAGATACTAAAAGCTTCAATAATTTAACAAATCCCCCTCTCTCCATTGATAGATAAGCACTCTCCCTCAGGCTCCAAGCTAGCAGGAAGTGCTGACCCTAAGCAACAAGGACCCTTTTATAGAAAATGTCATCAAAAATTGTTAAAAGTTTGTTATATACTCAACAAACATATTAAGTTGTACTTTAAAAAAATGTATTCATCCAGTGACCCACCAGACTATGAGAAGGAGTAGCGTGTGAGAGATGTGTGGCTCGTCATGAAGAGGAATGAAGTGGTAGGGACCAGATAGGATCATTCTTTTTCATTTTTATCTGCTTTTTCTCATGTTTTTCTTCTCCTTGCACAGCATTTAAATAACCAATTCATAGAGGAGATGAGGAAGGAAGTTCATGATCATGATCCGGGTTCATATTTCATCACTTCCCTCATTCCGTCCAGTGGTGGCTGCAGTTGTCCGGCCTGTGAATAGATTGCCCACCAGTTTTGATGAAACCCACAAAGAGAAGTTCACTGGTGATATCCAACACCGTCCTAAACAATCTGTAGCAACAAATTAGTTGCTTCGAAAATGCCACCTCTGGAGAGAACAACAGATCAACACCGGCATCCCATGGTACAGATCCAAGTGTAATAGAGCATCCAACATGGTCACCTAAAGAGTAGGCTTTCCAGTGGAGTTAACCTCTTTCCATTCAGGACCTTTTCTTTATGCACATAATTCCTCAATTGGAAGGAATCCAGAGCAAGGATAATCTGTAGCCCATCGTTCGCATCATCAACAAGGTGCAAGGACTAAAAAGCAATAATTCTGGCCTAACAGGTATACACCAGTGACACACGTCCCATCGTCTACCACTTCGCAGTCCATAAGTAGTTATTCCGCCGACAGTCCTGATAGATATAAGAGTCTAAGACTGTATTGTGGATTTAAGAAGGAACAGCAAAAGCCAATTTTGTTGTTTAGTTGTGCTTATCTGTCCGTGACCCTATCGACAACAGTCTGACCCACTGACCCTCTGAGCTCCCTCAAGATCATGTTAATTGCTTCAATGGCCTCATCTATCCATCTCCACCTTTGCAGTCCCCTTCTTTGTATGGAAAGCACAGCAAAAGCCATTAGGAGAACACATACTAAAAGGTTTGAGCACAGAGAATCTCATTCTACAAGATCTACAGTGCCTTGCAAAAGTATTCACCCCCCTTGGCATTTTATATGTTTTCTTACCTCACTACCTGGAATTAACATGGATTGTTTGAGGATTTGCATCATTTAATTCACAGAACATGCCCACAACTTTAAAGATGTATTTTTTTTTATTGTGAAGCAAACAACAAATAGGACAAAATAACAGAAAAAGTCAATGTGCATAACTATTCACCCCCCCCTAAAATCAATACTTTGCAGAGTCACTTATTGCGGCAATCACAGCTCCAAGTGGATTTGGATAAGTCTGTATGAGCTTGCCACATCTTACCACTGGGATTTTTGGCCATTTCTCCTTGCAAAACTGCTCCAGCTCCTTCAAGTTGGATGGTTTGCGCTTGTGAACAGCAATCCTTAAGTCTGAACACAGATTTTCTATTGGATTGAGGTCTGGGCTTTGACTAGGCCATTTCAACACATTTACATGTTTCCCCTTAAACCACTCAAGTGTTTCTTAAGCAGTGTGTTTAGGGTCCACCCATCTTTCCCTCAACTAAGTTTCCCAGTCCCGGCTGCTGAAAAACACCCCCCATAGTATAATGCTGCCACCACCATGTTTCACTGTGGGGATGGTGTTCTTTGGGTTATGTGATGTGTTGGGTTGGGTTTGCGCAGACATACAGTGGATATAAAAAGTCTACACACCTCTAAAAAATGGTTTCTGTGCTGTAAAAAATTAGACAAAGATAAATAATTTCAGAACTTTTTCCACCTTTAATGTGACCTATAAACTGTACAACTCAATTGAAAAACAAACCGAAATCTTTTAGGTGGAGGGAAGAAAAAAAGAAAAGAAAAATAATGTGGTTGCATAAGTCTGCACACCCTCTTATAACTGGGGATGTAGCTGTGTTCAGAATTAAGCAATCACATTCCAAATCGTGTTAAATAGGAGTCAGCATACACCTGCCATCATTTAAAGTGCCTCTGATTAACCCTAAAATAAAGTTCAGCTGCTCTAGTTGGTCTTACCTGACATTTTCCTAGTCGCATCCCACAGCAAAAGCCATGGTCCACAGAGAGCTTCCAAAGCATCAGAGGGATCTCATTGTTAAAAGGTATCAGTCAGGAGAAGGGTACAAAAGAATTTCCAAGGCATTAGATATACCATGGAACACAGTGAAGACAGTCGTCATCATCAAGTGGAGAAAATATGGCACAACAGTGACATTACCAAGAACTGGAGCTCCCTCCAAAATTGATGAAAAGACGAGAAGAAAACTGGTCTGGGAGGCTACCAAGAGGCCTACAGCAAGATTAAAGGAGCTGCAGGAATATCTGGCAATTACTGGCTGTGTGGTACATGTGACAACTTCATATGTCTGGGCTATGGGGTAGAGTGGCAAGACGAAAGCCTTTTCTTATAAAGAAAAACATCCAAGCCAGGCTACATTTTGCAAAAACACATCTGAAGTCTCCCAAAAAGCATGTGGGAAAAGGTGTTATGGTCTGAGGAAACCAAGGTTGAACTTTTTCCAAAAGATAGGTTTGGCGCAAAAACAACACTGCACATCACCAAAAGAACAACATACCCACAGTGAAGCATGGTGGTGGCAGGATCATACTTTTGGGGCTGTTTTTCTTCAGCTGGAACTGGGGCCTTAGTTAAAATAGAGGGAATTATGAACAGTTCCAAATACCAGTCAATATTGGCACAAAAACTTCAGGCTTCTGCTAGAAAGCTGAACATGAAGAGGAACTTCATCTTTCAGCATGACAACGCCCCAAAGTATACATCCAAATCAACAAAGGAATGGCTTCACCAGAAGAAGATTAAAGTTTTGGAATGGCCCAGCCAGAGCCCAGACCTGAATCAGATTTAAAATCTGTGGGGTGATCTGAAGAGGGCTGTGCACAGGAGATGCCCTCGCAATCTGACAGATTTTGAGTGTTTTTGCAAAGAAGAGTGGGCAAATCTTGCCAAGTCAAAATGTGCCATGCTGATAGACTCATACCCAAAAATACTGAGTGCTGTAATAAAATCAAAAGGTGCTTCAACAAAAGTATTAGTTTAAGGGTGTGCATACTTATGCAGCCATATTTTATTTTTATATTTTTTCTTCCCTCTACCTAAAAGATTTCAGTTTGTTTTTCAATTGAGTTGTACAGTTTATAGGTGGAAAAAGTTCTGAAATTATTTATCTTTGTCTCATTTTTTTGCAGCACAGAAACCTGACAGTTAAACAGGGGTGTGTAGACTTTTTATATCCACTGTATGCAAGATTTGTAAGGCAATAGGTACACGTGGAGGTGGTTGTGTGTGCTACTGTAGATTGTGGTTGTGAGTGACATTACTAAATAAGAAGAGAAAGAAAAGATTCCCATTATGTGCACACCGTCATAACCCAGAGAAAATTAATCTAAAACATAATTGTTATTAGTTTGTGAATAAAAACAAACACATAACCATTAAGTAAAATGTATTGGCACATAGGAACGGTATATGTAAGGACTAGTTATAGAACTTCAAATGACTATAAAGAATGGTTTGTATATATGCAATGAAATGTTCTTGGACCTCAATTGCAGACATATAAAGTCTTTCATATCCATTTGAAGGTTCTTAATAGGCCCTGAAATATAGTTATGAAGTCATAAAGTGTTAAGTGCATATAAATAATGTTAATATACAAAGGGAAATATATATATAAATGAAAAAGTAAATAAAACAGACAAACTACTAAGGAAATATATACAGGGTTAGGTGAATTAAAGAAATAAATGCATTATTCCTGAGTTTTTGAAGGATTTGAGGCAGGAGGATAGTTTAGTGGAGCGAGACAAGGAGTGCCATAAAGTAAAAGCGGCACAAGAAAAGTTTTGAAGACAGAGAATGATAAGAGAGGAGGAAAGAAGGTGGTCATTAGCAGAGTGAAGAGGGCAGTTGGGGAAGTATTTTGAGACTAGAGCAGGGATATAAGGGGGCACACTGTTAAGGGCTTTAAATGTTGGGGTCAGGATTTAAAATTGTATTCTGCAGGCTATGGGAAGCCAATGGAGTGACTGAAGGTAGCACGTCCTTAGGGTGCTGGTGAACAGTGTGCCGTCATCAGCGCACCGACAAACGCCGCGCTGACACTTGCGCAGCAGACCACAGTGTGGCAGAGAACAACGCGCGCAGTTTACTGCACGTCAGACCGGATCACGCGTCAACACTTCTGGGATTCTGTGAATATTTACCTAGCTCCAGAAGAAGTTAATTTACAACCTCAATGTTGCAGAGTATCTTGCAAGACAGAGAGAGACATAGGTTGTGTAATCCAGCGTTCACCACAGTACAGTGTGCACCACTCACCTAATTAGAAGTCAATAACACACACTTGATGCCACTCAGCTGGTGGAGGCTACTGTAGTCCATTATGTGTTGAGAGGGATCACTTTCCTGTCATACTCCTCACGAATCAATTTCAGCATCTGCCGGACCACGTTACCCACAGTGGTCTCGGATAGCTGAGCCTCTGTCATACGCCTTCCTTCTCTCCAGATAATCTCCGTTAGCTCTCCTGGACGCATAATAGGAGGACTGGATCATGGATTTCCTCCCCTTACTCACAGTTCTGTGCAACAGGAGATAAAGTTGTTGCATATACAGCATGCCTGCAGTATCACAGAAGCGTTAGCGCATGCTCCAGCCTGGCTCACAGTAAACGGCTGACTGCTGCGCAGGTGTAGGTTCGCTGATGGCGCATGGTTCACCAGCACCCTAAGGTTGGGGTGCTGTGACTGACAGAGGAGCTGCAGACACAGAGAAAGGAATATGTTAGAGGAGGTGTTCATTATCGATAGGAGCAGAGACAGACTGGTGATGGAGAGGCCAGCAAGGAGAGAGTTGCAGTAGTTGAGACGATAGGATGAGATAATGGATTAGAATTCTAGTTATGTAAGTTAGTGATGTATTTTGGAGATTTTTTTAGGTGAAAATTATTTTGTTATTGATTGTGAGGATTGAGAGCGCCAGGTCCAACAGAATCTCAAGAAAATAGGCCCGGTAGGATGGAGTGAGGATTGCATTGCCAACATTGAAAGATATTTGAGGAGTGGAAACTGTAGTAGAGGGTGGGAGGATTAGGAGCTCAGCCTTTGACACGTTTAGTTTGAGTTGACAGGCAGACATTCAGGAGGATATGTTTGAGATGCAGTTGGCAACTTCTGGATAGATCTGGTGCTCAGGAGGTAGATTTAAGCGTTATCTGCATATTGAAGATACTAAAATCTAAAAGATATGGGTATGTAAACTGTCAGAAAGCAAGGCGAAGAAGAGGTACCAAAGAAGAAGACACTAAATGTTCGATCCTCTAGGTATGATGTGAACCATGACAGAGCTGTATCACGGGGAGTGGAGAATTTGGAAAAGAGGGTGGTTAACTGCGTCAAAGGCAATACAGGGATCCAGGAGAATTAGAACAGAAGTGACCCTTTAAATTAGCGGTAAACAAATCCGTGACTTTTGTCAGAACTGTCTCTAGTTGGGGCCGGAACCCAGATGGGAAGGGGTCAAGAAGGGAATTGCAGGAAATAAATAGGGTGAGACGATTTGAAACGAGGCGCTCAAGCACTTTTTGAAGCCAGGGAAAGTAGAGAAATAGGACGATTGTTAGGTGGCTGTAATAATGGCATGTTTAAATCTGGCAATTACCATAATTTTTAAGAGAAAAGTTGAATAGATGTGTGAGAGCTAGGATAAGGTTGTGACAGCAGATTTCATAGATAACTTTAAAAAGCAATTGGAAATATTCTTGAATAAAAAGGACATTTAGTTTTATCCTGAATAACTAGAGAAGGAGTATGGATCCAGTGAATAATCAGATTGCCCGGATCTCGGGTCAGGAAGGATCCTCCCACCCTATGAGAAAATTGTAAAAGTTCCAAATGTTTTTTTTCTGTTTGCTTTATTCTGGATCAATTAATCCACATATTAGAAGGATCAGAGGATATTTAAAAAAAAAAAAAAAAAAAAGGTTAAAATTGGACTAAATCTCATATACTATGTACCGGTAATTAGATTTTTGCATTTAATGTAGAACTCAAAAGCCCATTCTATCTGAAGTAATTATTCTAAATTATTGAGAGTATAGAAATCAATTAACCTAAAATATTAAGTTTTATCATCCGTCTTTATTATCTATGAAGCTTCTTGTGGGATGACCTCAAGATCTTTCCAAGCAGTTACTAAAAACATACTGTGTTTAGAACACGTTCTACCCATCTTTTATAAGCCTTCTGCACTATTGGCCTTAATAATGGAAAGCAATGGCATGTGTTGCAATTCATATAAATCCTATTGATAAATGGATAAAAACAAAACATAAATAAATTGCTGAAATCCAAAAGACAAAATAAAACACAAAACAATTATTTTATAAACTCTTTATTTATCTTGCTCACATTTAAACCCAAATCTACCACTTTTGGCTCCATAATTTAAGATCTAAGATAAAAGTACATATAAAACACTATGGGTTATGACGAGAGCACTTCAGAATATCGGATGTGATATGCAGTATACATTTAAAGTTGCGTTAAAAAACAGGACATTTTGTAAAGTGTAATAAAACCAGTTTGATTTTGGCTATTTATATTGCACGTTGCACTAAAAAGACAGTAACATGTAAACAATAATCTTGCAGATCACATAATAAATACGTTAATTCTGATTCCTATAAATTATATTTCCATTTTAGAGGTGTCATCTACGCTTGACTGGGGTGCTGTGATGTCCGCCTCGCTGCTAATTGCACGTGTAGAGAGTCGTCCCAAATTCCTGAATGTGATTGGTGGAATAACTACACTAAAGCCCTCCTTAGTGTAATAAGCAATACGGAGTACGGGAGCAGTGGGAGAGAACATTTTAGCAATTTTTGAGAATAAATTACAAATGTAAGAGTCAATTTTATGACATCTGCTAGTGCAATAAGGTATATTTACACAATACTGTTCTTTTAAAAAAAACTCTGCTGTATAAACCTTTTTAAGCAGCAAAGGTTGGAGTCAATGGAAAATACACATACACAAAAACATAATTACTGTTGGCTGTTACTAAAGAAATCCAATGGAAGTTTTCAATAACTGAGCTTGATAATTGGGTAATTTATGCATAAGTTACATAAAAAGTCCTCCCACTCTCCTAATGACTTTCACATAATTATTTCTCATGGTGGTGGGTTGTTTGGTTTGAAGAACATGCCCAATTGGTATAGATTAGAATAATAAGACTAACACCCCAGACCATGAGATAATGAATCACGTAACCTAGTCATTAGGAGGGTGGGAGGACTTTCAAAGTCAGTTATCTAAGTTTATGTAGCTTAGATAACTGACTTTGAAAGTCCCCCCACCCTCCTCATGATTATGTCATATGATTAATTATCTCTCATGGTGCGTGAGCATGCCCAGTTGGTATGGATTAGCACAGTTTTGGTAACTACTACTTAGCCAACTGGGGATGCTCTAGTACAGGGGTGGGCAAGTTTGGTCCTGGAGGGCCGCACACAAGCCCAGATTTGAAGTATCCTTTTTGTGCACAGGTGAGTCAATCAGCATAACTGTGCACAGCAGGGATATCATCAAAATCCAGGCGTGTGTGGCCATCAAGGACCGAGCTTGCCCATCCCTGCTCCAGTGGGTCATCTCCAACGAAGATAAATAATCACGTGAGATACCCAACATTCAAGCTTGGTTATCCAATGCTTTCACTGAAAACGTGTAAAAAAACAAATGATATTCATATTTATGGGTGTACTTTTCGTTTCTACAGCAACTTTGCTCTCTCATTAACCTTTTCACATCCAACAACACAAAGGTTCAAGTTAAAATGTACTAAATCCAATGATAAACTTACACAAATGTCAAAAATATTACAAAATATGTACAAAAAAAAAGTTGAATAGTTTCAAATAACTCTTATTTTTCAAATAAATCCTATTATTAATATATATATATATATATATATATATAATTATATAGAACAGTCATCAGTTGCTGTATACAAAGTTATTTTTATAGATGGAGTAATGTACACATCTTCTCAAACGAGGTATAAAATTACTTTAAATACGTTTTAATCACTATTTCCCCATTGAAAATGTAAAGATATACTCTGTTTATTACACCAATAATCATATAAAATTCTGCTTTAGAATATCAATTGACTATGTTCTGAGATTTAAAAACTTAGATTATTTTTATAACATTGTTTTACATTTAAAAAAGTTAGACAGACGCATAACAAAGATCACTTTTCCCATAATAATATAGATATATACAACAAAAAAATATAATTCTAGGAAGGCATTGGTTTATTGCTATTAAAAAATATCTATATAAAATGTGCATGTGTCTTCTTTGTAAGACAAGACCCAGGAATTCTTTTTGTTTTACTTCTGAGAATATTGTCAGTGCCGTTGAACAGCAGAGGTACCTAAAAAACAAAAGGTATTAAACATTTTTAAATTATGTACACATGAGTTCATGTTTAAAATGATATAAAAGAAATGTTGGTATCAAAAGCTTAAAAAATAAATAAATGAAACTCAACGAAAATCAGAATATAACAGTATAAAAAGTACTAACATCAATATGGTTTTAGACTGATACATGTAAGAGGATCCACATAGCACTTCTATACAGATAACATAAAGAGCCACCAAAATCATTTAAAGTGATATAGAAATAGCATATAGGATACGTCCAAGATATTTAATATTATTTTCTTATTTATTTGGTAGAGCTACGGAACAATAAATGAATGGACTGCATACACTTTAACATAGTACAAATAAAAGACAAGAAAGTGTGTGTGTATATATATATATATATATATATATATATATATATATATATATATATATATATATATATATATATATATATATATATATATATATATATATATATATATATACACACATACATACATATATACACATACATACATATATACACACATACATATAGTGCCTTGCAAAAGTATTCACCCCCCTTGACTTTTTACCTATTTTGTTACATTACAGCCTTAAGTTCCATGTTTTGTTAATCTTAATTTTATGTGATGGATCAGAACACAATAGTCTAAGTTGGTGAAGTGAAATGAGAAAAATATATACATAAAGCTATTTTTTAGAAATAGAAAACAGAAAATTGGCATGTGCGTATGTATTCACCCCCTTTGTTATGAAGCCCATAAAAAGCTCTGCTGCAACCAATTTCCTTCAGAAGTCACATAAATGAGTGAAATGATGTCCACCTGTGTGCAATCTAAGTGTCACATGATCTGTCATTACATATACACCTTTATTGAAAGGCCCAGAGGCTGAAACACCTAAGCAAGAGGCACCACTAACCAAACACTGCCACGAAGACCAAGGAACTCGCCAAACAAGTAAAGGACAATGTTATTGAGAAGTACAAGTCAGGGTTAGGTTATAAAATAATATCCAAATCTTTGAATATCCCCAGGAGCATCATGAAATCTGTCATAACCAAATGGAAAGAACATGGCACAACAGCAAACCTGCCAAGAGACGGCCGCCCACCAAAACTCACCGACCGGGCAAGGAGGGCATTAATCAGAGAGGCAGCACAGAGACCTAAGATAACCCTGGAGGAGCTGCAGAGTTCCAAAGCAGAAGTTGGAGTATCTGTACATAGGACGACAATAAGCTGTACGCTCCATAGAGTTGGGCTTTATGGCAGAGTGGCCAGAAGAAAGCCATTACTTTCAGCAGAAAACAAAATGTCACGCTTTGAGTTTGTGAAAAGGCATGTGGAAGTCTCCCAAAATGTATGGAGGAAAGTGCTCTGGTCTGATGACACTAAAATTTTACTTTTCGGCCAAAGAAAAACGCTATGTCTGGCGCAAACCCAACACATCACCCAAAGAACACCATCATGTTTTTCGGCAGCCAGGACAGGGAAACTGGTCAGAGTTGAGGGAAAGATGGATGGTGCTAAATACAGGGATATTCTTGAGCAAAACCTGTACCACTCTGTACATGATTTGAGGCTAGGACGGAAGTTCACCTTCCAGCAGGACAATGACCCCAAACACACTGCTAAAGCAACACTTTAGTGGTTTAAGGGGGAACATGTAAATGTGTTGGAATGGCCTAGTCAAAGCCCAGACCTCAATCCAATAGAAAATCTGTGGTCAGACTTAAAGATTGCCATTCACAAGCGCAAACCATCCAACTTGAAGGTTCTGGAGCAGATTTGCAAGGAGGAATGGGCAAAAATCACAGTGGTAAGATGTGGCAAGCTCATAGAGACTTATCCAAAGCGACTTGAAGCTGTGATTGCCGCAAAAGGTGGCTCTACAAAGTATTGCCTTAAGGGGGTGAATAGTTATGCACATTGACTTTTTCTGTTATTTTGTCCTATTTGTCGTTTGCTTCCCAATAATAAAAAAAAACATCTTCAAAGTTGTGGACATGTTCTGTAAATTAAATGATGCAAATCCTCAAACAATCCATGTTAATTCCAGGTTGTCAGACAACAACACGAAAAATGCCAAGGGGGTGAATATACATTATTATGGCCACAACCTACACTTCACGTCAACAGTGTGTTACCAATGGAATACGGCACGTGTCGTTAGCTGGCTTGATGGATACAGAAGGTGACATGTAGGCATTCTGCAAATATATCAACCATCGCGGAAAAAACATGCAATTTACTTTGAAAAAGAGATGGTCACTGGCTATCGGACCATGGCTGGCAGTATTTCTGAAACAAGGCAGTTTGTGAACTGTTTGAGTGCTGCTGTGGTTAAAGTGTACCATGACTGGACAAACAGCACCACTGCGAATAAAAGGACTGAAAACTACGGAGCACAATGTGCCATTGATGTCATGGGTGAACATCAGCTGCAAAGGTGTGTGAGGAGCAACCAACATGCTACAGTTGTGTCTAAAAAAGTACAGCAAATCCTATTATATATGGGACTCTGAAGCAAACCGCTAGTCACTGCACCCATGCGGATGAGGGTTCATAGTCAGAAACGACTTAAATTTGCACAGCAGTACCAAAATTGGATGACTACTAATTGGCAAAGGGTTGCCTTCTCTGGAGAGTCATGTTTTTGGCTCCATCGACTGGAGGAACGTTGGCATGTCAAGCGAAACCTAAGAGAATGAGCACTTTGCAACCATTGTTGGAAGAACACAAGCTGGTGGTGGTCTCGAGAATGTTTTCTTGGCATTGTCTGGATCCACTCATACCTCTGGAAGGCACTCTCAACAGATTGGGTTATCTTTCCTTCCTTAAAGATCAAGTACACCCATACATGTTGACTGTCTTCCCTGGAGCGGATGGGATCTTCCTGAAGGACAATGCAATATATCATACAGCCAGAATTGTCCGGGAATGGTTGGAGAAGCACGACAAAGACTTCCAAGTACTTCCCTGGCCTCCAAATTCCACGCACTTTAACCCCATCATGCACCTGTGAGACCATTTTGATGGCCACGTTCACCATAAGGATCCTGCAGCATGCACTCTTCAGCAGCTGTCGGATGCACTGCAGTCTGCATGGCTCCAGATACCCTTGCCAACCTTCCAGCATCTCATTGACTGTCATAATAATGTGACTAGCGTGTATAATATAATATAAAAAATGCTTTTTTTGTAATGTGCCAACATATTATGGATCACTATACAGGGTACAAAGCAAAATACAATATCAATACATTGCAAAAAAGTGGAGGCCCTGTCGGAGTTTAAAATCATAAGTAGAAAGATCTTTTGCCCAAAGCATCTTACAAGATTGAAAAAACTTGCAATCTAAAGGGGATGGAAGAGGTAGAAACCTGGGATATAAGAATAACAGATAAGGATTAGGATAGGTCAGGAAGAAAGTGAAAGTTTACTTAAGTAGGAAGGTGTGCAAAGTTAGAAAGGTTATCATCTAGTAGGAGAGGAAAAGGGTTCACAGAAAGTCATGTGAGGCGAGTGGCTCTATATCTGTGTGCATACCTTGTGGTAAACACTGGATATAGAAACAAATTAATTAGGGGTATTTCCAACCATGCAGCAGATCATTATGCAATTTTTTTTTTATACAAGAAACCTAGTTAATTTGGGTTCAATATCCAAGATTCCCTACTACAAAAGACAAAACAAAGACAAAGCACCCACATTTGCAGGTCATATAAAATACAGTAATGGATATGCCTGGACTTTAATTTACTAATAATTATATACAACAATACTCATGCATGCAGGAGCTCTATGTGAAACAGCGCTAAGCAGGGCATTTTATCAACATATTCCTTTAATAGGGAAATTACAGGAGGGGGAAAAAAAGAGTGCTATAGCTTATCAGCGCTCAATGGGGTAACATTAAGTGGGGTATACCTGTAGTTTTTATTTTAAGTTTTATTTCTACCACTAGCGACTTGCGTGTCAAAAATAAGGGGGCAATAAAATTTCAAGCGGCCATGGGAATGCTGTTTGACAAACAATGTAAACAGTTTTGTACTCTGAGGACCTTCAGTGCTCATTGCGAGCCTTGCGCTGACCGCCTTCAGCGCTCATCGGGTGCCTCACAATGAATTATTAAGTGTTTTGTGGCCAAGTCCTGCGTGTTTCATTGCCTCATTGTGTTTGTGGTGATAGTTGTAGTGCGTTGTAGTGCCTTAACGGCTCGCCTCACAAGCGATGCGCACGCAATGCGTGATGACGTCTCGCAGTTTGACAACTATTATATGTGATTATCAATTCTTGCTCTTCAATGTCTTCAGTGCCCCATTAAGCAATTTTACTAGGAACACAGGAATATTTTTGAAGGAAATATTAGCATTAGAAAAATCGGAGAGGTGGCATTTACTCTTTTCATCAGCAATTTTCTTCAAATATATGGTCTTTATTGGGCATACATTTTAATGTCTCAAGATTATATTATATTGTATTCTGAAAAAAACTCAATGGTAAAATGTAGCTTTCTTGAGGCTATTGAAGCATGTAAAGTATATTTCAACATAGTTTTTATGCAAGATCCAGGTTACTATAATAATCCCTTTTTTCTGCCTAAGTATGAGCTTAGCTTGTTTTGCAGATACATGCATTAATAAGTAAAAGCCAGGAAAACTCTTGAGAAAAGCTGCAAACCCTCTTTTCTGCTGGCTTAAGTACAAGCTTTTACTACATATTAAAGCCCCTGTGATGACTGAAACAGGAGCAGTCCTGAAAACCTGCATAATTTTCAGTGTGCAACATAGCATTTTAATATGCCGTTTTATATTATTCAAAACAGAATATTTTACACTTCCCACACACAAAGACCTAGCAATTTGACGTGTTTGTATATTAACAGGTTCCACATAATGCAACCAAATCCTAATGCCTTAGCATTTCGTGTGTGTGGATAGATAAAGATGGATAGAGATATATATATATATATATATATATATATATATATATATATATATATATATATATATATATATATATATATATATATATATATATATATATATATATATATATATAGATAGATAGATAAAGAGTATTTTACCTAATGAAGTGCTTATTCATCACCACTGTCCATAGCCACATCCGTATTTGACGTCTCAGACGACCGTGCAAAGATATCGGCCATTAAAGCTTCTTCTAGTTTCTTTCGAACTTGATGTACCCGCTCTTCTTGTTTCCTGGGGGAGAAAATTTATTTTATTGTTATATCAAATAAGTATTGCCTGATAGATTAAAAAAAATGATTTACCCTAAAACAGGGCTTTAAAATGTCTGGGAACCAGGGGGTATCTGGCTGTACAATATTACTACTGAGATAGATGAAGTCATTGGAGCAATGAGCATGAGTTTAATGGATGTCAGAGGTCCAGTGGCTGATTTATATGCCTGTCCTGTTGCGGTCAAATTTTTTTCATGAACAAGTGACTGAGGTCATACAACCATGTTTATCCTGCATCATAGCTCTATACTCAGTAATTCAGAATATATGGAGTGTGGTTAGGTTTTTTTAGCCAATGAGAATCTACACAACTTTATGTGTAGTTAACCAGTCATCTTATGTAGCCCTCACACCTACAACCTGTACAACATACAGATATCAATGGGCCTAGTGGACCAGTCTACACCAGGACACACAGACCCCCTCCTCCAATCTACTACTGACTATTCGGTCCCCCCGACCCACTCCTTTTGTTTCACTTGTCCAACCATCTCCTTTGCAGCTCTCACAGAGGGAGTAGAGCTCCCTGCTTCTATCTGAATGTGATATTGTACTGTTACATACTCTCTGCATTTAATTTATTTTCTGCTTAAAGGCGTAAAAATGTTGGCATTCATAAACAATAAAAATAAATAAATATTTAATGGATTTTTTAATATTTTTATTAATTAAAAATAAAATATCCTAAAAATACAAAGATTTTTATTAAAAATAAATAATCTAAATAATTATGTTTAATATTTATTTATTTATTTATTATTAATTATTATTTGTATTAATAGTGTATTGTGGTATGTAGTTCACGGTTTTTGTGAACAAACTATACACTTTCAGCGGCCCCTAGAACTCCATGTTGCTTCAGGACAAAAGCATAACATTAAACTATTAAAAATAACCGTAGACCAGACTTTTCTCTCAAAAGTTTAACTTTTTTACTCACTGAACTCAGATAATTTTGAATTCCTGGCAGTGAGAAGTGATAGAAAACAGCACCTTCAAGCAAGATTTGTAGCACTGGCTGAGCTCCATTAATGTATTGATGAAATGACCTGGTTACATTAAATACTAATGAGGCTGCTATTACATAAACTGCTGCAATTCACACTGTGGGGAAGAGATGGGAGGGGGGCTGTGGGATTAAAGATGTAAAACAACTGCTTGAGGAGGTGTGAGATGTATGTATGTATGTATGTATGTATGTATGTATGTATGTATGTATGTATGTATGTATGTATGTATGTATGTATGTATGTATAGCATTCTGGGAACCTGGACAGCATTCTACCCACGGACAGCTGTTTCGTTACTGCCTCATCAGTATCCGGACGGTTCCTAGCTTATGTAGTAGATTTTGTGAGGAGGTAGTTAACCACAACAATCATTTAATCTATGGTGGGCAGAAATAGAAGTCTCCAAAGTACAGTAGTACATTTGTGTTCACATTTTAATTTATAAAATAAGTTAAATTACTTATTTCCTGCTCAGAATTCCAAGAATTACAGTTATTACACTGAATTATGGGAACCTGTGCAGAGACATGCAAACATGGCTCCTTTTAGGAATATGCCTGTTGTATTGTAATTGCGAGTTTGTCGGTAACACTATGTTACCGACAACTCGCAAGTTGAAGCTCTGCCGAGGGGCCCGCAAGCAAATGGGGTAGAGAGGCTCGCAATGGAGGGAGAGGAGGGAACAGACACAGGGGAGGGAGAGGAGGGAACAGACACAGGGGAGGGAGAGGAGGGAACAGACACAGGGGAGGGAGAGGAGGGAACAGACACAGGGGAGGGAGAGGAGGAAACAGACACAGGGGAGGGAGAGGAGGAAACAGATACAGGGGAGGGACAGGAGGGAAGAGATACAGGGGAGGGACAGGAGGGAAGAGATACAGGGGAGGGACAGGAGGGAAGAGACAAAGGGGGACAAGCAACACACAAATTCCATAAGTAATGAGCTTGGTACCTCTCAGGTGTAATGAATATAAGTCTTTAAAGGACGAAAAATCACATGGAAAAGTGTTTTCCCTTTTAAAACAGATGCTGAATTTATGGAGTTGAGGTCTATAGAAGTCAAGGAATTTGTGTGTTTCTTCTGCCTGATTAACTTCTATGGACCTTACCTTCATAAATTCAGCATCCGTTTAAAAAAAGAATGAAAAAAGCATGAGAAAAAAAAAAACTCTCCCATCAAGACAGCATTTTGGGAGTACCTTCCCCCATCCCTGAACGCTTTATAGGGGTGGAGAGAAGCTCATGTAGTAAACTATTAACTAGTAGAGATTTTACTTGGTCATCAAATATTGATTTTAATGAAACTCTTATTGAAATAAATTAAATCCTTCAGCACGGACACTACCGTGATCCTTTGAACACATAGGAAAATTCTAGCTACAAGAGAAAATACAAATTTAATAAAAAAAAGAAAGGAAAAACCTAAAACATTTTATTTAGACGACACTTGGGAGATTTTTCCCTTCAACCCAAAAGCTTTTTTATAACCTTTTTATTTGCCTCTCTGCACATCCTACATAAAGCTTCTCAGTTCCACTGGTATTTTTATGGATTATTGCCGGATTCTTTGTATTCAAGCAATATAAATCTGCCATCTTTTGTATAAAACCTCCATGACGTGAGCAACTGGGTAATACCCGGGAGATTCTCTGTGAAAGACGTTGGCTACAGAAGACTGATCACTAACATAACAGTTTGCACAAAGGAGCAGTGCAGAGAAATAAAAGAAATCAGTTTAAAAAATGTAACATGTTGCAAAAAAAAAAAAAATCTGATTATAGCATGGAAAGGTGTCAAGTTTTGGAATACTTATATTACCAACACTCCCCCTACCCATAAATATATTTAAAGGGATATGGAAGGAGCCCTGTTTTTAATATTAAAATAAACTACCAAGATACTTGTTTGCATATCTAATCATCATTAACAAGTGCTTAATAGTTTTGTTTTTACTCACTGAAACCTTTCAAATAGTACCAACAAAGGTCTGCCCCCAACATCTCATGCATACAGTGCGTTTAATGGTACTATATGTATTATTTTTCATCGTTTAGTCGTTTCCGACTCTCCATGACCTCATGGACTGTAACATACCAGGCACATCTTTATGCCCATGGTCATGCTGATCCACTTGGTTTTCATGGCAGAGATACTGGAGCGAGTTTCCAGTTCTTTCTCCAGTGTGCCACAGCATACAGCTCCTGGTAACCCTAGGTGGTCCCCGACCAGGCCCAACCTTGCTGGGCTTCGGGGTGGTGTGACCTCTTGGTTCCCTGACTGGAAATTGAGCCCAGGTCACATCGGTGAAAGCCCTGAATCCTAACAAGGAGCCCTATTAACCACTTACAGACTGTTGCTCAACAGCATGTTTTGAAATGGTGCTAAATTAATCTGTGATTGGTTAGATCTAGTACTAACCCATGCATTACATGGGGTGGACCTTTGCGGGGACTATTTGGGAGTAAAAACAGAGCTAGTTACTAAAAGGATGTTTCGATGCAAACACACACTTGGGTAGTTAATTGTATTTAAAAAAAATGAGAATCTTCCATATCTCTTCGAAACAACACATTGAGTTTAAAGGCATAATAATATATTTTAAAAACATGAATGGCCAGGTCATATTAAAAATATATTATTTTGAAAAAAAAAATTTGAAAGTACGCAACATGCTCTTATAGTGGAAAATGAAACAAATATATTGATGTTTCTAAAGCCACCATTCTGTTTTATACAGTTGTACTTTTTTATACTGAGTTTGCATGCACTAAGGTTTTCCTCTGCACCGTGGATGTGGCATCTACAACTGCCAGTGCATTCACTAGCCTAATGGTAAGCCAATTAGTATACCAGGACACACCTTCTTGAGAAAGTGAACAGTCAAGATTTTGAATTTTCCTTCTATTTTGATACTCTTATTTATTTCTGCTAAATGGCTTTAGTAACAGTGTCACAAGCACAATGTGAATGTCCCCAAAAGCACAAAGTGGGTCTCTCACAGCTTTTAAAAAAATAAACTTTATAAAGAAGCAAAATATCTTTAAGACAAAAAAGGGCCTTTAAACATTTCACTTTTCTGTGCAAGGCTTCCACTTTCTGTTTTTCCTGCTGTCTAAAGTAATGAGCTTCGTATTAGTTCTAACGAGAATTATAACTGCTACAGAAGACAGAAGCTTCCTCTAAGTGCAAGATCTCGTCTAACTTCAAGAAATCAGGAACTAAAATAGCAGAAAAAATGCATATAACATGTAGGCGATAAGTGAAGCAGTTAAGCAACAGGCAAATAAGTCGTTATTATGGGGCCTTTAGTTTACGAAACATTTTAAAAGGGTATGCAGCTAAACAAGTTCCGTATATACACACTGACTGTATGGAAATAAATTATATATATATATATATATATATATATATATATATATATATATATATATATATATATATAAATAAATAAAACTGCAGAAGGAGCAGATCAGCAACAGCAGCTTAGACATCAAATGCAATACTAAAAAGTTACTAACATGCGCCATCTAGTGGTTCATATTCAGAATAAAATAAAAAATGTGCCCAAACTGACAAATATATTTAGCAAACTTCATATGTTTGTTCATTTGCTGGGCATAGACTATTACAAACAGTATGCATTTTAAAGAAAAAAAAATAACTTTATTTTAAACTGTGTTTCTTTCTATCTGTATCTATCAGATGAGTGGTCACCTCTGCCTGTGTACTAGACTATCATGGAGCTTCCCCATGACATAAGTTCCGCCCCCACTGCCTACACAGAGGAAACAGCTCTATTGGAACCTGCTTGCAGCTATCCCATAGGTCCTTCCCCATGACATAAGTTCCACCACCACTACCTACACAGAGGAAACAGCTCTATTGGAACCTGCTTGTCCTGTCCAATAGGTCCTTCCCCATGCCATAAGTTCCCACTGCCTACACAGAGGAAACCGCTCTATTGGATCCTGCTTGCAGCTGGCCCATAGGCCCTACCCCCTATGATGTAGGTTCTACTCCCACTGTCTACACAGAGGAAACAAAACAACAACAAAAAATACACAAAGAAATGTTTTTTTCCTTTAGTTTGGTCAGACATACTAAATTACAAAGAATTTATTTATTGTAGTGAAAAAAGTATATGTAAAGATTTGGATGAGCTTACAATTTATGAGAGTTCTCAAATAATTGTTTTTCTCTCAGGCACTCATTTTTATACATTGCAGCAGAACTTGGCCAAGGCAAACTGTACCTTTTTTTAATATGATGGTCCAGGGGTCTGCAATCCCTCTATTGGAACCTGCTTGCAGTTGTCCCATAGGCCCCACCCATTCACAGGACACGGGCCATCATAGCCCCACCCCACTTTACTGAGCACGCTCAGTCTGAAGCAGACTTGTCAGACTAATTTTAGTCCAGCACACAGGCAGAGCTGACCATGCCCGTAATAAACAATTTCAAGAAGTTCAGAAAAAAATCCTAACTTATTTATTTTAAATTATATGCTGTTTTCAATTTGCCCAGCAAACAAACTTATGAGCTTTTCCTGTAAAAGAAGTACAGGAGTGCTTTAAAATAAAAATATGGGAAATGTTCATTAAATAGAAAATGTATGTTTTTCCTGCTGAATACATATTAATATATATAAAAAATAAATGAAAAAAAAAATTTAGTCCTGAAAACTGCATTCTTGCATGATTAGTTATTTGTATAGCAGCCACTACACAACTGTACTTACATAGGAACGTACATCTGGAGTCTACATTCAGCAGTTTAAAAAGATCTTTAAATAATCACCTTGGCCAATCGTATTATACTATTGAGCTGTAAAACCTGCGTAGGTTATTTTTAGTTGTCTGTGGCATTGCTTTGATTTGATTTAGAGGAGAGGAGCACTTACCTGATATCCTCATCTGTGACAATAAAAGCTTTGCAGAGCGGCTGTGATGTGTTCAACCAGACGGCCGGGTTCTTCTCCACCGCAGCAGAGAGCTGACCGGTAATAGGCGCAGAACTGGTGTGTAGCGCACTCGCAATCGCTGAAAGGAGGGTGTGCTCGTTATTGCCGGGTCCAACTCCTGCAGGATGCCAACAAAAACGTCATCAAAACACAAATAAAAAAATATATTTTGAGTAGCAAATTATCTGTTGAATGCAAAATTCTACCCTCCCAACACAACATAATAATAAAATTTTGAAGTATTGAAGTTCTAAATTTGATTTGCAGGTCAGTGAGGGAAATAAGTATTTGATCCCCTATCAATCAGCAAGATTTCAGGCTCCCAGGTGTCGTTTATACAGGTAACGAGCTGAGATTAGGAGCACTATCTTAAAGGGAGTGCTCCTAATCTCAGCTCGTTACCTGTATAAACGACACCTGTTCACAAAAGCAATCAATCAATCAGATTCCAAACTCTCCACCATGGCCAAGACCAAAGAGCTGTCCAAGGATGTCAGGGACAAGATTGTAGACCTACACAAGGCTGGAATGGGCTACAAGACCATCGCCAAGCAGCTTGGTGAGAAGGTGACAACAGTTGGTGCCATTATTCACAAACGGAAGAACCACAAAAGAACCGTCCATCTACTTTGGTCTGGTGCTCCATGCAAGATCTCACCTCGTGGAGTTTCAATAATCATGAGAGGAATCGGCCCAGAACTATACGGGAGGATCTTGTTAATGATCTTAAGTCAGCTGGGACCAGTCACCAAGAAAACAATTGGTAACACACTATGCCGTGAAGGACTGAAATCCTGCAGTGCCTGCAAGGTCCCCCTGCTCAAGAAAGCTCATGTACAGGCCCGGCTGAAGTCTGCCAAAGAACATCTGAATGCTTCAGAGAACTGGGTGAAAATGTTGTGGTCAGAGGAGACCAAAATCGAGCTCTTGGGCATCAACTCAACTCGTGTGTTTGGAGGAGGACAGATTTTTTGACATGCCTTTTTTTTGGGGGGGGGTTTGTTTTTTTATTCTGCCTCTCACTGTTAAAATCCACCTAACATTAAAATTATAGACTTATTCATTTGTCGGTGGACAAACGTTCAAAATCAGCAGGGGATCAAATACTTTTTTCCTCCACTGTATAAAAAAAAAAAAAAAGATGACGTTTTAAACCTCACAAAAGTTTTTTTTCCCCCCTCATTCAAAAAAAAATATATATATTTTTAAACGTAAATTGAATTTTTAGGAGATTGGGGAAAGGGGAGAGAGATCCAAAGCCTTTACCTGATTATAGGATCAAATTTTGATTGCCACCAAACCTCACTGGCCCAGTGCAGATTTCCAACAATTTCCAACAGTGCATTAGGGACCCCTCCAGGGCCCAGCAAAAGCATCAACATTTTTTTTTACTTATTAAAACTGCGTGTATGATTTTTTCAGATTAATTATGCACCTAATCAGACATACAGTGGATATAAAAAGTCTACACACCCCTAAAAAATGGTTTCTGTGCTGTAAAAAAAAAAATGACCAAGATAAATCATTTCAGAACTTTTTACACCTTTAATGTGACCTATAAACTGTACAACTCAATTGAAAAAGAAAATGAAATCTTTTAGGTAGAGGGAAGAAAAAATATAAAAATAAAATAATATTGTTGCATAAGTATGCACACCCTTAAACTAATACTTTGTTGAAGAACCTTTTGATTTTATTACAGCACTCAGTCTTTTTGGGTATGAGTCGATCAGCATGGCACATTTTGACTTGGCAAGATTTGCCCACTCTTCTTTGCAAAAACACTCCAAATCTGTCAGATTGCGAGGGCATCTCCTGTGCACAGCCCTCTTCAGATCACCCCACAGATTTTCAATCGGATTCAGGTCTGGGCTCTGGCTGGGCCATTCCAAAACTTTAATCTTCTTCTGGTGAAGCCATTCCTTTGTTGATTTGGATGTATGCTTTGGGTCGTTGTCATGCTGAAAGATGAAGTTCCTCTTCATGTTCAGCTTTCTAGCAGAAGCCTGAAGGTTTTGTGCCAATATTGACTGGTATTTGGAACTGTTCATAATTCCCTCTATCTTAACTAAGGCCCCAGTTCCAGCTGAAGAAAAACAGCCCTGAAGCATGATGCTGTCACCACCATGCTTCACTGTGGGTATGGTGTTCTTTTGGTGATGTGCAGTGTTTTTTTTGCGCCAAACATATCTTTTGGAATTATGGCCAAAAAGTTCAACCTTGGTTTCATCAGACCATAACACCTTTTCCCTCATGCTTTTGGGAGACTTCAGATGTGTTTTTGCAAAATGTAGCCTGGCTTGGATGTTTTTCTTCGTAAGAAAAGGCTTTCATCTTGACACTCTACCCCATAGCCCAGACATATGAAGAATACGGGAGATTGTTGTCACATGTACCACACAGCCAGTACTTGCCAGATATTCCTGCAGCTCCTGTAATGTTGCTGTAGGCCTCTTGGTAGCCTCCCAGACCAGTTTTCTTCTAGTCTTTTCATTAATTTTGGAGGGAGCTCCAGTTCTTGGTAATGTCACTGTTGTGCCATATTTTCACTGTGTTCCATGGTATATCTAATGCCTTGGAAATTCTTTTGTACCCTTCTCCTGACTGATACCTTTTAACAATGAGATCCCTCTGATGCTTTGGAAGCTCTCTATGGACCATGGCTTTTGCTGTCTGATGCGACTAACAAAATTTCAGGAAAGACCAACTAGAGCAGCTGAACTTTATTTGGGGTTAATCAGAGGAACGTTAAATGATGGCAGGTGTATGCTGACTCCTATTTAACACGATTTGAAATGTGATTGCTTAATTCTGAACACAGCTACATCCCCAGTTATAAGAGGGTGTGCAGACTTATGCAAGCACATTATTTTTTTTATTTTATTTTTCTTCCCTCCACCTAAAAGATTTCAGTTTGTTTTTCAATTGAGTTGTATAGTTTATAGGTCACATTAAAAGTGGAAAAATTTCTGAAATGATTTGATCTTTGTCTCATTTTTTTTTACAGCATAGAAACCTGACATTTAACAGGGGTGTGTAGACTATTTATATCCACTGTATATTTTTTTATTGTACAATGGTCCTAAAAAAAAATGACCATTTTCTACAGTATATGATTTGCTTTCCTTTTTAAATCAGGTCTTTCAACAGAATTTATTAAATTTGTCATTACTGCGATCTCACATTCAAAAATAATTGCACAGTTCACATGAACTTCTATTATACTGAAGATTTTTTCTATAATTTTCCACATTTATACTCAAAACAGATATCGAAGCATCTGAACGGAATAGAAAATAAAAAAAAAGATATGGAATCTACAACATAAAAAGTATTTTGTTAAAGGGATTTCACTAGGAATGTAATATTCCTATATCGATTTACTTTTATGTATTTTATTAATAAGGGCTTAAAAGCTGTTTTTTTCTGCCTAAAAAACACAGAAATTGTAACTGTTTGGGTCTGTACTCTGCAGCTTGTGAATGCCGACTGAAGTGCAGTATAGTGTCCTTGCCTATCAGGGATCATGTCTCCGCAACATGTTGCAGAATGCTGCCGAGAGATGGTCACCGACTGGCCAATATGAGACAGCACACCCAGTACGTCCGTACAGTATTTTCATGATCGAAAGAGGGCAAAGCCAAGCAGGTACTATTTGGATGATTCTAAAAATAGAGCTTTTAAGCCCTCCTTAATAAAATAAGTTACACAACTATATTATATTCCTTGGTAAATTCAGAATCCCTCCATATTAATTAAGGCAATGTAGATACAAGACGTCTAGTCCTTTATGTGGAGTTACTTGCTATATACACAGACCTTGCAGCCCTTTCGGAAGCTCCATTGATTGTAGGACTTGTTCGGTTACATCGGAGGCACACAGACCTTGAAGTCTCTTCTCCCAGAAAAGCTGAAATAAAAAAAATAAAAAATACTATATTGTTAAAAAGAAGCAATCGAAGAATTAAGATAAAATGCCTAATAGAAAAAAATTACTAAAATAATGAGCAAGAATAGCGACTGCAGCGGTTTAAAACGCTCACTGTAATGATTATGCTTTTAGAATGCAAGTAATAAATCTTCAATATAAACAACTTTTCAATTTAGAAAACTTACACTGAATATAGCGTTTTTTTCTATCTTTAGGCTGGAGATCCTGCTTTAACAACTGCCATCAAAACCATTCATCAAATAGGAAGATGTAACAAAATATAAACTGAAAGACTGCTGGAGACATAGCATAAGCTCCATACAAAAAAAAAAGCAATTTGCTGTCCCTTTAAAGTCACCAGTCGCTCTTGGATTGAAAGACATGGAGAGAAAAAAATAAGTTTTGTCCTTTTTGAAATTGCTATTGAATTATAGGTATGTGGAAGTTTGTGGGATATCATGTGTTTTAAGCTTTTCCAATTGGGCGTCTCATATCGAATCATTTTATTGAGAAATTCTGTATATTTGTAATTCAAAGTACGTTTGAGATTTCTTGTGTGAGCTCCACCTCCAAGGCAGAGCACGCTAGCCAATGAGATGTGCGGAGCTGCGTCCTAGCGAATCAGCTGTCCGTATCACAGATGCCTCCCGAGCATCTTTGTCTCTGCCAGTGAACAGATGCAACTTTATGGTAAGTTTATTAATGTTTATTTTGGGATTTTTTCATCCCAAATAATGTTTACACACACTACTGATTCTCCGATATCAGATGCATTCAAAATCTGTGAAGCTTCCATGTACCTCCAATGGAGTTATAGGTATTTTAATGTGGGTAGCAATATGGATTAATTACCCTTAAAGAGTCAGTTAATTCAGTACAACTTGGAGCACACCACTGTAAAGTTCACCTAAAACATGTTGAAATATTATTTTTTCGTGAAAAAGGCACCTATAAATGAAGTGTCTGTATACAGGAGTCTCTGGCAGTGCCTCCAGATAGAGTCACAGCAAAAGCTCCATGCAGAGAGCATAAGCAGCAAGAGATAATCATTTGTTTAGGGAAAGAACTGCTGGAAACTCATAAATATGTTACTTGTGGGTTAATGGATTGCTTCTGCATTCCTGAATGCAGAGAAAAACTATAAGTCTTTGTGGTAACAGTCTACTCCGATCAGTGCCGGCAGATGTTAATCAGGAGTGTGTTTGTTTTTTTTAGGCGTTATTAGTGTAATTATTATTATTACTGCAACCTTTAGTGAGGGGAATGACCCCTTAACTGTAATGAGGCTGCACTAACCAAGGCACTGTGCTGTAGTGTTGAAGCGTATATATTTATATTTGCCGTTTATACACCATGTATGTAATTTGCACTGGTAGCTCATATGTATAGGTCTTCAATGAACCAGCCCCTACCTTCAATTCCAAGTGCTTTACCTCTCTTTTTGTTTTACTGAATAATACTGTAATCAAAGGATAGGAGCAGAGAACGGATATAAAATATAAGACAACTCTGGCCACTGCAGTGCATGGACAGTCACTCAAACTCACTATGCACTCTTCTTTGGAAGGGTTCACAGTAGTTTGTGACTTCCATATATATTTATGCAATTTTCAAATAAATTGGCCGATATGTGGAGTTACAGGTGTGGTCCTGTTTTTTAATTATAAACCTTTTTCTCTTAATATAAATACAACTGAAACAAGATTGACAGAGAAAGGTTTCTATAATTAGATGGATCATTTACATCACAACCACAAAGGAAATTGAAAGGGTGGGGGTTCAATGCACTGCTGCTTCCTGTAAATCATTTAAGTGGTGAAATGCAAGATTTGATATGTGTACTACATAATATCAGAACGTACAGTTGTTTACATCAATTTGTTGCATATTAATAGGAGCTCTGAAACATTTATAAATGGGAGATCTTTATAAAAGCAATGCAATATCTCAAAAAATGCACAGAAAAAATGCAGAAACACTTTGAGACACAGTTGAATTCCCAAATATAGTATAAGAAAAAGTACTTTATCAGCTGAAGGCTAATTACAACAGCAAACTTACATTGCAGGTTGTAATTTTTACAGGTCTGTCTTTATGGTCCATCCACTAAGGGCACTGCATGTCTTGCCAATGAAAATGTGTTATTACTATCATGTGCAAAACAAAAGACTAGGCACGCTCAAACACCAGATGCCAGGGAGTAACTATGCCAATTCGATAAATTGCACAGACTGTCCTTAGTGGGGGTAATATATAATTCAACTCCCTCATAATTGTATTTTTGGGGGGGTAATTTTTTATTTATTTTTATTATTGACCTTTTTTCATTCTATTTTTTTTTAGCTTTCATTAATTTTAATTTATTTTACTATTGTATGTTTTTGTGTAATTAGTTTAGTGTAGGTACCAATTCATTTTAGGGACTATGGAAATAGGGACCCCAAATTATTAAATGTTAGAGGCCCCATATGGGCCATAGAGTCCATGTGGTTAATGTATATCCTTCCAAAAGCAGAAAGGGGTCCTGAAAATACCCAGGATCATAGGGGTAAATGTTTACGGGGGTAACAGGGAATACCTGGGCACATAGAACAAAATACTGTGTGTGGAGAAAAGCCAAAACTGCACTCAGGATTACAAAAAAAGTTATATTAATAGTGTAAAATGCATCCTAGAACACAATTATCATGAGTCGTTTGGAAGATATTTATGCAATGGGAACAGCTATGGAAACAAAAATTGCAGCTAAATATGCAAATTATTCCTAGGCTGGTGGGAGAGTAATTGCATTTGGTTACTAAATGTCCTCCAGGATAAAGTGGTAATGTAGAACAGGCATATTGACAATATACTGATTGTGTGAAAAGGATCACCAAATGATCTAGACAATTTTTCTTATTGTCTATCAACAGCAATGATATGGGGTAACATTTTATTCAAGAGAAAAAAAATTAAATTCTTAGGTTTGGAGATCTTTATGCAAAACAACAAAATCTGTACTAAGAACTGTATACAACCTGTAGCAGGGACTAATTATACTGAGAGCAGATAATCATGATAAATCCGTCATTCATAATATACCAATTTATTAGATTGCTTAGGAATTGTAGTCAGGAGAAGGATTACTGGATACAAGTGGATGACTTTATTACAACATTTGCAAGAAAGGGATTATATCCATTGGATATAAGAAACCAAAAATAGGGTCCTTTTCCTTAAAATACAAATAAGAAAATTCTATAAATAGCTTTATTAATAACTTCTCCAATAAACAAAAAAAAAAAAATGTCCTTCATAACCTAACTATGAAAAACATACTAGTAATACATAGACAAGATCCCATTATTGGAAATAATCTTCCCCAAAAATCTCCAGATGATATATAAAACAGCAAACACATTAAAAAAAAAACTAGTTCTAAGTAAAATAAAAAGATAAATAAATTAGAGAATTGTAAGAGGGAGTTGGTACTTGTACAAGCGGGAGTAAAAGATGTATGTTGCAACCACACCAAGGATGGGTGTAAACCTCTATAGATGAAACCCATGAATTAAAGACAAAACCTGAAAACTCATCCTATACAATCTATATGTTGGAATGTGGTTGTGAACTACAGTATGTAGGACGGACAACCGGGAATATAAAGAGAGAAAATTCAATGAACACAAAATGATAATCATAAAGGGTTTGAGAAACCATAGTGTACCAGTTTATTTTAACACATACCACCACAAATATTTCACAATGCATTTTATAATATTTACCATAAGAAACTAATCAAACAATAATGTTAAAGAATGTACATAGAGGTGTGATTAAATAATAATAATAATAATAATAAAAATAATAATAACAAACAAAAAAGGTATTAATCTGGTACTACAAGTTACCCCAAACACCCCTTTAGAGTCCATACCCTGAGTTACTTACTTACAAAATACATGGATTAGGAGAAGGTCTCTAGCAAGCATTTTGCATCGCAGCGCTGCAGATTCTATTATACTAGCGACTTGCCCAGCAAAAAAATTACGGTCAATAAAATTTGAAGCCATGGCACACAATGTTAAGCTTTTTATACTCTAAGGACTTTCGGCGCTCATTGCGAGCCTCTCGTCGCGTGTCCTTTGTCTATATATTTGTTTTAAATACTAATTAATGAATTAATTGAATAATAAATTAATATAGTTTACCTTTTTCTAATTAATATATGTAACAATCAATAGCCTGAAGAGGTAACAATCTTTTTGTCCTGCAGCATATAATGTCCAGGTGGACCGTTGCTGACCTGAGGAGATAGTGTTATGAATGTCCCAACTGCGCGAGGGCAAACCGTTGGTTTATTTGTGTAAAGCGCTACTTTAGATGCGTAATGTTGTTAGTGGCAAGTTAGGATTGTAAAATAGCGATGTTTGTCTATGGGCTACGCGGTTCGCAAGCATTTGCCGTCCTTTGTAATAGTGTATTTTGTACCTCGTACGCTCCTGGGTAAAGGGGTACTCGGTTGGCGGCGTTTTGCGCGGTCCAGGGTCTTGTAGCCTCATTTTTATATTGTTTGGCCGCCATTTTATTTTTCCCCCCGCTTAGCCGATTTCCGAGTGCCGAAACTCGGCAAAAATAGACTTAAATTCGCGTTCCACCTCACTCCCAGACATCCTGGCTGTTCCCCCGTGCTGTGTGTAATGTTTTTGTAGTATTTTTTTTTTCTTTTTTTTGTGCGTTTCGGCAGTTAAGGCTTAAGGCGATCCGGCGTTTCCCCGCATTGCCTCCACTGCTCGCCTCGCAGGCAATGAGCGCCTTCAGCGCTCATCGCCTAAGTGCTGCAAGTTAACGGCTCGCCTCATCACCCAAGTCGTACACACCCCACAAGCGCGACGACGTCTCAGAGTTCGACAATTATAATGTGATATATTTTTTTATTATTAGAATTTTATATTTGGATAAAAGTGGAGCGAAAAGAATTTCCTAGAATTCTGAGGTCCATTTTAGGCCCCAATAGTGATATATTTGAAGTATTTTAACTCCTTTTTTTATCCATTTTGGTATACATATTGTACCCTCACTAAGGGGAGATAAGATATATTTCCCTTTTGTTTAATTTTTTTTGGACCCCTTAAAATTGTGGGGGGGTTTTAAATACTTTTTTTTATTAATATAGTACTAGATTAGGCGTTTTTTTTTTTCATTATCTTAGGTAGATATGCGAATATCCATATGGCATTGCGGTTTCAAAAGGAAATCCTTTGAGAGTATATTTTAACATCTTAATAAAATACTATTTTGGTACACTAGGTTTTGCTTTTTGTTGCCTTCTTCTGTTGGGAGTTCTTAAGGACAGTAGCGCAGAAAGAAAAAAGGTCAGAAAAAAAAAAACGAGATTGTTCAAGAGCTTCATCTTGATTTTTAGACTAAATGCATTGGTGAAAAAGTACTTTTTTTAAACATTAAGAGGTTCAAACTAAGACCCATAATAAAACTGTTCAGATTTCAGCCCAAACTAAAAAAAAAAAAGTTCTATATTAAAATATACCTCCTTTGAAGAGCTACACTGGAAAATAGGCAAAAATGCTTTCCATTTTTTTGTAATCTCGTCAATCGCCATTTTTGTTTCTACAGATACATTTCCAGTGGTGGCAGGAGACTGCATCCAGAAGAAGCTTCTACCTATCACAATGAGAATCTATCAGCTACACTGCCAGTGCTTTTAGCAGATCTAGGAAAGCTCATTAGTTTTCATGGCAACACCTTACTGAGAAAGTAGACCGTGGTAGCAGATGGAAAAAATGGAAACATGCAATGTCGATAGATAACATGATCATGTGCCAAATGTTACGTTTTTGAAAAGACCATATGGAAAACTGACCACAGTGCTCTCTTAATGGATTGCAGGTTGCAAAAAAAAAGAACCAGTTTTAATAGGTCACATATTAACCAATTGTAACATAAATAAAAACATTCTGAAAGGGCCACTTAAGTCATAACAATTTGGACCACATCTAATGAGCTCCTGCATTTTGAAATAGGTGCATTTTCACTCAAAAAAATCAAATAAAATATAATCTGTGTTTATATGTGTCAAACTGCCCACAACTTGCTCCATGTCTGCTTCAATCATATTGCAACAGGTGTCCCCCCATTTAAGTCAATGGTACGGTTTTTGTCAGACTGCTAATATTTCCATTTTGAATGGAATAGACCTAGATACAGGTTATTTATTTATTTATTTTATTTATTTACAGGAAGAAAAATCAGTCCCACTTGGGGGGGGAGCGATTATATATAGCTCTGTGTATGGATCCCAACCAGCAAAACATTTTAAAATATAACCCTTTCAATATCAGCACAGGCATGGAATATTAGAATTCACCTAAAACAGGAAAGCTATGGGTTAACTGGTCAGTGCAGTGTAACCTGGGTTCACAGGGGAAGATTTACTATTGGTCCCAGCTTTCTGCCATAGAGGCTCCCACAGGGCACGCTGCACTTGGCAATCTGCCAATTACTCATGCAACAGCCAGTTGACAAAATAGACTATGTAAACAAAGATTTAAAACCTAAAAAAACTACAAAAAGCTACCTTTAATATTTTAATTAATTGAGACAGGGGTCCTAAAATGTGTACTTCTGGCTACTTAATATTTTTCCCCCGTCTGGCTTCTTTAGAATATACATATGTATCGATTTATCTTTATGTACAGTGGGACCTCGGTTTTTGACACTTACTCAGAGCTTGACGCACTCTAGCCACCCGACATCCTGTGTCTCAGGCAGTGGAATAAAGGTCTGTACCTAGACTTAGTGTAGTTCGTGCCTACAAGGGCCAAAGCGCAGCCTGTGTCTGATGTTCTAGGGTAAGAGACCCTCAATTCCTCTCAGTAAAGTTAAAGTGAAGTTAAATTCTATGTTATTTTATCTAATTATTGTTTTTCATGTATGTCAGTTTAGTTTTAAGGTTTTGTACCAAAAAAAAAAGTTAAAAAAAAAAAAAACACCATCAGTTCAAACTCATCTTTTTGGATCTCAACCTGCCATCCAAAACAGTTTAAAGTTAAGTTCCAAAGTACCTCTCTTTTTTTTAAGAGAGAAATAGCGCTTTTTTAAGTACTTAATAAAGTAAAGTTGTACCTGGAAAAATAAAATCAATGGAGGTTTTAAACCTTACATTTGAACTTCAGTATTGCAGGGTCTAGCAAAAATGCTTCTCTCCAAGGCCTTTTTAAATTGTACATGGACTGTTTAAAAATTTTGACTGGACCAAACTTATCACTAAGAGCTGTCGTACTGCGAGAGTTGGTGTGTAACGCTCACAGTGTTGCGAGTTGCGTAAGATACCTGGGGGGGAATTGGAGTCATGTTTTTTTTCAGATAACATATCTATTCAGTTTTGTTGAGACTACCACTACAAAGTGGCTCTTGAAACTGGACTGAATAGAGAACAATTCCCAGTAGGATAGCACTCCTCAAGCCACAGACAGGTTACCCATTGAAAATGGAAGCTACCATGACACAAGCGCTGTAGCATTTTTGTAATGTTGTTGGTGGTAAATACATAAAAACTGTTTATTTTAATGAAAAACTTCACGTCCGAAATCAAACTATTTTGGTATTCTACCGGGAATCACCAACCAGGAAAAGATTCTTATAAAGCATTCTGTGCCGCACTTGTGGGCAGAGTGGACAAAAAAAAACCTACAAAAAAAAAAACCAACAACAACAACAGGAAACCAGAATATATTATTTTTACAATATTGGTTTTGTTTGTTTAACAAGGCCTAATGTGTTTCTTATTAAGATGAATGTGGAGTACAATAGGTTTTAGAAGAGAGTTCGGCAAAATCCTGGCCTTATCACTCATTGGGGAATCTTCCAGAGTTTTATTTTTCTCCCTCTTATCCAACTTGTGCTACATTTCACTCACCACAAAAAACTTCTGCTCACTGTATTATTATCCTTTATTTGTAACACGTAAACATATTCCATAGCGCTATACAGGGGTTAAGTACATGGCACAAACAAAATTAACACAGTTCAAAAGAATGGAGGGTATGTCTGAGCTTTGAATCTAATGTACATGGAGCTGGTTTCCAAAGCACCGACACAAGATTAAAAACTTGCAGACTTACAATCACAGTAGTTAATAAGAGGCAACTGATCACTTCTTCATACAGAGTTACATTTAAAGAGTAGAGGAGTGGTTCATTTAAGTATGTCGGCAGGAGAGAATGACAAACTAATGCCTACGAGGCCAGAGATGCAAGTCTTGCTCTGAATGTGGAGGGAAACAGAAGATTCAAAGCAAAGAAGGGAGGGGGGGTTATTGCATTCAATTTATACTTTATTATTAAATGTTGATACAATTTAAAACACACACTCTATGTACACAGATTATAAAGGACGGATAATGAAGGAGGGTTTAGTGTAACCCCATACCTGGCGTGGCTGTTCAATCACTCGCTGGGGATCAGTTTTCACTTTGTTACTAGGATGGCTGGTAATTTTGGTAACTGGTTGCTTGAAGATCGATGCAGTTTGCCGAATTGGCAAACTTGTGTTCAAGTCTGGTTTAGTCTACAAAAAAAACGAACAGTCAACTGTTAGAGAAGTAACATTTTGCATTTCATTTCTTATGACAATTGTAAGCTTGTGAAATGCTCTGGTTTCTTAGGAGTGAAGTTTATTTAAAATTATTTCTATAAAAAGTCACAATACTGCGGAGAAATTCATAAAGTAGTCCCGAAAAGAAAGAGTTTGTAAATTGATATACACTAAAAATCAAGGTATAGGTTACACTGTAACAGTCCAAGAATACAGCTACCTAGACGAATTGTGTTTAAGGAAATACAAACAAAATAAAAATACCTGGTTCATGCAATCCCTCACTTTGATGGATGATGGCATTCTTCCCACTGAGAGGTCTCATTCCAGTATTGTTATCAGGTAATCACATTTGTAATAATGTTAAATTGAAGCCAAATACAGGACCACTCTCGCCACAGTTTTCAATAATAAAATACAAATAAAAATAATCAAAAATGATTGAACATTTGATGTGCTGCAAATGTGCTACCTCTCCACCAAGCCCACCATTTTAGACCAGCAGCACCATAGAGTACTCAACCAAATTCTCCCACATTGGAGGTGGAGAAGCAGCTCCGGGAGAAAATCGAAAAGCAGTGCAAACATCTCCAGGAGTTGGGGAACCTACAGAGAAAGCTGCTCCACGAAGTCAGGAGGATCGGGCATGAAAATTGGAGGCATCACAGGTAACTGGTTAAAGAACTTGAGAGCCAGCACCTCCAACAACATAAAATTGCCTGGCCCACTAGAGGGGCAGCTCTGCAAATTGAGCCAGAACGTAAACAGAATGGGGAACTGCTTTATTTAGCCATGACATGCTTCATATGATTCCCTCCCAAAGACATGTGACCCAATCATGAAATATACATGTGAATTGGGCATATGTTCATGGATGATATATAAAATAGTTGGACGCATTATTCTAAGAATTCAACTTTGAGGATCTCCGATATCCATGCATAATTTATAGGATGTCCCATCCATTTTACATTCAATATGGAGATTTCTATTGAGCAAGTGTTTGTCTTTAGAGTCAGCCCAATGCATCTCTATGAGATCACAGATCAGTAAAACTACATGGACTGTAATCTATTAATATGTAATCTTTACACAATGCAGTATTGGTAGCACCTCTCAAATATCAACAGGAAAAAAAACAACAACAACTTTATTCTACATCTCTATGTTTTTCTGTCTCTTCTCCACCTCTCCATAGGCCCCCCCCCCCCCCCCCCCCCCCACACACACACACACAGAGCATTCCCACGCGGTGTCACACTAGTCATTTTTTCAATGAGACTTTCTTTGTTAAAAGGATTCCCTTCTCCAAACTGACTGTCATTTCAGTGTTCTGATCTGGTGAAGAAAGTATGTAGGTGCTATGCATTATTACCGTTAGTTTATTGTAGAAATTTGATTTTTGAGAATCCCTTCTCCAAATATATAGTTATGCTGGTGTACTGACCAGATAGGACTAATATGTAAGTGTTAGGCCTTTTTCTAGTGTGAGGTGTTAGGTTTATTATCTTTAGTCAGCCTCAGGGCCTCTTTGAACAATTTACTACTTGTCACTCTGTTAAACATGCTTCTTGTAAATTGATAATTTTTCAGTAAATGTACTATGTCTGCCTCTATTTTGTGATGGTTGACAGTTATGTTCAGAAACTACACCAGTGGAGGTGAGATCTGTCTCACAAGTGCTGCCAGTCTAGGATTGCTCCTGCAACCCTGTCAGTACTCATTGTGATAACACCCAATACATTGGTGGTAAAATCACGTCATATGTTAAGGTGTTGATGAGGTTCATTATCATTGAACATTAACACTTCAGTTGAGATAGATAGCACATTACTCTCACATACTACATGGTATTACATTTTTAAGGGAAATCTGTTTGTTTTTTTACTATTTCTTATTTTAAAGGGCTAATTTTACCATTAGAAATGCTCTTTTTGTGTTATAAGATATAGAGGCCTAATTGTTCCTTTATTAGGGTCCTCTAAAATGCTTTCTTAGACTTTTCTAAGTACTTGGATCTTAACGCAACTCGTAAAAGGTTCTCTTAAGGGGTTTAGCTACTCTTGCAATAAGTTTAGTATACGCGAAAGTTTTTGGCTCACTATGAACACTCACAGAGGCTTCAAACACCACATAACATTTTCCAAAAGAGCCTACAGAAGCCATGTATTTACACTTTACGTAAAACCACTAGTACAGCAGGGATACTTCACATATAGTGATCACTCATATGATTTAATATGCAAGGGTTTGATATGTGCAGCATGTAATAGCTATGTTAGGGCTTAAGATAACTTTTCTCTCTCAAGATCTCCTATGGGTGTCAAGCCCTTGAGTATATCCAAATTTGCACTTTATGGAATAAGTAATCATACCACAAAGCCAGATTGCAGCAAACTCAAGAAATGCATATCTCTCTAAAAACATTTTGCACATTAAACATATAAATTATTGCCTCTAAACAAAACGTGTGCCTAGCAGCAAACAAGAATTTCCATGAATAATGTGAAGATGAATAAATAAATGGAGATTTGTTACAGACAGCTCATAATTCAGTTTGCTCAGTAGGACCCTGGGATTCCATGTTGTATAGCCAGAGGTTCCACAAAAACATTATTCCAAAAGGTTACATGTGACAAACAGTCATGTAAAAAGGACTAGTTATTGGTTACAAATCATACTAGTCATTTATTGCAAATCAGATCATTACTGAAACACACACCCACCTTTAAGTGTCACTTTACGATTATTAGCGATACAAGATTGCTAGCCAGATGAATGAGAAGTCAGTCCAACTTTTTTCTTCAAGCCCCAAATTAAGGGAATGATCTGCACCACATGAATTGATCATTAAATAAATGCAAAAAAAAAAAAAAAACATAATGTTTTTAATGTTTGTATTCAGTTTCGCTTTAATGGCGTCATTTTGCCTTTGTTAACCCCTGGAAAGAATGGGAGGACCCTTGCATTCACATACCATCACTACTCAGTTCTGTTGAAAGACTGTCCTTACAAAGTGGAACTTTGCAATAGTATTGAATAGAGAGCAACCTCCTCTAGGATAAGCCTCCCCCTTAGGCTACAGACAGGCTTGTATCAAAGATTGAACGCAAACTTAAGTGGTCCTTATGGGCAGCAGGTAAACTGTTTAAATAGTGTAAGAGATAGTTTAAAAACACTTTGAAGGTCTAAATAGAATATGGGAAAAACATCTTACACTTTGCACACCAATAGAAGGGAAAAAAAGGTGACCAAATATGCCCATCTGTAATTAATCTGAATATTATATTATTACTAGTATATTATTATATTAATTTATTAATAATTCATTTAAAAAATATATAAATAATAATAAATAATATAAACAGTAAAAATAATGACTTTCCTCATATTTGTATATGGTTTGTGAGTTTTTAAGATGCACTGGATTTCATATTAAACCAACTCTACCAAAGTTAAGCATGCAAAACTTTAAAACCAAGAGGTTTTAAAAAAAAACTTATGCAGAATTTCCAAATATACTAGTATTTTTGGGAAATATAAAATCAGCAAAAAGGTTTGAAAGCATTATTTGCCTTTAAAGCCATAATGCAAACACTTATGTACTGTATATGTATGAGAGGAGATTGTGGTTGTTCAAACACATATGCAAATTTGTTCTTATATGAAAGGTTACAGTGACATTTGGCAACACTGTATAATATATGGTTATGAATTTGGAAAAACAGTAATTCTGTACTTTAAGTCATTCCTAAAGAGCTGGAAAAAGTAGATGTACATTGTGCTAGTCTTTAGAGGACAATTGCACACAAAAAAAGGGAATACAGCTAGTTTTTAACTAGAGAACAATACAATTTGATGCCTATGTTAGACCCTGGAGGGACCCATGATATATACATGGTGTTTGCTCTTAGATCTACTTCCACATTTATCAAGCACTGGGATACAAATTAGCATATAAAGCTTCAAACTAACAAAAAGAGGAAATTATTCTGAATATATAAGGAATTTATGGTAGAGAAGATTGGGGTCCTTTCCCTCTTCACCATCGCAAAATCTGACAGCTGCAGTTCCGCCTCTGGCAGACAGGTGGCGCTGCCGATTTTAGCATATAAGACGCGCCGACAGAAGAGGCCTTGAGCTATGAGAGGCGCTCCCTATGCCCTGGGGTTTCCGAGTGCCTGCACCGAACATAGCGATGGCCTCGCTGTTGATTTAGCGCCGTTGAGTTGCGCCACGTCGGAGGGGAAAATAGTTATTTGCCTTCCCTGGAACTTGATGGTGCCCAAAAAAATCACAGCGCCCTCTGGCGGATGGCACCTGTAACTGCAGCTGTCAGTGCTGCAGAAGAAACACGCAGGCAAAGAGGGATAGTTTCAAGAATGGATATTGCAATATAAATAAAGATAATAAAGATAATAATAATAATAAATGTTATTATTATTATCTATCATTATTATTATCTTTATCATTATTATTTTTATCATTATTATTATTATTATTATTATTAAGACAGTATGATTTCATCAGAGAATAGCGGTTGTTCGGGGGACCACTTTCGTCAGAGCACAAATGGACTTTGTATATTACTCAATCATCACGGATTTGCATGAATAAGGTTTTATGTAAAATCGTTTTAAAGCAAGGAAGGTCTTTCAAAGCAGGCCCTTTAAGTTTAAACAGAACAGAAAAGACACACAAAAAATATCAACAGCACATTATTCCCATGGGTAGAAATGAATCCTGCTTAGCAACTAACTGAAGGGAAGACGATGAGCAGAGGTGTGTAAGAAAAGAACATATAGGCCAAGAAGCAGAGAAGGGTATTAAGCCATGAGCCTATGAACACGCGCATTGCTACTAACAATTTATCTGTTAATGGCAAGTGTGATGCATCTATTACACAGATATTTAGATTACTAGCGTATTGCCCGTCAAAAAATGACGGCAATGAGATGTGTATATTTTAAAAGTTGTTTAGTTATTAATATACATTTGGAATTGTAAGGTAGCTAATGTTTTGTGTGTACTACTGAAATATAGAATTCAAATTAATAAATTAATTTATGTATTTTTATGCATTGTGTTGAAGAGCTGGCAATCTGTTTTGATGTTGCTGCAGCATTAGTGGTGTGGAGGTGCTGTGTAAGCGTGATGAACGTGTGCAGTGTAATAGTGTTTGTGCGCGAGACGAAACCGTTAACGTAACAGTGTACTTCCGCATTATCCCAAAATGGCAGATAATGTGTGGTATGCGTCTTAACGGATTATCGGTACGTGTTTTCCGTGGTTATAGTGCTGTAGCCTCGTTTTCGTTTTGTTTGTCCGGCATTTTTTCCGCGGCGCTCATTGCCAAAGTACTACGGTTTAACGGCTCGCCTCGCCAGGCGATGATCGTCTGCGGCGCTCATCGCTAAGCTCGCTAAAGTACTACGGTTTAACAGTAAATATGGTCAAACCGTCAAATGACTGTCAATAAAAATTAAATGTTTTGAAATTTGTTTGCCATACAACATGACGCTACATTTGACCCTTTTTTTTTTCTTCAAATAAATAAAAAAAAAAAAAAAATTTTAATTTTAATTTTTGTAACTTGCAACTATATTTAAAAAAATGCGTTGGTTTATGCGGGAAATCCGATGTTGCGCGAGACAAAGTCGTTAAATCTGTGTTAAGGCGTAAATCTGTAATTGGGTTTCGTAAAATGTACTCGCTACCGTCTTTTTACTCATTGCGCGGTTAATCCGCATCCTTTATCTCGTTTTTCCAACACATACGTCTGTGGCTGTGTTTTACGCAATTCGTAGTAGTATAGCCTCGTTTTCATTTTTTTTTCGGCGGCCATTTTTTTCTCGCTTAGCCGATTTCGATCTTTGTAACTCGGCTAAAATTGATGTAAATTGGAGTTCCAACTCACTCCCAGACGTCCTGCCTGGTTCCCCATGCTGTAAGTGACCTTTATTTTATTTTTTAGTGTGTATTTAGTGTTTTTTTTAGTGTTTTGGTTCCGCCGCTTATCTCATAATTTTTTTCATCTCTTATTTTTTCTCTAAGTGCTACGGTTTAACGGCTCGCCTCGCTGCACGAGGCTCGCCGGGAATGAGCGCCTGCGGCGCTCATCGCTAAATCGTACGCACAACGCAACGCAGCGTGACGACGAATCGTAGTTAGACAATTATAATATGTATATACACACACACATATACACACACACACACAGGTTGCGTGGATACATCAAGTTCTGCCTTACTCATAATACAAAGCATAAAGAGATATATTAATCACACAATGATTAGCCTCTTCCTATGTTATTCAGTCACTGCATGATGATGAACACATCGCATAACAAGAGCAGGTCATTACTGCAATTTGAGGAAGATCTTGTTTGGTAGAAAATGTGTTCTCTACTCTTACACACTTCTCACCCACCAAGCCTGTGGTTGACAAATGTGTCTGAAATGTAGGAGCCAGCCAAACATTTTATAGGAGCCAACGTATGGATTTTGCATAACATTTTATGTTTAATAACTAAAAAGTTGCGAACCAGCAGAAAATGGGTTCCTGGATTTGTCAAGTCCCGACTCCATTTATGTACAGTGCTACGGAATATGTTGGCGCGTTATAAATAAACATTATTATTATTAATAATAATAATAATAATAATAATAATAATAATAATTTATATAAAAGAACGTTTAAAGGGATATGAAAGGTTCCTGAATATTACTACAGCAACGACGCAGGTAATATTTGTTCGATTTTAGGTAGTAAAACGGAGATTAAAAGCACTTCCCAATAAAACAAAGTACATAAATGTAAATAGATACACAGATATATTACATATCTAGTAAAATCTAGAAACCATCCAGATCCCTTTAAGATAATGATGTACCGGTATGTTATATCTGAAGCAGGTTAACATTTTGCAAGCCAGGCAAAAGAAGAATTAATGAACAAAAATAACTAATTTACATAACTAAATGAATGTATCCAACAGTTGCAACCAGCTCACCTAATCACTATCATTCTGTCCTGAGTTCCCTCTATATCAGGAAGCTGCAGGTCTCTCACAGGCTTCCATATTGGTTGGATCACCCATAACCAACATTAAAAAACCACAACTATAACTACTACATAAAAATGTAGGCATATTCTAAGTTAGTTATATACAATTACGGATTATTATTTTCTCACCAATATGACTATTCCAGCCACTATATGTTCTCATCTCATATTACGCCCACGAAGTGCTGTGGTTGGTATATTTCTCACAGTTGCACCACAGTGTGACACATACGGTCACAATGAATACACAGGACAGGCTCTCATTAACAACCTGCTTTTTATGCTTGAAAGAATCGTTTTACGGAGTGGTCGCACATAACATTATGTTCATGTCCTTACCTATTGACTGTGACAAAATGACATTTTGAAATATTATGACAGTGACCTATATCAATACATAAAGAACTACTGACGTAAGGAAAAGAGGTCATGTCTGCAATGTATTTATGTAACATGAACATCAGCAGCTATATAAGCTAGGAGTAAAATATATTTTTAGGTTAAATCTTTATTTTAGCAGACACTGCATAAACCTGGAAGATTCAAGGTTGGCCGCTTAGGCGGGGCCCGGCTGGTCTAGATTCAAGGTTATCATCTTAGCTGGGTCTTATTGGTCTAGAGTCTAAGTGGGTGTGTTCTTCTAATGTTTTTTATCTATTAATTTCAGATGAGCTTATAATATCTGACATCTATCTCCTCTGCACATGCTCAGTACAAAGCAGCTTAGTAGTAAACATATATGCGCGCCATATATTCTCTGGAAAATGTTTATGCCATAAGCTTACACAGCTGCTAATGTTAGTCTGTTGTATCAAACATCTGAAGGTTTTCCTAATCTACAGTGCTCATTTAACTCTCACATGGAAACTTACAAATGCACTAAGACCATATTGCAGCATCTAACAAACCTTAGATTGATTGAGAGGATCAATTCTTAGTCTCTGTTTGTTCTTCTGCAATTTACTGGGCATCATCTTTCCCGTTCTGAAGTCAAAACTGCCGAGATCAACAGTGTTTCCCAGGTACCTTGCCAACTGAGGCTTGCTTCTGAACTTCTTACCGCTTGGACTAAAAAGAAGAAAATACTTTAGTACTTTTCTTTCAAAAATAGGGGGAACGTTTTTCATCAATGGGTCCAGAACCTTTCAATAAATATTGCCTTTCCAGGATTCTCAAGCTCTTGAGTATATATTATATTTTGGCCATAAGTATAAAAAGATGTCTTAAAGATATTTTAATTGATGTCAATACTACGGCCTTAATGGCAATATTAAAAACGACACACAGAAACAGCACCATTTACACAGCAAAGCAGATAAAGATATATAATTATATAAGCTAACTTAATGTAGCATATTTATTCATGTGTTTGTTGCGTCATACAGTCATGTCCAACTCTCCATTATCTCATCGACTGTAACACACAATGCTGATCAACTTGGTATTTCAATCAGATACTGGAGTGGGTTGCCAGTTCCTTCTCCAGAGCGCCACAGAATGCAGCTCCTGGTATTACTAGGTGGTCTCCCATCCAAGTGCTGACCAGGCTCAAGCCTGCTAGGCTTCAGGGGGCTGTGCCCTTTTGGTTCCCTGACCAGAATCAAATTCAGGACGAAGTGGTGAAAGCACTGAATCCTAACCACTGGACCACCAGGAACCCTATTTATTCATGTAGATGTCATCATTGTATCACAAAGATACAGATTGTCAGGGTCAATGCAGCTGAGCAAAACAAGTCGGTGCACCTGTACTCACAGGATATACTGGTCATCAGGTTTGATACATGACTTCCAGCAGTGGTGGAGTCAATGCTGGGACAGCAGGTGCAAAGCAACAGAGTAGGGCCCTTCTGCCATTGGCAGTAAATGAAGACATGTATTCGTTGAGAATGGAAGATGAATGGAAGATAATTACTTTGCAGAAAGGCGATCTGATCATCTACATTTATATTTTTTTATTGACCCCAAGGGGTGGATGGAGAAGCTGCAAGGGCGAGCCCAAATTATTTTTGCACCAGGCCCCCCATTCACCAGCTCCGCCATTACCTTCCAGGACTAGGGCTCAACAATTGTGATATATTACATTAGAATGAGTATACCTATTTATTGTGGGAGTATTAAATCCAAACAATGACATGGGAAAAGGAGGCAAAGGACTACTGCAATTAAACATGGTCACCTTAGACAATACTCCACTTTATAACAACTGGAATACAATCATGAAATAGAATAAAAGGATAACACTTTATACTCAGGATTTAGACCATTTCTCACAGCCATTATAGCAATTAACAAAACCCCATTGGTAGCTAGATGTAGACCTGTCAATGAGATCATTACCAATATTTACTGATGGCTCCAAGTCCATTGTTTTCTCCTGGTAGACCTTGCACCTAAATTACTACTACCGGCTCCTACATGTTTTACTTAGTATGCCTATATTTTTAAGTGTACTTCCTATATTTTGAAGTATTTCCTCGTGAAGCGTTTGGCTGACTCCTAAGTTTAACATAAATGTGTCAACCCCTAATGCAAGTCATATTCAGAGCTTAGAACCCAGGGAGTATGCCCAGTTTTTATATTTTTCACAAGACACCTAAGACAATTAGTAACTATTGGCAAATAATCTTTATGGATGGATCTTTGTGACAACTAAAAACTGCAAACATCAATGTTATGAAATATTTATTTGCTTATAGTAAACATTATGTACTTTATCAATATATACGTTTTAATTCTAGGATATCCGGAACCTCCTCTGTGCCTTTTAAAGCCCCCCATTAGCTGTGCTAACGAATTAGTTTATTTTTCATGTATGGCACGGTACGGCTCCATGTAGGTTAGCGTCACACATGGTAAACACAAGGCTGTCAGCTTGTAATATTTAAAGAGAGTTACCTCTATTTCACATATTAATACTTGAATTACTTTGAACAAATACCAAAGTCACGATCTTGCCTGATTGATACTTCTATCTCATAAGTAAATAAATGGCAAAGTCTGATCATATTGGATTAGTCACAGGATAGGGGCATGAGTATTTACGTTGGGATTTTTTTGTTTGCCCAAGGTATAAGGCGCCCCCAAAAAAAAACAAAAAAAAAAACACGTAATTGCACAGAATTATAACAAAAAAAAACAAAAACAAGTTAATTGGGACATTCATAGTTTCAGACTAGTTTTCTGAGCCAGGTCAAGAGTTACTACATTTTCTTTCACTAGCTCAATGGGTTGTCCCTTCCTAGTCTACATCCAAATTAGAAATACAGAAAATAAATGATTTGTATTAAGGAGGCAACTTTTTTTTTTTTAGCTTGTTTATTGCCATTCAACAGATATGGAATATTTTTTTATTAGGTATATAATATTTCTGAGTAGTCATACTGAAAACTCACAATCTTTATGGGCGCTTTAGGGAAAGCTCTATGTACGCTACATTCTAGGCTCATACACAGAGCCCTCCATTATTTTGCAATCTGTTTTGCCATGTACTTAACCCCTGTATAGGGATACAGAATATGTTGGCAAGTTACAAATAAAGGATAATAACAACAACAACAACATCATTTATGTACTTTATTTTATTAAGAAGTACTTATAAGCCCTGTTTTTACTGCCTACTGTAAAGATCCCAGATAGGGGTGCTATTCAGCTCAGACACTTCCTGCCTTTGTGCTACAGGAATCCCCCTCTTCTAGCTTGCAATCTTCTCAGAAGGAATGGGCCTCCCAGGGACCGGCAGTCATATTAGGATCAATAACATATCAGGAACACAGGCTCAGCATAGCAAAGTGATTTCTAGCATAGCAAAATAATAAACGTCTTCCCTCTTAAATGAGATTACACCAATCCCTATGTATTCCAGAAAGCATGGTTTAATATGGACTCTCACAGCATTTCAAAAAAAGCAACTACACAAAAGGATTTCTCTACAGTTACCTCATGGTGGGCCGAACACATTCAAATCCCCCGCCCAGATTAGAATCACCCAATAATAGCCGTGCCTCCTGGGGTATGTGCCTAGCTGCCTGATAAGGGGCCAGTCAGGGGACTGGAAAACTATGGGCTTGGCCTGCCCGGCTTGGGGGTGGATCACTGGGCCGCACAAACAGAGAATCAGAGCGGCAAACAGAAACCAAGGGCCTATAATTACCACAGTGTCCTGCAGTGACATCTTGTGGACAAGTAATTGAATTACGTGTCCTTTCTGCAAGAGAAACAGCTCTATATGACATGGCTGCTTTATTTTATACAACTATCCTTTAAAACATCACTGTATATTAGTACAGGGCAAACCGATCTGCACACCTACAGTCATACAAATAGTCCCTGTACGGGTCTGTCCACTGCAGATTATGCAGTCACAGACTATGTAGGGCTATATGTGTAGTGCAGTGTCCTAGCCTATCAAAGACATCTCCCCAGAAGAATGTTTGAGAGATTGTTACTTTATTTGTTGTCTCACAGTTACAAGACTTTGTCTGCACACGCTGCTTTGGGCAGACCAATACAAGGACTATTAGATTTTAGGCAGTAAAAGCGCAACTTATAAGCACTTCTTAATAAAATAAATAAATGAAAGAAAATAGATAAATAAGTATATTATCTACCTAACAAAAATCCAGGAACCTTCCATGTCCCTTTAAATGAATTCAGACACTTTTTGTGCTGGTTAGAACATACAGCAGTGTTTCCCAATCCTCTCATCATGCATCCTCAGACAGACCATGATTTAGGTTCAACATTAAACACAGGTGAGGTAATTGGTATTCAGCAGGCCATGAAGTCTAACTGCCTCACCTGTATTCACATAGTGTTAACCTAAATCATGGCCTGTCTGGTGTTGCATAGGGAGAGGGTTGAGAAACACTTAGCTAGAGCTTCCTCATACAGAAACATTACAAGGCCCAATGACCCTGCCGGTAAGCACAGCCACGTTACTGACAGTCAGCACAGTGGGTGCATTTTGCATCTGTTTTCTGGCAGAATGGGAACTTTCTAAACTGAGGAAATGAACCACTTTGGCTTCCAAATTAAGTAGTTTGGTTTAATAGGCAGCTCCCTAAATCAAATAAATGATTGTAACGTACTTTGCAAATGCATCACCCAAAACTGCTTAGGCAATAATTATGCGGCTTTCATAAAACCTGCAGAACTTGTTAAAAATGGATATGACTCATTAGCTTTCCTTTCCCAAACGAGGTGCTTCCCATAGACAGAATTGTTAATTACTATGTGAAGGTTTTCACATCTTTTTACACTTCTAACTCTGGTTCAATTTTAAATTAAATACAGAAATACAGTGTCACACAGTCAGGATCTAACATTATCTATATGTAACGCCACTGGACATGACAGAGGTGTAGTGTGTCTATGTCAGAATTATTATTATTATATGCATATATTCACCAACACAATATCTATTCCTGCAATAAGATGGAAAATGCATAGGCTATGCAGAAAAGCAAATACATTCCTTACAATGTATGGGTAGTATATATATATATATATATATATATATATATATATATATATATATATATATATATATATATATATATATATATATATATATATATATATATATATATATATATACATACATACATACATACATATACATATACATATATTATACACACACACACAAGCAGACACAAGCAAATATATTACTTTTTACATATTTATTGTTATCTGTTTATGTGCAAAGATAAAAATGTACAATTAAGAGCATTGTATCATAAAGTATTACTTTTTATTAGACAAACAATTGTGCAAAACATTCAAGGCTCCCGACATTTTTCATTTTGAAGCCAAAGTAGTTTGTGGCTCTGATAATCCTTCCTCCATCACATCAAGCAAATGCAAAACGCGTGGAAGGAGCCAAATGAGAAGATTTAGGAGGATATACATTATCAGAAGTATAGAGTTTGAATATATAAGATAGTGTTTGCAGTGCTTAAATGAGTTCCTGCATGTCACTAAAATGTCCTATTTTGTCATTCAGTCGTGTCCGACTCGTGACCTCATGAACCAAAACACACCAGGCAAATCTTTATGTCCATGGTCATGCTGATCCACTTGGTTTTCATGGCAGAGATACAGGAGTGGGTTGCCAGTTCCTTCTCCAGTGGGCCACAACTCTTAGTATTCATAGGTGGTCTCCCACCCAAGTACTGATTAGGCCCAACCCTGCATGGCTTCAGGGTAGAGTGACCTCTTGGTTCCCTGACTGGAATCGAATCCAGGTTGCAGCGGTGAAAGCACAGAATCATAACCACTGGACCACCAGGGAACCCAAAATGTCTTCTAGGATTATTTAGGAGGACTGCATTAATGACTGGGGAGGTATCAATATTACAACTAGCACTGGTAGCAATGTTACCAGTGACATTAGCTATAAGCTATTAGACATTATAGCTGTAAACGATATTTGTTACAGGTTTATGCTACCATTCTAGACACCTTTATTGGGCTACTTCATTCATATGCATTGAGGGTCTTTAGTTTGTGTTTATATAATTAGCCTCCGGGAGATGGATCATTGTATTTACTATACACAAAAAGGACCGGGAACATCATTTACATTAGACACATATACAGTTTGTTGTTATATGCAATATCAAGTATATGCTCATATGGCACTATATCTTAACAGAACTACAAATTACATTTAGAATATCCATAGTAGTTATAATGTAATAGTGTATAAATGTCAGAGATCATTACATCCCTGATTTATATTAGTGTACTCTAAGGAGATGAGGGTTCCAAGGTGGTCCAGTGGTTAGGATTCAGTGTTTTCACTGCTGGAACCTGGGTCCAATACCAATCAGGGAACCAAGAGGTCACACCACCCTGAAGACTAGCTGGGTTGGGCCTAGTCCGTACTTGAATTGGGGACCACCTGGGAATACCAGGAGCTGTATGCTATGGCCCACTGGAGAAGGAACTGTCAACCTGTCCGGTATCGCTGCCATGAATATCAAGTGGATCAGCATGGTGTATTACCATGAGGTCACAGAAAGTCAGACATGACTGAAGGATGCAAACACACACTCTAAAGGAGGTAGATATGAAAAGAAGGCAAAGAGTCTCATGATGAGGAAATCTTATTGAATAACACTATGCTAAAGCATCAAGCGAATCTTCGTGAATCCTGACCAGGGTGCCACAAATCCAAGAGGCCGGAGAGACCTCTAAAACCCTGCTTTGTTACAGCTTTATACACCAAGACGACATGTCAGTGGGTTAGTGATATGCAGTTATCCATAGTTACATCATCTACACAAAAGCTGCTCACAGAACAAAAAGATATAAACCTGTCACAGATTTCCACAAACATGACACTTCCTCAGAAAAAAAAAAAAAGCATTGAAAAAATAAAAAAACAACAGAGAACAGCAGCATTTGTTGGTCTATAAATAATCAACCTACAAAATTGTAATATTAGAACAATAAAGGCATTCGCAACTTCAATGTTACATTTTATTTCCTAAAACAAAAAAAACACATCTTCAAATTCTCATGTTTCAATCAAATTGCAGGATGGGTGGGGGTGTTCAGCGTATTTCAATAATGTTAAAAACTAAACTAAACTAATGTGACAAAAAGGAGATTTTGTGATTGGGAACTTTTTGGCGATGAGCTATGAAAACAAATAGTGGGAAAAGCATTTGGGAGGGACATTGACGTCCTTTGAATCCGTATCATTTGTAATGCACACAGCCTACACTAGTCTAGCTGAAGGACTAAATACTTTGTGGCAAAATGTTTTTAGAACAAAAATGTGTGATAGGAAAGATATGTCAAAAAATGACGGCAATAAAATTGTAAGCCAGGCAATGCTGTTTGCCACACAATGTGAGGCTTTTGCTTCTCTGAGCACCTCATTGCAGGGTTCGTTAACCTGCAAGTTTTGTGCTTGGGAATGCCATGTGTGTGTCTAGCATCTCCTTCCTTGTCCCTTCTGAATGTTTGCGTGGCGCGCGCTGACTGCCGTTTGTTTTATTTTCCCATGTGCCTGGCGTAGTTGGTGTAAGTGTTACGGTTTTTGCTATTGTGTACTTTCTAAGTCCCACGTGCCTGGCTTTGCTTGCCTCCAGTCTCAGATTTACGTTTTCGGCCTCCTTTCCCCCAACCCTCGCTTAGCCAATTTTCAAGCGATGAAACACGTCAAATAAGGCTAAAAATCGCTTGCAACCTTATTCTCAGGCTTTCTGGCTCTCCCCCTGTGCTGTGTGTGAATTTGTTTATTTTTTATTATTTTTACGGCCGTTAAATTCATATTTTTCCGAGGTCGTATTCCAAAAAATAAGCCCTGTTTTTATTTCAATATTTGTAAAATGATTTTGCACATTAAGTCCTTCAAAAGAGCATACTACAAATGTGTAATTTCTGTGGTCCTTTAAGGTTAGTTTTTTTGAATTTCACTCTTTTGTCAAATAAAACATTTGCAATATTTTAAAACATGTTCTTTTTACTGCGCCCCCAGGCTCTCTCCCAGGCCTGCCCAACTGCTCAATATCCACTTATTGCATCCTAAACCATACAAAATATCAGGACACAAGGTGCTCTCCTGCTGTGCCTCCGCGCCACTTTCACACAGCAGTGCGCTGCACATCAAACAAAGCAGAAGAGACTTGTGGTTTTGGAAACTTGCGTGCGAACTACATTTTAAGAAGACTTTCATGTTGCCCATTTCAAAGCCATTACTGGCTGCTGTAAAATGTGATTATTTCCAGGAACAGAGAACCAGGAGTGAAAACACCAAATGTTCACAACAGAAATGTCTGTTAATGTCTTAACCACTATGTAGATATCAGAAACCCTCTGTTAGTGTGTATCGGTGTTAGTTTGCATTTATGTAGAAGAAAATAATTAGCACATTTGAATTTCTCCGAATAAAATTAAACGTATTTCCTACTCAGAATTCAAAGACAGTGATTCAACTGCACTCTGGGAAACTGGGCAGAGGCATGCAAATGAGTCCACTATGCGTATTCACTTTTTAAAATCGATACAACTCTAAAGAGTGAAAATGCATTGTGAACTCATTTGCATGTCCCCGCCCAGTTTCCCAGATTGCAGTGCAATAACTTTACTTCTTGTTATTCTGAGCAGGAAATATGTTTTTAACTTATTTTTAGAAATTCAAATGTGAACACATACTGGTGGAGGGCTTCTATCACGCTTTGCCCACCCAACATAACCTAAATTATGTTGTATGTATAAGGTATCGATTAGGGCAAGGCTTGCCAAATACCGAGAGCAAGGGTGCCATTGCTACTAAAATTCCAAAAGCTAGTTCCTAACTTTTTTTAGTTATTTTATATCTACTTCTATAAATATTCCCTTCTCTGGCTCCTCACTATCTTAGCACCAACTACAGCGTGTGTGTGTGTATATATATATATATATATATATATATATATATATATATATATATATATATATATATATATATATATATATATATATATATATATATATATATATATATACATATACATATACATACATACACACACATATACACACACACACACACACACACACATATACACACACACACATATACACACACACACATATACACACACACACATATACACACACACACATATACACACACACACATATACACACACACACATATACACACACACACATATACACACACACACATATACACACACACACACATATACACACACACCTCTTGTTTTGCGAGTGGCATACATGAGCAAATATTGATACTCAGAGTGTGCAAAGATAACAGTATAATTTCAAGATATTTTTACAATACTGAGAAAAGTTATATTTTAAACTATATTAAAATTTCCTGGAGAGAAAAAATTCAAGGTGTAACGAATGTACATTAGACTGCCCTTAGTGGGATAGACTTTACGCACAGCAAGTCACATTTCAATTTGGCAGAACAAATTACTTGTAAAGGTGCCCGGGTTTTAGTACATTTCTTGGCATGAAAGTTGCACTGAAAGCAAGCGGGATATTCTGAGAAATAGGGAGTATACAACAATGCAACGTGCTCCCCAGAAGCTTTCCCTATAGGATAGTATATACCCATTCAGTAAATATTTATATCGTTCTAGTCAGACAGCAAACAAACATACAGGCCAGCCCAGAAATACACAGCAAAGCTCCCCAGAAGAAGAGTACTTTATTTTCTCTTCTAAAAAGGTGCTTCCTTTGCTATGGACAAGACTATGTGGGTATGGAAAGAGCTAATGATACAACACCTGACTACCAGGTTCCGACTCCGTATAGGTTTGGGGAGGAACGCCATTCACAAATCTGTAGAGAAATAAATAAGAGATATGAAAGGTTCCTGGATTTTACTAAATACATAATATCCCTGTGTATCTATTTACTTTTATGCACTTTATTTTATTAAGAAGGGCTTATCGGCTCTGTTTTTACTGCCTGAAATAAAATAAAAAGGTCCCCATTTGGGTCGGTCCTCTGCAGCGTATGCAGACACAGACTCTGTAGGGCTGGATTTACAGTGTAGTGTCGTAACCTAGTAAAGATCAGGTTTTGGCAGCATGCTGCAGTACGCTGCTGTACCTCATACTAACCAGTCATCTCTCAGCAACATCCTGCAACATGCTGCGGCTTAATCCCTGATAGGCTAGTACACTACACATCCAGCCCTCCATAGTCTGTGTCTGCATATACTGCAGTGGACAGACACATACAGGGACAATTTGTATGATGGTAGACCGTAAAATCAGAGCTTATATGCCCTTCTTAATAAAATAAAAAGTACTTAATACACAGAGATATTAGATACCTAGTTAAATGCAGAAAACGTCCATATCCCTTTAAAAAGTTGGTATCACTCATAATTGTCGTAAGTGTGTAAAGCTCCATGGGAGCGTACACACTTGCTTCCTAAGTCCGTACAGAGAGCGCGCGCTCCATGGGAGAGTACACACTCGCTTCCTAAGTCCGTACAGAGAGCACGCGCTCCATGGGAGCGTACACACTCGCTTCCTAAGTCCGTACAGAGAGCGCGCGCTCCATGGGAGAGTACACACTCGCTTCCTAAGTCCGTACAGAGAGCACGCGCTCCATGGGAGCGTACACACTCGCTTCCTAAGTCCGTACAGAGAGCACGCGCTCCATGGGAGCGTACACACTCGCTTCCTAAGTCCGTACAGAGAGCGCGCGCTCCATGGGAGCGTACACACTCGCTTCCTAAGTCCGTACAGAGAGCGCGCGCTCCATGGGAGAGTACACACTCGCTTCCTAAGTCCGTACAGAGAGCACGCGCTCCATGGGAGAGTACACACTCGCTTCCTAAGTCCGTACAGAGAGCACGCGCTCCATGGGAGCGTACACACTTGCTTCCTAAGTCCGTACAGAGAGCACGCGCTCCATGGGAGCGTACACACTCGCTTCCTAAGTCCGTACAGAGAGCGCTCGCTCCATGGGAGCGTACACACTCGCTTCCTAAGTACGTACAGAGAGCGCTCGCTCCATGGGAGCGTACACACTCGCTTCCTAAGTACGTACAGAGAGCGCGAGCTCCATGGGGTGGAGGTAGAGGGAGGGGAGAGGAGAAAGAGGGAAATGAGGGGGGGAGACACAGGGGAGAGAGAGGGAGAGACACATGGGGGGGAGAGGGGAAGAGAGATACAAGGGAAGGGGAAAAAAATAAAATATCCCGTCATTTATGGTGGGCAAACAACTAGTTAATACATAAAAACTTTCAGTACTATAGCAATAGTATAAAGCAGATGTCTTTAGATTGAAAATTGGCAAATTTTCAATCTTGTAAGATGCTCTTGAAACGAGCACTGTATATGTTTGATTTTAAGCTCAAAAACAGGGCCCTCTGTTCTTTTGCATTGTGTTAAAATGGTTTTTACCCTGTACTTAACCCCTGTATATAGCCAAGGAATGTGTTGGTGGGTTACAAATTAAGGATAATAATAATAAAAAATAAAATAAAAAAAAAGAGGCTGCTCTCTGAGGGGGTTATTATTTCCGCAGAACTAACCTTTTAAGGTTAGTTCATTCTCTTCCTGAGCACCTCTGTTTTGTTTATTCAAATGACCCTTAGAACGATGGGGGGCTTCAGACGTGGACCCCTTCCTCACTGACTATATCCATTCAAGGCTGAAACATATTTCTGGAGTTTGCTGTATCTTATGTTCAGGGTAGAATTGCCTGCTTTGCGAGCCCGTAGTTTCCCTATTGCGTTACCTACGGGTTTTGTCAAGCACGCCAGCTGACAACTATATATGTGATCCTATTATATTGTGTCAGTGCTTTGGAAACCAGCTCTTAAAATGAGCACTGCTATTTTTTTCTATATGGTTCCTTAAATAACTAAACTTGGCAACAGGCAAACCATTTAAGAAAACAAAAGCACAGGCTTTACATTTAATTTTCTATACCCATTTATTCATTACTCAGGGACCCCTTTACTTTCAGCTGGTACCATCCTACTTTCTCAGGAGGGTGTGTACATTTAAACTAAACTAAAGAGCACACCATTCGATCTTATGGATGCACTGGATGTTCTTGATGCCACATTCCCATTGTGCAGATAGGAAATTCCTGCGTATTTGAAGTTTCCTGGCACTGAAGGAAGCTGACCTGCAGAAATCAAAAGGGCAAATTCCACAACAACATAATTGCATATAAAAACAAGAGGCTTTATTCTTTTATTTTCCATTTTAAAAACACTTTTCACTGCCAATTCCAAATTTGATGACCGAACACCACATACAAACCAACACTCTCTATTTTACAGTTATTAACTTATCTTCTGTTGCAGTTCAAGTACTTGCCTACAGTAAGAAACTAATTTGCATCAACCTACTTATACTGTAAGGTCCCCAATACATATTGGACAACTTGGCGCCGTGTATACAGCTTGCTGCCCCCTCATGCGGTGGATTACTCTCAGCTTTCATACTGTGTGAGCTCTTTCCCAGTACACAGTGGGCAATTATGGGCCTGACCTTGCATACAATGCACTGCTGCTCTTTATTCAAACAATGAGCAATTATCTGTCTTCCATACCCTGTGATACTATTGCCACAATCTATACAGTCTACCCAATTCATGCATATATTTCTATCAACGGACAACATTCTAGCAACATTCTGAGCCAAACTAGTAATGGAAATGTGTAATTTATATATATATATATATATATATATATATATATATATATATATATATATATATATATATATATAGTTGTGAGCGTACGAGTTGTTGCCAACGCTTGCGGGCTCACAAAGCGAGGGCCGCGGGCGAGGGCCTCAGTTGCTGGCATGGAGCAACGAAGGCGCTCCTTGCCAGCAACTGCGACCCTCGCAAACTTTACGTCGCAACGCAAAAAAACATACGAGACACGTTACCACACATTACGACCTCGTAAAAATCGGACGCAACTCGCGAACATGACAAAATTCAAAACACAATAAATACACACAGCACATACATAAAAAGCTTACCTATAGCAAGAGGGAGCATCCAGGACCTCAAAAAAGCAACTAACACCTTCATTTAACTAAAAATAAAAGAGTTTAGACACTAAAAAATTTGCTAAGCGACAGAAAAAATGGCCGCCGAACAAGACGAAAACAAGGCTACAGCACTCTAAACACGCAAAACACCACAAGAAACTCGCAAAACACCACAAAAGACCTACGGATATTCCGCTAAGACGCATACCACACATTACCCGCCATTTTACGCCAATGTGGAAGTACACAACTACACCAACGGTTTGGTCTCACGCACGCACACTATTAGACTGCACACATTCAGCACGCTTACACAGCAGCTCCACACCACTAATGCTGCAGCAACATCAAAACAGATTGCAGCTCTTCAACACAATGCTTCAAAATAGGTAAAGTATATTCATTTATTAATTGTATTCTATATTTCAGTAGTACACACAAAACACCATTAGCTACCTTAGAATTTCATTGCCGTCATTTTTTGACTGGCAATTCGCTAGTATATATATACTAGCGACTTGCCCGTCAAAAATGACGGCAATAAAAACTGAAGCCTGGCAATGCTGTTTGCCACACAATGTAAGCCTCTCCCCCTCTACTTTACTGGCCTTGTGATGAGCGCCTTTGGCGCTCATCACAGGCCTTGCTATGAGCCCCTTTGGAGCTCATTGCGAGTCTCTCCCTCTGTCTACTTCCTCCCTTGTGTCTTATTTCCCCCCTCCTCTCCCTCCCTTGTGTCTCCTTCCACCTCGTCTACCTCCTTTGTATCTCCTGCCCCCTTGTGTTTTTACCTCCCTCTCCCTCCCATGTCTCTAAACTCCTCCCCTGTGTCTCTTTCCCCCTTCTCCCTCCCATGCATCTCTTCCCCCCCCTCCCCTGTGTCTGTTCCCCCTGGCCTGTGTCTCTTTCCCCCTCCCCCTGTGTCTGTTCCGGCCTTCCTCGTGTCTCCATTTCCCTCCCTTGTGTATCTTCCCCCCTGCACTCTCTCCCCTGTGTCTCTTCCCCCTCCTCTCACTCCCCTGTGTCTCTTCCCCTCCTCTTTCTGTGCCTCTTCCTCCCTGTCTCTTCCCCCTCACCCTCTGTGTCTTCCACCCTCTCCCTCTGTGCCTCTTCCCCCGCCTCTCTCTGTGTGTCTCGCCACTGTGTCTCTTCACCCCTTCCTCTGTCCCCCCCCCCCCTCTTTCCCCCTCTCTCTGTACCTCTTCCCCCCTTTCCCTCTGTGCCTCTTCCCCCCTCTCCCTCTGTGCCTGTTCCCCCCTGGCCGGTGTCTCTTTCCCCCTTCCCCCTGTGTCTGTTCCCCTCTCCCCCCCCCCCATTTCCCTCCCATGTGTATCTTCCCCCTGTTCTCCCTCCTGTGTGTCTTTTCCCCCTCCTCTACCTCCCCTGTGTCTCTTTCCCACCTATCCCTCTGTGTCTCTTCCCCCTCCCTCTGTGTCTCTTCCCCACTCTCCCTCTGTGCCTCTTCCCCACTCTCCCTCTGTGCCGTGCCTCTCCCCCCCTCTTCCCCACTCTCCCTCTGTGCCTCTCTTCCCCACTCTCCCCCACTCTCCCTCCCCTCTTCCCCACTCTCCCTCTGTGCCTCTCTTCCCCACTCTCCCCCACTCTCCCTCCCATCTTCCCCACTCTCCCTCTGTGCCTCTACCCCCCCTCTTCTTCACTCTTGTGTCGGGCCGCGCTGCGCGCAAGCGCGGCTTGCGCCGCGCTCTGCGCATGCGCGGCTCGTGCGCGGCTTGCGCCGCGCTCTGCGCATGCGCGGCTCGGGCCGCGCTCTGCGCATGCGCGGCTCGCACCGCGCTCTCTGCGCAATGCGCAGCACTTTATAATTGTCAAACTGCGATTCGTCTGAAGCGTGACGACGAATCGCAGTTAGACAATTATAATATGTGATATATATATATATATATATATATATATATATATATATATATATATATATATATATAATCCAACCTTGGCTTTGCATAAAGGCTCTGTGTAATGCAGCAGGCATGTTTGAAATGGTTATGGATACAAGAACAAAACATTTGTGGGCACATTTGCATGTCCCTGCTCAGCTTCCCAGAGTGCAGTGTAATAACTGTCTCCGCAAGGAGGGGATCATGCTCTGCTTCAGTATGTCACAGTTTATGTTGGCATTCATGGTTCCCTCAATGAACTGTAGCTCCCCAGTGCCGGCAGCTCTCATGCAGACCCAGAACAAACATATACGGTATACACATATGTGTATATAGGTTTTCTATAATATGTTGCGTTGATCCCCCCTATATGCATTTATCTGATAATGTCAGATGATGCTGTATGTATACACACCTCAGAGTACAAACTATGAATCCCTGGGATCTGCCACACCTTGCCCTAAATAGTCCATCCTCCTCTCATATATAAAATATAATAGCACCTGGAACCTATATTGACTAGCTTCTCATTTCCCTTTTACAGATGTAACTCTACTTCCATAAACAGCAGATACTATTCTGCACACAAAATGTCATCCTCCTTCCGTGTTTTATGGACATATTACTGAACATTTCTAACACATGTATTTATTTTGTTTCCACAGCACCATCACTGGACACGTTACAGAGGCACATGTACAATACATGAGTGTAAACATGCACATAACAACAACTAATGTCTAACATAAACCCTGCCCCAGAGAGATTACAATCTAGACGTGGGAGAAACAAATACAGACATGAGGACAGTGCTTGTAATAACTGTTTTTGGTTCATTGGAGATCATCACTGAGCAGGTGACTTACTGTAAATCATGAGGCTGGTGATCAGGGAGGGGTCTGATTTTACATGACAGCGCACACCGATTTAATTCGTATTGTGAGCTGGACTATATTCTAAATCAGGGACGGACACATCTGAAATTTAGGAGCCAGGGTATTGATTATATATATACTAGTAACTTGCCTGTCAACCATGACGGGAATAAAATTGTAAGGCTGGCAATGGTTTTGATCCTCTGAGTACCTTTGGCGCTCATTGCGATCCTCTCCTTCCATGTACTTCAACTTTACTGTTTTGCAATGAGCGCCTTTGGTGCTCATTGCAAGGCTCTCCCGCTCATTGCGAGTCTCTCCTCTCACCTACTGTACGGGCCAATAATTGTAGGGTTCGTTAACCTGCAAGTTTTGTGCTTGGCAATGCCATGTGTCTCTTTCCACCATCTCCCCCCTGTGCCTTCCCTGTGGGTTTGTCCTCTGTGTGTCTGCTGAATGTTTGTGTGGCGCACGCTGACTGCCGTTTGTTTTATTTTCAAAGTCCCGCGTGCCTGGCGTTGTTTATTAAGTGTTACAGTCTTCTGCGCCGTGTATTTTGTAAGTTCTGCGAGCCTGGTATTGCTGAGCCTCGTTTTTATGCCGTTTCAGATTTTTTTTGTCCGCCATTTTTCTCCTTGCTTAGGTGATTTTCAAGTGACGAAAAAAGCAAATTATGGGTCTAATTCATTTGCAACCTCACTCCAAGGCTTCCTGTCTCCCCCCGATGCGGTGTAGGAGTGTGATATAATGTTTTGTATATGATTTCCATATTTTTGGGGTGTTTTATAGTTACACGCTTGAACAACTGCTGCTTTGCGAGACTCGCCTAAGTAGTGCACCATTGCACCCAGCGAGTGCCTTCGGCGCTCATTGTAGCCTAAGTACTGTGCCGCTGGCGAGCCTCGCAATTCGACCCGCAACTGCGTGACCAACATCGCAAACGTTACCCACACTGACAACTATATACGTGATATAAAATGTATAAAGACTTTAGGCGTCAGCAGTAACAGTTTAGGTAAATAAGTATCTATTCTGTATATACAATATAGCACTCATTTCCTTACATAGTCATGTATTTTGGATACTACATCAATTCCATGCAGAGGTCCCATATAGTGACCAAGCCCACCTCCTTAGATACTATGCCCTACGATTATCCCCAATTCAATTCCCTACATAAAATGCCCTCAATATTCAGCGAATAACTTCATACATTATCTTATGCCACTTAAATACCTGTTTGCACAGGGTTTTTCTTTTTAGTATAAAAAACACTCCCATATCCAGGGTGACTCACCTAACCCTTTTACCCAGGGCCCTCCGCCGTGGACCCTCTATAAGTTACACCCCAGACAGTGACCCACCCACCCCAGGACACACTCTAGAACTCCAATACAATACCTCCTATATAATGATACGGCATTGACCCACTGCTATACCCACGCCATCACTTCATTTTCTCACTTACTACTCCTATACAATGACATAGCCACCTGACACACACACTTCTATAGTGCCTCCTATGCAGAGACACCATTAGTCATTCCACACCCATCCTATTTTCATAACTCAGCGCTCCCATATAGTGACACTCACCTACGGAACCAACCTATTTACCCACGTTGTTAGAAAGGGAGCGCGGCAGCGAGTGGGTATGGCAGGAGCCTGGCAGCAAGTGGGTATGGGGGGGGGGAGACTGGCAGCGAGTGGGTATGGGGGGGGAGAAACCTGGCAGCGAGTGGGTATGAGGGGGGGGGGGGGGGGGGGGGAGAAACCTGGCAGCGAGTGGGTATGGGTGCCTGGCAGCGAGTGGGTATGGGGGGGGAGCCTGGCAGCGAGTGGGTAGGGGGGGGGAGCCTGGCAGCGAGTGGGTAGGGAGGGGGGAGCCTGGCAGCGAGTGGGTAGGGAGGGGGGAGCCTGGCAGCGAGTGGGTAGGGAGGGGGGAGCCTGGCAGCGAGTGGGTAAGGAGGGGGGAGGGTGGCAGCGAGTGGGTAGGGAGGGGGGAGCCTGGCAGCGAGTGGGTAGGGAGGGGGGAGCCTGGCAGCGAGTGGGTAGGGAGGGGGGAGCCTGGCAGCGAGTGGGTAGGGAGGGGGGAGCCTGGCAGCGAGTGGGTAGGGAGGGGGGAGCCTGGCAGCGAGTGGGTAGGGAGGGGGGAGCCTGGCAGCGAGTGGGTAGGGAGGGGGGAGCCTGGCAGCGAGTGGGTATGGGGGGGGGGGGAGCCTGGCAGCGAGTGGGTATGGGGGAGGGGAGCCTGGCAGCGAGTGGGTATTGGGGGGGGGGGAGCCTGGCAGCGAGTGGGTATGGGGGGGAGCCTGGCAGCGAGTGGGTATGGGGGGGGAGCCTGGCAGCGAGTGGGTATGGTGGGGGAGCCTGGCAGCGAGTGGGTATGGGGGGGGGGAGCCTGGCAGCGAGTGGGTATGGGGGGGGGAGCCTGGCAGCGAGTGGGTATGGGGGGGGGGAGCCTGGCAGCGAGTGGGTATGGGGGGGGGGGGGAGCCTGGCAGCGAGTGGGTATCGGGGGGGGGGAGCCTGGCAGCGAGTGGGTATCGGGGGGGGGGGGGGGGGAGCCTGGCAGCGAGTGGGTATGGGGGGGGGGAGCCTGGCAGCGAGTGGGTATCGGGGGGGGGGAGAAACCTGGCAGCGAGTGGGTATGAGGGGGGGGGGGAGAAACCAGGCAGCGAGTGGGTATGGGTGCCTGGCAGCGAGTGGGTATGGGGGGGGAGCCTGGCAGCGAGTGGGTATGGGGGGGGGAGCCTGGCAGCGAGTGGGTATGGGGGGGGAGCCTGGCAGCGAGTGGGTATGGGGGGGGGAGCCTGGCAGCGAGTGGGTATGGGGGGGGAGCCTGGCAGCGAGTGGGTATGGGGGGGGGAGCTTGGCAGCGAGTGGGTATGGGGGGGGGAGCTTGGCAGCGAGTGGGTATGGGGGGGGGAGCCTGGCAGCGAGTGGGTATATTGGGGGAGCCTGGCAGCGAGTGGGTATATTGGGGGAGCCTGGCAGCGAGTGGGTATGGGGGGGGAGCCTGGCAGCGAGTGGGTATGGGGGGGGGAGCCTGGCAGCGAGTGGGTATATTGGGGGAGCCTGGCAGCGAGTGGGTATATTGGGGGAGCCTGGCAGCGAGTGGGTATATTGGGGGAGCCTGGCAGCGAGTGGGTATGGGGGGGGGAGCCTGGCAGCAAGTGGGTATGGGGGGGGGAGCCTGGCAACGAGTGGGTATGGGGGGGAGCCTGGCAACGAGTGGGTATGGGGGGGGGAGCCTGGCAACGAGTGGGTATGGGGGGGGAGCCTGGCAACGAGTGGGTATGGGGGGGGGAGCCTGGCAGCGAGTGGGTATGGGGGGGGGAGCCTGGCAGCGAGTGGGTATGGGGGGGAACGTGGCAGCGAGTGGGTATGGAGGAGGGGGGGCCTGGCAGCGAGTGGGTATGGGGGGGGAGCCTGGCAGCGAGTGGGTATGGGGGGGGAGCCTGGCAGCGAGTGGGTATGGGGGGGGGGAGCCTGGCAGCGAGTGGGTATGGGGGGGGGGGAGCCTGGCAGCGAGTGGGTATGGGGGGGGAGCCTGGCAGCGAGTGGGTATGGGGGGGGAGCCTGGCAGCGAGTGGGTATGGGGGGGGAGCCTGGCAGCGAGTGGGTATGGGGGGGGAGCCTGGCAGCGAGTGGGTATGGGGGGGGAGCCTGGCAGCGAGTGGGTATGGGGGGGAGCCTGGCAGCGAGTGGGTGTGTGGGGTGTACAGGTGTGTGAGGAGGCACTGGGTTAGGGGGGGTGTGGGAGTGGGGGGTGTACACGTGTGTGGACAGGCACTGTCACACTCCCTGCCTTAGTGCCGCCTCATACAACCCGTCCCCACAAACCCAATGTCCATCACGCAGGGTCACTCCCCACTCACACGGACTTTTTCACTCCGTGCTCTCCCACTCACACACTTCCTCAGTTTCCCTTCCAGTGACCCACACTCAGCTCTATACCTAGTACTTCCCCACTCCTGCTCGCCCACATCTAGTACTTGCTTTCTCCCTGCCCTCTCGCACTCTATAAGTACCTAAAGTAGTACACATCGCTCTTGCCAGCACTGAGCCCGGACTTCCTGATGACCTCCTCCTTCTTCCAGCCCGGGGGTAGCGCTGGACAGTCCATCCTCCTCTTCTCCATGCTACAGGTACAATCTCTACACCATAGGTAAGCTCCTGCGGCCCGGAGCCGCCTCTCTCCTCTGACCCGGGCGATGTGTGCCGCCTCTCACTGCTGACTCCGCCACCAACAATACTGGTATAGCACTCCCTAGCAACCGCACCTCTAACCCTTCCGCCGACACTCGTGAAAAGTAGTTCCGATGTCTCTATAAGTGATAGAGACGGCGGAAGGATACAGACTGTGAGCAGAAGATGCGTGTGTCTGACCTAGTGTCCCTGTCACATTTAACCTCCTTATTACTGGAGGGAAGTGAGTCAGTGAGAGCTCATATATGTATAAACTGCACAGAGTGGACAGTACAGGGTGAAATAAAGAAATAATTAACTTTATTATCTCGCTCCAATATGCCACTGACTATAAGTTATAGTTAGTACTTGGCTTTAGTGAGGAAATAAATAGTTCTAGAGGACTCCTTAAGGATATTGCAGTCTGATAGGTTACACTGCTGGAGAACATATATATATATATATATATATATATATATATATATATATATATATATATATATATATATATATATATTAGAATATTCTGTCATAATAATGGACAAGTCACATTAAAATCACATATATAGTTGTGAGCGTACGGGTCGTTGCTCACGCTTGCGGGCTCGCGAAGCGAGCCGCGGCCCTCGCGTAGCGAGGTCACTGGGCAAGGGCCTCAGTTGCTGGCATGGAGCGCCGAAGGCGCTCCATGCCAGCAACTGAGGCCCCTCGCGAAGCGAGGGACTCAGTTGCTGGCGAGGTCACTGGGCAAGGGCCTCAAACCCTCGCAAACTTCAGTCGCTACTCAAAAAACACGACACACAAATTACGACACTCGCTAAATTTTACGAGGAACGCAAACAACCTACGAAACACGTTACCACACATTACGACCTCGCAAACATCGGACGCAACACGCCGACATACAAACATTTAAAACACAATACATACACACAGCACATACATAAAAACCTTACCTACACCAAGAGGGAGCACCCAGGACCTCAAAAATGCCACTTACACCTCGATTTTACTCGAAATAAAAGACTTTTGAGACTAAAAAAAAATCTAAGCGACAGAAAAAATGGCTGCCGAACAAAACGAAAACGAGGCTACAGCACTCTAAACTCGCAAAACACCACAACAAACTCGCAAAACACCACAAGAAACTCGCAAAACGCCACAAACCACCTACGGATATTCATACCACACAGTGCACACATTCAGCATGCTTACACAGCAGCTCCACACCACTAATGCTGCAGCAACATCAACACAGATTGCCAGCTCTTCATCACAATGCTTCAAAATAGGTACACTATATTCATTTACTAATTTAGCTACCTTACAATTTCATTGCCGTCATTTTTTGACGGGCAATTCGCTAGTAATGTTATAATACTGTGTTTAGACAGACAGTGGCCACATTGGGGTTACATAGGCCTGAAGAATGGCAACAGGGAGAAACAATAACCAGCATCACATATATAGTCATACTTACGAATGTTGGTCACGCAATGTTAAAAGTTACAGGCTTGCGCATGCGAAATTAAGGTGCTCTTCGCAAGCACTGGATTGACGGTGCTGCAATGAGCGCCAAAAGCACTCAATGCAGGGCTCACGATAAGCCGAAGGCGCTCATTGAAAGGCCCATACTTGACTGGCTTGAGGGGGGGGGAGGCTGCAAACGGCTTACAAGTTACAGGCTTCCAAAAAATTACGGATTTAATGGCCCCCATTTTTTTCAAGCCTGTAACTCGGAAGCAGTCAGAAGACTGCCAAAAGACACAAATTAATTAAACAGGGAGGGGGTGCAAAGCGACACAGGGGAGGGAGGGGAGGAATAGGGTGCAAAGAGACAATGGAGTAGGATGGAAAGAGACACAGGGGAGGGAGTGGGGGAGACACAGGAGTGACAGAGGGGGGGAGTCACAGGGGTGGGAGTGGGGGTGAAAGAGACACAGGAGTGACAGAGGGGTGGAAAGAGACACAAGGGAGGGAGATAAGGGGGGAAAATCCCCAGGGGAGGGATAGGGGGCGAAGAGACACAGGAGGGAGAGAGTGGGGAGAGGCTCACAGTGAACGCCAAAGGCTGCAGCTTGCAATGAGCAGTGAAGCTGCTCATTGCAGTGCTCACAGTGAGCGCCAAAGGTGCTTATCTCGAGGCCCATAAAGTAGAGGGGGGGGCTCGCAAAGTTAGAGAGGGAGAACCTTGCTTTGTGTGGCAAACAGCTTCGCCAGGCTTCAAATTTTATTGCCGTCATTTAAGATGGGCAAGTCGCTAGTAAACAATAAAACAATAACCAGTATCTTAATATGACAGGCAATGGAAATGATCACATATAAATTAAATATGTAGATATTGGGAATGGCAACACAGGGGTTAAACAGACATGGGCAATGACCATACAGGGGTTAAAAAAGATGGAATTAAAAATACAGACATGGCTGATATCCACATATGGATTAAACACAATGACATGGGGAAAGGGGTTAAACAGATACAAGAACAGCAACATATGGATTAACAAACAGACATGGGAGACAGGGATAAACAGACAGCCTTGGGGAATGGCAACTTAGAGGTTAAACAGAAAACCTTGGCGAATGACCACACCAAACATAGAGACATGGGGAATGGCCATATAAGGGTTAAACAGACAGAAATTGGAATGGCCATATTGGGGTTAAGCAGACAGCCATAGGGAATGGCCACACAGGTGTGCAACAGACATATGTCCACTATGGCAACACAGAGGAAAGAACCTGGGAGGGTGTAAACTAGCAAGATAAGACACAGTAGAAGACCACTGTTCACCTCCTTACTAGTTGTAATGTCCATTTCCAAAGTTTAAATATTGAATCTGGCACACATGAATTGAATATATTAGATTAATGAAAGCATGTTCAAAATTACTCCTATGTGCTGTGCTTTGTGATCAACACAATGTGTAATACTATACAATCATCTAAGTGAGCAGTTGTAATATTACTGTTCAATTATATTTAATAGGACCACATGTACATAGAGCGACAAACAGACAAGGCATCCCATTCAATATATCAATTATTATCATTTATATTTATTATCATTGGATTTAATATTGTGGGGCTAGGTCTGTAATTTGGAGCAGGGTCTGGAAGTAGCATAGTCTAGAACACAACTAATAAGTGATAAAAATTCAATCATGAAGAGATTATACTTAACCCTAAGGTACATAGGGAACTCTAGACATGGTCCACTTTGTCTGGGAAGACCAGGTCACCTCTCCAAGGTCATGTAGTTGCTTTCCTCTTCAAAGGATAATTGCATATTGTGCTGAGGCAGTGCCACTATTCTTGGGTGGAACCAAACTGATATACTGTGTATGGCACAGATGAGATGGCTACTAAAAAAAATATGTGGCTCCTATGTACTACACATACTTGTACACCCTTGCGTAAGTATATAATCTCAAATATTTTGCCCATATCATGAGAAGACAGACCAAGAGAACTTAGCCTTTTTAAAGGCTCCAGTTACAGATAAAGTACAGAGCATTCAAAACCATATACTTAATTTCTTGTAGCAACTTGTAAGAGTCTGCAAACCTACTTGCATCATCCCTGGGGAGCTGCATTCTGCGCTCTCACATAACTTACGTTGTCTCTGGTATCCTCAGCATCAATTGTGGTGTGAAAAGCAGACATAATATAGTGTCCGTTCTGCCCAAACTTGATCGAACAGGGTGTGCGATTGGATTTGACCTTGGGCCATAACCCCCAACTATTCACTTTACAATTGCCAGCTCAACTGCCTTTATTGAGTACTCTTGGTTTGTTGCTTGGGCCATGCATTATAAACCCCTCAGAGGCAGAGAAGTTTGTGTCCTTATCAAGGCCAACTTTCTGGAGAACATAAATTCTGTGTTTACTTAAGGAAAGCTAAACCATATGCCCCGGAACAGCTATGTGTCCATCAAGCCTTTCACCAGCTACCCAGTGGACTCAAGCTCCTAGCTCTCCTTGTCTAGTGAAGACAAAAAAACGGTCACCTTCCATATTCCTTGCCTTCTGCACTACTTTGGTGAAGCATCAGAATATACAGGATTTCTGAACATGGGTAAAATGAGGCTTGAACACCAGCCCATGACTTATCCTACTAACTCACTCATCCACAGTGTCTTATATCTTGTCTCATATCATTGGATGTTGATTGGGCCTACCTCTATGGGAGAAGAAGTTGCCTAGATGATTTTTGAGACATTTGTTCAGGCATTTCATCACATCTTGATACCCGTAAAAAAGTAGCATCCGCTGCTACTGCCATGCTGTCCCTACTACAGGGCCATGCTTCCTAATGGGACGTCTGCATTGAATTTGTACCTTGCTTCCAAATCCAGACAACCTAATAATGTCACTGGCAAGAGTCGCTACAATATTATAAACATTGGACTCACCTATCAGGAAAATCTAAAAGACCTAGAATCTCAGCTTATACCCAAGCCTTTATTGATGTGGAAAAGGCTTCTTCATTGCCCAGTGCTTTGAGAATGAGCATCAAGTCGCTATCTGGAGCAAAACTATACCCCCTTTGAATGTGAAATGTGAGAGATAAAGGACGTAAAGAAAGGTGACCAACAAAGAGGTCAGGATGAAATAATTCCCTGACCACCTGCTTCACAGTGGGAATCTAATGTTGGGTTCTCATCCATTCTTAGGTCATACACTAAGATATTTATTTTAGTTAATATTGTTCACATTGCATTTGGCATGTCTTGGGGACTTTATTTGGGAACTTATTCTGGACAATAATCAGATAAGGATTTTGTGTATTATTCAATGAACCAAAATCATGAGTTTTTCTTTAGTATTACTGAGAAAAAATCTCACAGTGTTTATTTAATAATATCCTCATTGCATTTGGCATATCTGATCCTCTTTTTGGGAACTCTATCTGGAGCTTCTTTATAATTATTTTTTCTGATGTTCACTATATAACATTGAATTTTTTTATGGAATTATGGTTCACATCATTTAATGTACTCACAATGTACCTTCATTTTTATATTGAATGATAGGAGATTACAGATTATTAGGAAAGTCTATTTTAGAAGATGTAATCATACATTGGATATTGATGTAGTATGCCTTTATTCATATTATAAGATGCATCGATCACAAAGGGATATTTTGATTATACAATCCAATTCTATTCTGGCTAAATGTTCTATTTTTATGTTCATTCCTCTTCATTTTCTGTATCAAAGATATTCATGATTATTACGTCAACTGATAAGTACTAACTATTTAATGCTCGCTCCACTGATCATCACAAGCCTCCATGGAAGTTTATGCGAAATACGCGTGAGGCAGACAGAGTGATGATGTCAAACGCGGCGAGGGGGCTAACTCCAGGGTGTAGACAGCATAGCAGTAATTTGTTTGTATATAATATAGCAATGTAATATATATTGATAATTTTTCTGGATGGACCTTTTGGTGGGTGGATAAGGATAATGGGTAGCCCATAGATTATGTGTGTTAGCCGGAAATCGTAATCCAATTGCTACAATACCGCAGTCTCAAGCATGCAAATCAGCAGTCATTTTACGTTCGCGAATATAAGCCACACGCGTAACTCACAAAGCCAGCAAATCGGCAGTCATTTTTTTACTGTCGCAAATATAAGCCGCACCCGTAACTCACAAGCTGGCAAATCGGAAAAAAGGTGCGGACCAATACGGTACTAAAAAACATTAAGGACATTTTCTAGTCCATGTGGGTGGCCTCATATGTATTAACTCCTTGATTCCTGGGATCAATATAATATGAAAATAAAACGTACAATTTTTTATATATTTTATATATATTTTTTTTTTAATTGCATATTTGCGAGCTTGAGACTGTTGTGTAATTGAATTCTAATGTCTTTCATCACTTTCCCCATCTTTTAAAGTGCGGGATTGATTTTTTATTTGCATTTACAGTGCTACGATCAGGTGTTCAACCCCCTTGAGAGTCCTATCTAGTAGTATTTTAGCCATTTACGGGTGTGAAAACATTTGCGGGCTTGAGGAATTGTAGCAATTGAATAGCCATTTGCAGTTGTAACATTTACGGGCTTGAAAAATCAAGGCTTAGATGGGTCGGAGTTACGATTTTGACAACCGCAGGGATTTTCATTTTTTATTGTTTAATTTTTCAAGATGCCAATTGAAAATTAGTATACGGGCTACATTACGGGCTCCAGTAACCAACAATTGCTCAATTGAATAGGAGCCCTGGTTTCCTTTTCCCGGCATCCACTCCACCAATGTTTTGTGTATGAGGTAAATTAAGACTTTGGCATAACTGTGGATGAATATATCCCAGGGTTAACTAAACTGCAACATTGGTGTAATAATGGCACATTAAGATATCTAATTGCAGGTAGTGTAACTCTGGTGTTAAAAAGTTGCAGTCTTAAGGAGTCATGCTGTCTACTGTTTTAAATTTAAGTACTTATGCAATAGCTCCCAGGGAGGGAGTTTTTATCTGAAAGCTACAAATGTGAATTTGCCTTTTTGCAGCCTTATTAAATTGTGATTCTGCAAATTTAAAAGGTCTCTATTTAAGCACACAGCATATTTTTTTTACAGAAGTTTTGTTAGTGAACTTCTATCCAAAAGCAAGGTCTTCACTAACTAAAAACTTCTGTAAAAAATATATGCTATGTGCTTAAATAGAGCCCTTTTAAATTTGCTGAATCGCAATTTAATAAGGCTGATAATGTTTACCTAATATTTTGATACAGTTTTCAAATTAAGAAGTAGAACCTGCTATCAACTACACTCTGTGTTGATATCACTCTGTATGTATTTTATATTTTTATCCGTTCACATTTATTTAATTATTTAATTTATTAAGTATTCTTTTTAATAGCGGAAGTTCTTTCTTCTCTTCTATTCATATTTTGTTTATGGGAATATCACATGTATATTAATGGTTGCCCTCCATATAGCTCAATTAGGGAGTGTAACAACCCAAGGGAGAGGGGGCCATGTTAACCCCAAAATCTCCTGCCTTCTGCTACAGGAATACACCCCTGGATTTAAAGGATTTGGGTTTCTCAGTATCAGGATCACCATCAGGAGATCTGGAACACAGGATCACTAGTATCATCTGTTCTTCAGTGGACTTGAAAAGACAGAGTATGTCAATCCTACCCGGAGATGTATCTTGGTCTCAGTCCCTTTCTTTAGAACCCATCAGCAGAGATTCAGGATACAAAGGGTTAATAGCTTATTAAAAAATAATAAAACCCTTCCCCCATAATGGAAACACACCATACTTATGTGTAGTCAAACAGAGCCATGTTTTATTGTTTACACACATATTTAAAAAGTACATTAACCAATAAACATTAGCCCGTCTCCTTGGCAAAAAACTCTAGCCAATTCTTAGCAGCCTGTTTGATCTACCCCCACATGATATTGGTTGACTGTCGTGACTGGGTTCTAGGTGCTTGAGAGGTTGGTGGGAACATCTGCCACCTCTGACCGGCTGTATAACACTATGGGAGTAATTAATCTTCCATCATCCTGTTTACTAAATCTTGGTTCCTCTGATCTAAGGATCCAGGGTCTAAGCATGGTAGAAACGATAAGATAATGCAAAGCATCATCTTGAAGCCAGCGTGTCTGGCTGGGGGGGTTATACAGTCAGGGGAAATAACCAAGATGTAGTCATACTACCAACATGGCATGCTAAAAACAATGATGGCAGAAACATGGAGAGGGATCTCTTTCTTCCTCCACAAACTCTTATTTCTAATGAGCAACAGCGACCTTCATGACATTGTTGCTGCACGGTGCAGTAATTGCTGCTGCTAGTAACGAACTCAGGAAATATCGCCCTTCAACTAACACTACTAAATAAACATTAACATTACATACACTCTGAGCCTAGTAGGCCCAAGTACTCACAGAAAAGGCTCTTGTAGATCCAGGGTACATAACTAGAGCCTGAGGCCTAACATTACACATAACTGAAAAACGAAGTGTCACAGTCCCATAAAGCAAGTCTCATGGCCATTGTAATAACCCTTGAGGTTGATAGTCCCATGGGCTAGTATCCCTCCATGGTAATTTGTTCCCAAAAAACAGAGTCCAGGGGTCCAGGAGGGTCTTAGTGCTTTCATCTGCTTATTATCTTTGGTGATAATGTGATAGTTTGTTCTCATGTACTTAGTAAGAGGATTATCCTTTCTAAGAAGTTTTTAATCTCATTTCAAGTATAACAATTCAAGAATATATTTATGTTAAAAAAAAATAGTGCAATTCTTTGAAAGTTCATATTTTAAATATTGGACTACACTGTTTTTTAGAATATTTTATTGAAGCATTGAATAAATGCTGACCATTCCCCTAGCTTGTTCTCTTTTACAGTGAAAATTGCATGATGGTCATGTCCAACTCTCTGTGACCCTATGGACTGCAGCAGGCCAGGCACATCTGTCAGCCACTGCCCCTCTGAACTCCTTTAAGCTCATGGTCATTGACCTCATCCTTCGATCTCCACCTCTTTCAAAACCTTCTTTTCTAGATAATCCTGTCTTCTCATGATATGGCCAAATTATTTGAGCTTCAGCCTCATGATCTTCTTGCAGTCCAAGGGACTTAAAGGTGTCAATTCTACGGCGCTCAGTCTTCTTTATGGTCCAGCTCTCACAACTGTATGTTACTACTGGGAATACCATAATTCTAGCAATGGAGACATTTTTTGGTAATTTAATATATTTGCTTTTTATTAGCTTCTTCAGACTTGCTATAGCTTTCCTCCCCAAAAGCCAACGTCTTTTAATTTCAAGACTGCCATTACTATCTTCCCTATGTATTTGCCAGGAGTTTTCTGTTTTCCAATTTCTTTGTTTTTTTTTACAGTTGAGCTGTGGACCAGCTTTGCTCTACATATAAAAGTTAATTAAAAAAAAGGTTGTGTTTGGATGGTAATTTTGCGAGTATTCAGTCTTGCTGGGTGCTTTAGAGAAAGTATTGTGTATGCTTGACTTTAAACTCAATAAAAGGTCCGTCTATTGTTTCGAAATTTGTTAAGTTTGTTTTTGATTGTATCTACCCTGTTTAGCGCTACGGAATATGTTGGCGCATCACAAATAAAGATTAATAATAATAAATCACATATAAATATAAATGAATGAGGAATGGAGTATAGTTCATCACTTTCTCCCCATACAAAGGCGTTGTAAACCAATCAGCTTCATCTCTACCCATCCAAGCTCCGCTGGTAATTCTCTTTTCAAATCCTATGAGCGGTAGTGTGGACCATCCCCTGGCACTAGACCAGGGGCCATACATAATAAGTGATGATGCCCAGTAAAATATCATTGGACAAGAGGAGTTCTCCAAGAGCATCTGGACCAGGATTTTCTGCATCTCCTTGCTATGTCAGGGGCAGTTGACCATTATGCTGAAAAGCTTCAAGTCTTACAAGACATGGAAGTACAATACATTGTATATTTTGTATATTTGATTTTAAGGGCCCTTCATTCTTTTGCAATGTGTTAAAATTGTTTTGACTTGTACTTAACTCCTGTATAGCGCTATGGAATATGTTGGTGCGTTACAAATAAAGGATAATAATAAATAATAATACAATAGATGTCCTCAGATGCATACATATAATTTACTATATACCTGAAATGGCAACTTCTTGGTTGATTTACTAAATAACTGGTATGGATTGTCCAGATACAATTCATTTAGCTCTGCTGAAAATGTTAGTAGTTAATAAATAATCAGTAATAATTGCCAGTCCTAAACTTGGTTTGGATTACTACCCATTATTGGGATTGCTGCTCTCAGTGATACTGTTAGGACATTAACATATGTTTGTCAAGAAATAGTTTCTTTAATTCACTTTAATATTTGTCAGTTTGATTAACGCCTGCGTGGTGTGTAACACAGGTGTTAATTGTTATTAAATATGGCGCAGAGAGAGAGAGAGAGAGAAAGGGGACACATAGAGAGAAAGGTGGCACATAGACAGATGACACAGAGAGAGAAAGAGAGCACAGAGAGAGAGAGAGTGTGCACAGAGAGGGAGAACGCAGAGAGAGAGACAAAGGGCACAAAGAGTGAAAGTGTGCAGAGAGAGAGAGAACTCAGAGAGAGAGAGAGAGCACACAAACAGAGAGAGGCGCACAGACAGAGCGCACAGAGAGAGACAAAGGGCAGAGAGAGAGAGAGAGAGAGAGTGTGCACAGAGAGGGAGAACGCAGAGAGAGAGACAAAGGGCACAAAGAGTGAAAGTGTGCAGAGAGAGAGAGAACTCAGAGAGAGAGAGAGAGCACACAAACAGAGAGAGGCGCACAGACAGAGCGCACAGAGAGAGACAAAGGGCAGAGAGAGAGAGAGAGAGGGGGCACAGAGAAAGAGACAGAGGTCACAGGGAGAGAGAGAGACAGCACAGAGAGAGAGACAAAACAGACAATCGAAGATAACATATGATACTGTCATTTATGATGGACGAGTTAATAGTCTGTATATATTTGGATCCCTGTCATGGTTGATGACTTTACCTTTTAATTGTGCGATCTGGTAACTTTTTTGTATTAATGTTTTTTGCTGCTTATTTAGGTATTTTGCTATCATTGGTCTCTAGCTCTTGAACCTGATTTATTTGCGTTGTGTTTGATACTGTTGATACTCTTGTCTGCGGCCTATGCCAACCTGCTAGTAACCCTGCCCATCCTGTTTTGCACCTACCGCGACCCATTCTGACACAGAGATCAAGGGCCATATTAAATTCCAAGCCCGCAGCTGCCCTGGTACAGCTCCAAAGCCCGCAAGCTTAAAATTCGGGGGAGTTACAGAGCTATTAAATTAGCCAAGCCTGCAACAGACAGGGCCGACATCCAAACCCGTAAACCATTCTTGCGCACGTTGGATGTGCGACTGTGAACATGATCAATTAGTCAAACCGGTAGTTACGGGTTTAGACTGAGCCAATACTAAAAGAGATCGTCATCATTACGTCACTGAAAAATGGAGGTTAGATTTCAATCCCTTCCGGGTTTGAATTACGAGCTACAATTGGACCCACATTCCAGAAATAATGCTATATTAATAAATCAATACATATTATATTCTAGTCCATGCGAGTGCCTTTATATGTATTAACACATTGATTGCTGGGATCGACGGAAATTAACACAGAAATTAAACAGAAATAAAAGTATTTTATATTGCAGATTTGCAAGCTTGAGAATTTTGTGCTATTAATATCTAACATCACTTTTCCTTTAATTTAAAATACAGTAGTGTGTGTATATTTGCATTTACAGTGCTATGGATAGGACTTTAACCCCCTAGTGGGGCCTCTCTAGTACCCGTTGGCTTCTTGGCTCTGTTTGCGGCTTACGGGATTTGTGGCAATTTAATAGCGATTTGTGAACGTAACAGTTACGGGCTTGAGAGATCAAAGGCTTTGCGGCTACAGAGTTCCAATTTCAAAATTCTGTATGGTTTGTTCGCCTAATAATTCTGGGCAGGGGGATACATCTTATTCTATACACAGGCAGTAAAATCGCTTATACATACATACAAACCCATGCTCCACAGATATATTATTAGCAAGAAGTCAGACTTGATGGAAACTTTCTATACACAAAAAATTAAGATTTTCACTGAAATACTTCACAATTCTCTAAAATACTTCACAAACACATTTGTTTTTTCTTAAAATAGAGTAATCCTTTAAATATATATTTAAATATTTGCTACATTTTCTACTTTTCTATATAATCATTGTACAACTGATTCCAGGGGTTTTCATTTTCATTGTATGAGTGGATTTAATGAACACACATCTCAGCCCTCACAGTGAAATATATTGATTTTTTACAACTTTTAATGCCACTTTTAATGTAACTTTTATAGTTTAAGTGCCGAGTAATAGCTTTTCCAGGCGACTTACACCACAAATCCAAGTCATTTCAAATAAGGGTGACAAACATTACTCATCCAATTTATATTGTCAGCTACAGTGCCTAGCAAAAGTATTCACCCCTTTGGCATTTTTCGTGTTTTGTTGCCTCACAACCTGGAATTAACATGGATTGTTTGAGGATTTGCATCATTTAATTTACTGAACATGCCCACAAACAACAAATTCGACAAAATAACAGAAAAAGTCAATGTGCATAACTATTCACCCCCCTAAAGTCAATACTTTTTAGAGCCACCTTTTGCGGCAATCACAGCTCCAAGTCACTTTGGATAAGTCTCTATGAGCTTGCCACATCTTACCACTGGGATTTTTGCCCATTCCTCCTTGAAAAACTGCTCCAGCTCCTTCAAGTTGGATGGTTTGCGTTTGTGAACAGCAATCTTTAAGTCTGACCACAGATTTTCTATTGGATTGAGGTCTGGGCTTTGTCTAGGCCATTCCAACACATTTACATGTCTCCCCTTAAACCACTCAAGTGTTGCTTTAGCAGTGTGTTTGGGGTCATTGTCCTGCTGGAAGGTGAACCTCCGTCCTAGCCTCAAATCACGCACAGAGTGGTACAGGTTTTGCTCACGAATATCCCTGTATTTAGCACCATCCATCTTTCCCTCAACTCTGACCAGTTTCCCAGTCCTGGCTGCTGAAAAACATCCCCACAGCATATTACATAGTTACATAGTTACATAGTATTTAAGGTTGAAAAAAGACTTTCAGTCCATCAAGTTCAACCTTTTAAGATCTCCTCTGATCTGCAATATGCGGATTAACTATTAACTCATTAGTTGTTAATTAATTATTAATCAATTATTTTTTTTATTTTTTTTATTATTAATTAGTCCAGAGGAAGGCAAATAGAAAAAAAATTAAAAAAAACACAAGCGAGACTTTGACTCAAAGGGAAATGTAAAAAATTTGGATCAATAATGTCTCTCTAATTATACATGATAACCCTGAATTCCCTTTTTAATTAGAAATAAATCTAGTCCCCTTTTAAAGTTATCTATCGAATCCGCTGTCACCACCTCCTCTGGTAGAGAATTCCACAGATTAACCACCCTTACTGTGAAGAACCCTTTTCTTTCTTTAAGGTGGAATCTTTTTACTTCTAACCTCAAGGGATGTCCTCTTGTCACCATGTTTCAATGTGGGGATGGTGTTCTTTGGGTGATGTGATGTGTTGGGTTTGCGCCAGACATAGCGTTTTCTTTGATGGCTGAAAAGTTAAATTTTAGTCTCATCAGACCAGAGCACCTTCCTCCATACATTTTGGGAGTTTTCCACATGCCCTTTCACAAACTCAAAACGTGACATTTTGTTTTTTTGCTGAAAGTAATGGCTTTTCTTCTGGCCACTCTGCCATAAAGCCAAACTCTATGGAGCGTGCGGCTTATTGTCGTCCTATGTACAGATACTCCAGTCTTTGCTGTGGAACTCTGCAGCTCCTCCAGGGTTACCTTAGGTCTCTGTGCTGCCTCTCTGATTAATGCCCTCCTTGCCCGGTCCGTGAGTTTTGGTGGCCGTCCGTCTCTTGGCAGGTTTGCTGTTGTGCCATGTTCTTTCCATTTGGTTGTGATAGATTTGATGGTGCTCCTGGAGATCATCAAAGATTTGGATATTTTTTTATAACCTAACCCTGACTTGTACTTCTCAACAACATTATCCCTTACTTGTTTAGAGAGTTCCTTGGTCTTCGTGGCAGTGTTTGGTTAGTGGTGCCTCTTGCTTAGGTGTTGCAGCCTCTGAGGCCTTTCAAAAAAGGTGTGTATATGTAATGACAGATCATGTGACACTTAGATTGCACACAGATGGACATAATTTCACTGATTATGTGATTCCTGGAGGTAATTGGTTGCACCAGAGCTTTTTATGGGCTTCCTAACAAGGGGGGGGGGGGTGAATACATACGCACATGCCAATTTTCTGTTTTCTATTTCTAAAAAAATAGTTTTATGTAAATATATTTCTCATTTCACTTCACAAACTTAGACTATTGTGTTCTGATCCATCACATAAAATCCAGATTAACAAAACATTGAACTTAATGCTGGAATGCAACAAAATAGGTAAAAAGTCAAGGGGGTGAATACTTTTGCAAGGCACTGTAAATATAAGTAACTTTAGTAAATAAATAAGAATAGATACCCATAAACCAATACACAATGATATATGTAGGATGCCTTCTTTCAAGAATGAGCTGTTTGATGATCTCTAATCAGTTTTTCCATAGGTTTTTTTTCGGCCTACAGTTCACCAGACAAGCCACAGTGGGAAGTTGCAGTGTATCCCTCTCTCTCAACTACCTTAGTCATAATGATATAATCGTAGTAATCTGAAAAGTAAAATGCCTCTTAAAGGAGCACTGTAGTGTATTTTAAGGTAAAGCTCAAAAGTTTGTTTGGCATAGACTATTAAAAATATATAAAAGTTCATATTTTTAAATTGTCAGTTTTTCTCCTGAAACAGAACTGCTTATCTCCTCCCTCTGCATTGTCAGGGGGCGTGGCCAGTTCTGCCTGTGGGAGATTGGAATCAGGCTGGGTTATGATGTTACTGACCCCCTCCATGACCTTATTACATCCACCCCACTGTCTAAAAAGAGGTAACAGCTGTATTACAACCTGATTGAAGCTGCTCCATAGACCCCACCAAGTGCATGATCCATCATAGTCCTGTCCCCTTTACTTAGCATGCTCACAGTGAAACAGAATCTGACTGGTCAGACTTTTTTTAGTCCAGATTCCACACAGAGCTGACCACGCTCCCTGATAGATACAGATAGAAGGAGATAAGTAGCTCTGCTTTAGGGAAAACTGACACAGTCAAAAGTAAGAAAAAATATTACATTTTATTTAATTTAAACTTCATACTATTTTAAATAACACATGGCCTTCACTTGTAAATGCACTATAGTGGTCCTTTTTATGTCTTGTCTGTTGTTATGCAGGAACTAGAGGCAGTGGCGTAGCTAGATCTTTTGCCACCCAGGGCTATCCCTGAGTATGCCGCCCGCCCCCCCAGTGCAAATATATATATACTGTATATATATCGCCTTCTCTCTCACACTCCCCCTTCTCTATATCTCCCCTCTCTTCCTCTCCCTCTTCCTCTCCTTTTTTCTCCATGTCTCTCTCCCCATTCCCCTCCCTTCTCTCTCTTTCTCTCTCCCCCTCTCTCCCCCTTTCGTTCTCTCCCCTCTCTTTCCTCTCCCCCCTCTCATTCTATCCCTCTCTTTCGTTATCTTTTTTTTCTTCCCCCTCACTTTCTCTCCCCCTCTCCCTCCCCCTCTCTCTCCTCTCGCTCTCTGTTTTTCTCTCACTATCCCCCACTCTCTCCCCTCCCTCTATCTCCCCCTTTCTTTCTCTCCTCTCCCCTCTCTCCCTCCCACTCTCTCTTCCCCCTCTCATTCTATCCCTCTCTCTTTCTTTCACTCCCCCTCTTTCTCTCCCCCTCTCTTCATCTTGCTCTCCCCCTTGCCCTATGCATCCCCCTTTCCCCTCATGCCTCTCTCTCCATGTGTCTCCCTCTTTCCCCTTGCCTCTCTACCCCATTCCTCTCCCTCTCTCCCCCATGTATCCCTCTCACCCATGTCTCCTAATCTCCCTCCATGTCTCCCCTTGCCTCTCACTCCCTCCATGTGTCTCCCTCTCCCCCATGTCTCCCTTTCTGCCCCATGCTTCGCTCTCCTCCATGTTTCCCCCTCTCCCTTCTGTCTCCCTGTGTGTCTCCCCCTTTCCCCTTGCCTTTCTTCCTCTCTCCCATGTCTCCCCCTTACCTCTCTCTCCATCCATGTGTCTCCCTCTTTCCCCATGCCTCTCCCTTTACATCCATGTCTTCCTCTTTCCCATGTCTCCCTCTCTACCCCCATGTTTCCACCTCTCCCTCCATGTCTCCCCTTCCCTTTCTCCCTCCATGTGTCTCCCCTTTTCCACTTTTCCTCTCTTCCCCATGCCTCTCCCTCCCCCATGTCTCCCCCTCTCCGACATGTTTCCCTCTCCCCCCATGTCTCCCCATCTCCTCCCATGTTTCCCCCTCTCCCTCCATCTCTCCCCCTTCCCTTTCTCCCTCCATGTGTCTCCCTTTTCCCCCTTGGACGCTTTTCCCAATGCCTCTCTCACACTCCATGTCTCATTCTCTCCCCCCATGCCTCTCCCTCCATGTCTCTTTCCTCCCCCATGCCTCTCCCTCCCTCCCTCCCTCCCTCCCTCCATGTCTCCTTCTCTCCCCCATGTCTTACCTCTCCCCATGCTTCTCTATCCCCCATGCCTCCGCAATGATTCACCCTCTCCCTCCATGTGTCTCCCTTTCCCCCTTTGCCTCTCTTCCACATGCCTCTCCCTCCCTCCATGTCTCCTTCTTTCCCTCATGCCTCTACCTCCCCCATGGTGGGCAGTAATATATTAGTTCATTGAGAACCAAACTGGAATGTATATAGTCACTTGGTGTGACCTTCTGTGTGCAAATGTCCTGTTTTAATTCAAATTGTATGCCATGTAAAGTATGTTAGTGCTTCATTTTTTCCATAAGAAATGCTCATATTATTTAGCATTGAAATCATATTTGTGCAGAGTGTGCTATGTATCATTGGGATTAGTGTCTGTTTTGGGACATACCTAAAAGGTATTGATATTTCACATATCCTCGTCTTAAAGGACCACTGTAGCTAATTTAAGTGTGTAATAAACTAACAACATTAGCAGTTATATAAGCCTTGAGAATAAAAAATGTTTACAGAAAGGGTTATCCTACTTGTACTTGCTCTCTGTTTAGTTCTATTATCAAGTGTCTATTCATTGTAAATGTATTTTAATAGATCTGAATAAATATATTATATGTTGTCCTCCCATACCACCCAAGTGTTTAATCCTATTACGAATGACAGAGAATGTCTCCCACCATTAATGCAAAATCAAATACAAAAGATACAAATTAAAGATTGTATTTAATAATTTTACTAAAACAATTTTAAGAATAATCAATTCAGGTTCTTCATCAGAGCATATTATAAGAGTGACACACACACAAATAAGCTTTCAGTTATTGCTTATGAAATATTGCTCTTGGAAATGGCAGCCTTTTCAACAGAATTGTAGCGCCATGGAATTGATGCCTTTGATTTGTGGTGTTGGCGAAAACGGCTTAGTATCCCTTGGACTGCAAGAAGATCCAATCAATCAATATTACAGGACATCAGGCTTAACTGTTCACTGGAAGGTTTGATCATGAGGCTGAAGCTCAAATATTTTGCCCAAATCATGAGAAGAAAGACAGGATTCCCTAGAGAAGACGCTGATACTGGGAAAGATTGAAAGCTCAATGAGATAATAGATGAGATAATTGAAGCAATGCACATGAGCTTAACTGACAGATGTGCCTGGTGTGCTGAAGTCCATAGGGTTATGGAGAGTCAGGCATGACTGAACGACTAAACAACGACCCAAGAACCATATCTTCAACAGTCCTTCACAACCTGATTACGCCTTGTATGTATGCTAATTAGTGGTACTTTATGGTGATTACAGGAAGAATGTGCTTGATTAATAAGAGGGAAGGGAGCAATTTGCATAAAATGCATGATTTCTCATTTATATTCTGTAACTAATTAGCATACCATGCCACACACACTAAGCAGCATATATCTCCAGATTTCTTTATTTTAGACTAAAATGGCCCATGCACTATATTGTTGTTATTGATTAGTCATTCAGTTATGCCCGACTTTCCTTGACTCTTTGGGCCTCAGCACGTCAGGCACACGTACACAATGCAGCCCAGTATCTCAAATGACAGCTGCACTTTAATAGTAATTCCTCTACTGCCATTAAGCGCAGCCCTGTCTCATATAACCGCACATGGGTTAGCCTGACACTGTATAATTGCACACTGTCATATTTCCTGTAGATCTTTCCGAGTAACATTGTGGCTTTAATTGGCAGAGCCGTCCCGCTGGCTCGGCGCCCATACTGACACATCCACAATTTTGCAATATCATGCAAACTTATTTTAACCCTTTCACTGGCAAAGAGGACTGCAATGCATTGAAGCCCAATACTAGCCCCTCAGTGTGAAAGGGTTAAATATTCTTTTTTCTTCCCCAAGAATAGGACTTAAAGGTCCACTTCACAATGAAAAAAATAAATTTGTTTGAAAACTTTAAGCATGTTGATTCCTCCGCAAGAACCTGGAGGGATCCATGATACATTGGTGGAAGTTGTGCGTGTGAGTTGGGGGTTATATTTCTGAAAGGCTATGTTTACATCCATTGATGCAACTTCCTGATTCTGGGACAGTGAAGGGAAGGAGTGTGCTGTTAATTTTAATATTAAAGTCTCTGGACTTATGATGGTTGCAATCTTCTCCACCCCACCCTCTGCTGATAACTACAAAAACACTCCCCCAGCATCCAGCTCTCAGGATGTGATGCAACAAACACAAAATGGAGTCTTCAAAAATTCATATTTTTCCAAAAACTGCTTTAGGGGGTAGGCAGCTGCTTATATAGTTAGTTTGGTACATACTTGACAAACAAGTAGTTAAACTGTAGTGATCCTTTGAGGTGCATTCAAACATGTCAGAATAGAAGAAGTTAAAATTCTGATTTTTTTTCAGCTAGAATAGTAAATATATGTGATAGTCTGCCTACCGGTGACCCCTCTCACAACTGGCAGAAATAATACATTTTTTATATAAGTGGTATCAGGTTGTATCGACTCCAGTCCCTGTGTGGATCCTTAAGTGGCGAGGAGCCAGAGAAGAAGGCGTAGGTGGCACGAGTTAAGAGGTCACTTCCACAGAACATTGTGATGTTGCAATTTCCGTAAGAATAAAAAATGAGCCTCTACTCGTTTGTTAAGGAAAATACGTTAATAAGAAAGAAATAGATAGATCTCAGACAGTTCTGCTGCAAACCCCTTAAACTAGTCTTCCATTTAACTACGATCGTAATAGAGGATGTTATGCCTATGTGTAATCTTAGCTATAGAGGCGGCCTTACTACAAACAGCCACTGCAGCCTTGTATTTAAAATATTTAAAGAACTACACTTGGTGATGGCAAAAATGCTTTCAGAATGTGAAAATACTTTAGCCATTCATTTATTAATTTTTATTTGCAACTAGTAACTTGCATGAATGACCGTTTCATATGTTATCTTCAGTTGTATGTGCTGTCTCTCTCTGTGTACCCTCTGTCTTGGTGCGCCCTCTCTCTCTGTGCCCTCTGTCTCTCTCTCTCTGTCCTCGCTATCTCTCTGTGTCCTTTGTCTCTCTCTCTCTGTCCTCGCTATCTCTCTGTGTCCTTTGTCTCTCTCTCTCTGTCCTCGCTATCTCTCTGTGTCCTTTGTCTATCTCTCTCTCTAGTTGTCCTCTCTATCTCTCTGTGCCCTCTGTCTCCCTCTCTTTGTGCCCTCTGTCTCTCTCTCTCTGTGTGCCATCTCTTTCTCTCTATGCCCTCTGTCTCTCTCTCTGTGCCCTCTGTCTCTTTTTGTGCCCGCTCTCTATGGGCCCTCTGTCTCTCTCTGTGCCCTCTGTCTCTCTCTCTCTCTCTGTGGTCTCTGTCTCTTTCTCTTTCTGTGCCTTCTCTATCTCTCCATGCCCTCTCTCTCTGTGTGCCCTCTCTCCCTCTCTCTCTGTGCCCTCTGTCTCTCTCTCTGTGCCCTCTGTCTCTCTCCTTGTGCCCTCTGTCTCTCTCTGTGCCCTCTCTATCTATCTGTGCCCCCTCTCTCTCTGTGCCCTCTGTCTCTCTCTCTCTCTCTGTGCCCCCCCTCTCTCTCTCTCTTTGTGTGCCCTCTGTCTCTCTCTCTCTCTGCCCTCTCTATCTCTCTGTGCCCTGTCTATCTCATTGTGCCCTCTCTCTCTCTCTCTGCCCTCTGTCTCTCTCGCTGTGCCCTCTCTCTCTTTGCCCTCTCTCTCTCTCTGTGCCCTCTGTCTCTCTCTGTGCCCTCTCTCTCTCTCTCTGACCTCTGTCTCTCTCTCACTGTACCCTCTCTATCTCTCTGTGCCCCCTCTCTCGTTGCCCTCTCTCTCTCTGTGCTCTCTGTCTCTCTGGGTGCTCTTTCTCTCTGCCCCCTCTCTGCCCTCTGTCTGTGCCCTCTGTCTCTCTGAGTGCTCTCTCTCTCTCTACCCCCTCTCTGCCCTCTCTCTCCACCCCCGTGCATGCGGATGTACGCTCTATCCACTTTTCAGCGCGCATGCGCGAATAGGAAGCAACTGCTGCTAATATTTACCAACAACATGTGACTCCTGCGCATTGAGCACTGCGCAGACATTACACACACGTTGCTAATTATTATAGTGGATTTTAGTTTCTGCAGATTTGCTTCTTAAGGGCAGAAAGCTGAATGAATGGGAAGCTTCCAATGGGAATGTGACACTTAAAACTGCTAGTGTTTTTACATGGATATATACTTTGTGCTAGAAAATAGCAGAAAGAGTCGGCTGACAAAATGACATGGCACCACAATGTAAGGAATAATTGCTTATTTAAAAATGTAAAAGCTGTTTTTATACATTTTGCTTTTTAAACATTACCAAGAGTGGTTTATTGAAGTATAGTAAATTACTCTCTATTTATCCTTTGGAATATACCCTATATGATTCTCTAAAGCAGCCGATAGGTCTAAAGCCAAATATGGCTTGTTACAGATCCATATATATGGCTCCTTTAGTTGGGTGGTAAACTAGGCTGTTTGGAGGTCAACAACTACCAGGAAAGGCAACTACTACTTGGGATCCAGATTACAGTTGTGAATTCATATCAGTGTCAGTGTTCCTGATTACATCTTCTTAAAATCAGATTTACTGGACATAATAGTAATAATATTAAGATAATTATACAAATAGACTCATATATATACTCATATATAACTACCTTCTCATAAAGTCCACAACACAAGCTGAGATCCTGCTCCATGCTGATGATAGCCAGTAAGCTTGAAACAGCTGTACATGGATTGGATACTCAGCTTGGGACTCATTCAATTGTGATTTGGCCAATTGAATAGGGCTCATTATAAGCACACAGCATATTTTTTTTACAGAAGTTTTTGTTAGTGAAGACCTTGCTTTTGGATAGAAGTTCACTAACTAAAAACTTCTGTAAAAAAATATGCTCTGTGCTTATATAGAGCCCTATTCAATTTTCCGAATCACAATTGAATGAGGCCCCTTTTGTTTAATCCAACCTTGGCTTTGCATTAAAGCTGTGTAATACAGTATGCATAAGCTTAAAGGAAGCCATGTTTGAAAATGTCTAAGGATTGAAGAGCGAGGCATTTGTGGCCACATTTGCATGTCCCAGCTCAGCTTCCCAGAATGCAGTGTAAAAACTGTTTTTCTCGGAATTCTGAGCTGGAAGCAGGTTTTTAAACTTGTTTTAGACATTCAAATGTGAACACAAATGTACTATTTATTTACTATATATATAGATAGATAGATAGATAGATAGATAGATAGATAGATAGATATTGGCTCCTTTTAGATCTTTTACTCTGAAGTTTGGCTCTTGGCATATTTACTGCTCTAAATCTTCTACAGAAGAGCAGGGGTTAACAGACTGTATATAAAATCACAAAACCACTTATACGCAGATTTGATTTCCTGTTTATCTCAGAAGTTTGGCAGTGTTTTTTTTTTCTTTTTTGACCACTGTGTCCGGCTTCTGGCAGGAAAGATATACAGTATCTCACAAAAGTGAGTACGCCCCTCACAATTTTTTTGATCTTTTCATGTGACAACCCTGAAGGAATGACCCTCTGCTACAATGTAAAGTAGTAAGTGTACAGCCTGTATAACAGTGTAAATTTGCTGTCCCCTCAAAATAACTGAACACACAGCCATTAATGTCTAAACCGTTGGGAATAAAAGTGAGTACACCCCTAAGTGGAAATGTCCAAATATGGCCCAAAGTGTCAACATTTTGTGTGGCCACCATTATTTTCCAGCACTGCCTTAACCCTCATGGGCATGGAGTTCACCAGAGCTTCACAGGTTGCCACTGGAGTCCTCTTCAACTCCTCCATGATGACATCACAGAGCTGGTGGATGTTAGAGACCTTGTGCTCCCCCACCTTCCATATGAGGATGCCCCACAGATGCTCAGTAGGGTTTAAGTCTGGAGACATGCTTGGCCAGTCCATCACCTTTACCTTCAGCTTCTTTAGCAAGGCAGTGGTCATCTTGGAGGTGTGTTTGGGGTCGTTATCATGTTGGAACACTGCCCTGCAGCCCAGTCTCCGAAGGGAGAGGTTCATGCTCTGCTTGAGTACATGTTGGCATTCATGGTTCCCTCAATGAACTGTAGCTCCCCAGTGCCGGCAGCACTCATGCAGGGGTGTACTCACTTTTGTTGCCAACGGTTTAGACATTAATGCTGTGTGTTGAGTTATTTTGAGGGGACAGTAAATTTACACTGTTATACAGGCTGTACACTTACTACTTTACATTGTAGCAGAGTGTCATTTCTTCTGTGTTGTCACATGAAAAGATATAATAAAATATTTACAAAAATGTGAGAGGTGTACTAACTTTTGTGAGACACTGTATATTCTTATAATGTGTCAGTTCTAGATCACTTTGCATGTGATGCCTTTTTTAAACTTAGCTCACTGTTGGGCACTCAGAAAGTGCAATTATTATTAATCTTTATTTATAAGAAATGGGTTACTTAGGGATTAGTAGCTTTAGGAGCAGACTAGATCTTCAGAATACAGTGATTATGTATCTTAAATGGGTAGAGTAGCTGAAGAAGGTGATTGTGTGTTTTGTCGGGTTATGAGCCAAAAAGAGAGTTGGGCACAGCTACCGCCGGTGCAGGTGGTGCAATGCATTACGGCCCTTATCTCAGGGCAGTGGCCTGCTCTGTCCTGCTTTTTTTTATCAGGGGCGGGGTGGAGTGTACACAGCCACCAGGTCACACATGCAGGAACAACAAGTAAGCTAAGGGGAGTAAGCTGCTTTGGGAAGTGGTTGTGGGGATATTAAGAGGGGCCAGTGGCTGGGGAGGGGGTCTTGAGCTTAAGGGAGCTGCTTTGGGGAGGTATCTTGGGGGGTAAGGAAATTAGGGGAGGACAGTGGCTGGGGGAAGGGTTCTTGAGGGAAGGAAGCTGCTTTTGGAAGTTTTTTTGTCTGTGGCACCGGGGGTGGGGGGAAAAGTAGGTGCTGAGTGAGTTAGCTCTTGTGCTTATAGAAATCAACAGACAGATCTTAGAGTCTTCTTCTGTGCGCCACATTCCATCCTGTGGTGAGATTCCTAGATACGAGCAAAAACTGATATATAGTGGAAGTAAGAAATTACTTTTAATTTATTTATCATGCGACTGTTATCCAAGCCTGCAAGAACTGAGATGTGCTTAAAAGAGAGGCGGCATGCAGTGTTTTTGGCAAAATATAGGCGCAAAATTGAAAAAAAATTATATAATCAGAAGTGTGTAACAAAAATGGAGAAGAAAAAAATATCATATATAGTTGTGAGCATGCAAAGCCAGAACCACAGTTGCTGGCATGAAGCGCTGGCATGTTTTGCCAGGAGCGGACCTCGCAACATTTACGTAGTTACGAAAGGAAAATACGAGACGCGTTACGACCCATTATCACCTCGCAAAAATCGCTCGAAATACGCGCACATGAAAACATGAAAAACACAATAAATACACACAACAAATACATGAAAGCTTACCTACAGGAAGAGGAGGCACCAGGACCTCGGAAACTGAAGTTACACCTCAATTTAACTCAAAATAAAAGAGTTTAGACACTCAAAAATCCTCTAAGCGAGAGAAAAAATGGCCACCGAAAAAAACGAAAACGAGGCTACAGCAGTCTAAAGACGCAAAACACCACCAAACACTTATGGATTTCCCGAAAAAGACATACGAGATTCGAAAACAAGGACACAACCCGCGCGACCCAAAAATATTACAAACACAATAAATACACACAACAAACATATAAAAAGCTTACCCACAGCAAGAGGGGGGGCATCCAGGACCTCTGCAAGTAAAGTTACACCTTGATTTAAGTACAAATTTCGGAGTTTAAACATCCAAAAATCCCCTAAGCAAGAGAAAAAATGGCTGCCGAACAAAACGAAAACGAGGCTAAAGGACCCTAAACACGCAAAACACCACCATAAAAACGCAAAACACCACCAAACAGCTACGGGTATTACGAAAAAGTCGGACGACATCCAAAACGAAGGACGCTAAATCAGCCACAGCCGCATACCACACATTAGCCGACATTTTAGAACAATAACTTATACAATGCGGAAGTACACAGCTACGCTAACGGTTTCATCTCGCGCACGCACACTATTACACTGCACACATTCACCACGCTTAGAGAGCAGCTCCACACCACTAATGCTGCAGCAACATCAAAATAGATTGCCAGCTCTTCAACACAATGCTTCAAAATAGGTAAAGTATATTACTTTATTAATCTATTATTTATTTTATTATTATACACCAAACAGCATTAGCTCACTTACAATTTCATTGCCGTAATTTTTTGACAGGCAATTTGCTAGTATTAATATATCACTAATCAAACAAATGTAGTAAATCTATGGGAAATAGTTTAATGAGAGCAACATGTTATAACATGTAGATATACATACGTAGATTTCATGGCAGACAAGATGAATTTGCCATAAGAAATACACACAATAACAATATATGTATCCTAGGAATGGGTGTATTTAGGTTTGTGCTGCCCTAGGCTCATTTGGAGTTATGCTCCCTCATGCCACATTTACTTGAATGCACCCACACCCCAATTATTACTCCTCATTACTCCTTACTATATCCCAAATCATAGGTTTAAGAGTATTTATGTATATCACTTAGGTGCACTTAAAGGCAGAAATGTCACTACAAATGGGCATTTTTCTATGGTACTGCAGCTTGTGCCCCCTAAAAGTGTGCTGCCTTAGGCCTAGGCCTAAACACACCACTGTATTTGTCCATACTGTAGGATTTAAACAGACCAGAACAGCCAGAGGTTGTCTTTCTGTAATTCATTGTAATATTATGATTACTCTCTGTAGACATGACTAGACTGCTCCTGTAATAATGTGGGTAATTATAGGTGTGGGGATTTGTGTTCCACCCAGGGAAGGGTTTTGATTCTTATGTTTTTTTTACTATCATTATTATTATTATCCATTAAGGCTGCTCTCTGCTGATTGGCAGGGGATTATTATTCACCAACTGTTTAATTCATAATGTAGCTTAGTAAGATCTTACCAAAACTGGCATCAGCAACGAGACGCTCGGCTTTCTTAAAGGACCACTGTGGTCATTTTTTTCCTATATATTGTGTTTTGAATAAATACATTTGTTAATGGATATAATATTTTTAGGAAGTTAAATAAACACAACCTGTCATGACCGCTACTTCAATTGGGCTCACCCAGAACCTGGTTCTGACCACTCAGCGGATTCTGAAAGCAGGGATACACTCAGACCAGTATTTAATCACCAGACAGGACCAAGGAACAACCCGGAACAAAGACAGCAGGACTGCAGCATCACCGACTGTAACTCTAGTCAATCAGATGAAGCATCAATAACCCCAATGCACAAGGTTATTATTATTATGTCTATCCAGACTAAACACTCTTTATTAGCAAGGACAACTCATATTTATGTCACCGTCACAAACAAAGGGTAAAAGAGTCTCTAATGACCTCTGGCCCATATGAGGAATCTCCTTTCTTGCCCTTCTGTACTTGGCAGGGGGCATCTGCTAATTACCTTTCCCCCTTAATCTGTCAACTTTCTCTAAACTCTTAGACCTTTTGATCTCCAGTTATGTAGGAAGAGATAATTGACATGTCTGGGTCTGGGTTAGTCTCTCCTCTGGCATGGGGGAGGCAAATTGCCAGGGGTGATATTGTATCCCCCCCTTACCTTCCTGTGTAGTGTCAACCCTTAATCTGCTGGAAACATTCTACCTCACAATCAGGTAACCCCATAACTGGACCCGTCTTTCCCCAGAGACCCCGGTAATACATTTCATTAAACTCCATGGGGAAAATGCAACATTGAGATACTAAACATGCTATGGGGATTTCGGTACTTAACATTACAATCATACCCCAGGCAATATTAACAACCTCATGCCAACAGGACAATTCCAGTCCATGTTAATCCAGGACCCCCAATATTTCAACAATCCCCAAAAGTCCAGTTGGCCCTCCTAAACATGACACAACCTTTACAGTTTTAATGATTATCTACAATTAATCCTTACTGTGCAGCTCAGTTTTCTTTTCTGACTTAGGCCTCCATTCCATGGCTCCCGTAAGAAAAGATCAGAGTGACATTTACTAATAAATCACCATCAAGCCTTCAATCACACACGAAAATCTAGCCTCTGAGGAATGCCATGCGAGTGCCACAAATGTCCCTAATATCCTAAGCCCTGAGTGCCTGTCTCACAACTATTTTAAAGTTCTCTATCACATTGCTCCTGCAACAATATCTAAACTCACTGGAGTTTACTCAGAAATCAACACCATGTAAAGGTAGAGAAATGCACCCTGGGAAGCCTGCATGCCTCAAATCCAATGTTATGAGCAAGCTACCCCCTAATATTTGATTAATATCACATTTCTGCACTCCTTTGGCAAAAAGCATCCTTGATATATGCAGCACATTTCATAAAACATTTTATTTGTATTAATATCTAAACATCCTTCAAATAATGTCCCTCAGGGGTATCTACATAGGCACCTGGTCGCCCCAATCAGCATGGAGCCTTTGGGGACCAATTTGAACCCATTATTCACCTGCTATGTCTTCCGCCAATAGGAAAGCACCAATGTGAACCTCAAAGTGACCTAATATTCAACCCCTATATTATAGAGGTCTCAGCTATGACCAAGCTATGACAATGAATAAAAAATGAAAATGAAATTATTGAAAATAAATACAATGTAGCTTTTAAGACTGAAATATGAACTTTTAGTTTTTATTAAAAAAAGATTTTACTAGGTATATAATATAGCCATTTAATTTTATGTACCTTATTTTATTGCATGAGTTGCTCAGTTGTGTCCGACTCTCCGTGACCTTATGGACATAAAACACCAGGCACATCTTTACGTCCATGATCATGATGATCCACCTAGTTTTCATGGCAGAGATACTGGAGTGGGTTGCCAGTTACTTCTCCAGTGGGCCACAGCATACAGCTCCTGGTATATCTCGGTGGTCTCTCATTCAAGTACTGACCAGACCCAACCCTGCATGACTTCATGCTGGTGTGACCACTGGACCAGGATACATACCTTATTTTACTATATAAATAGTCCCTCTACGGGTCTACCTGCTGCAGCATATGCAGACACAGACTCTGCTGTACTTGCTGTCCTGTATATAATAACTAATCAGTGACCATCTCAACAACATTCTACTGAGTCGTGGTCCCTGATAGGCTAGGACACTACACTTTACATCTAGCCCTATAAAGTCTGTGTTTGCATACTCTGCAGTGGGCAGACCCATACATGGACTATTTGTATGATTTTCTTAATAGAAGCTGAATATGACAAATGATAATGCAAAATTATTCTCAATGAAACGGCTAATGTAGTTTAATAAAAACCTCACATGATAATTTAATAAAGTAACAACATGAACAGTTGTTTTGTTAATCAGTTATTAAATAAACACATTAAACCCTATTGTATAAGCAATACAGCGCCCTTGAAATGTTGTTATCATCTTTAGCTGATCAGTATCAATATACAGAAATATTGTAATGTTTTTTATAAGCTGACATAACTTCCTGTTGGGTGATAGTGTCCCTTTAAGTGAAGTGATTGGCATAGTATACAGATAATGCTTCAGTGGTCCTTTAATCGTTGTTCTACTTATGCTGTCCCCATAAATCAGTAGCTGTGATTCAGTTTGTTCAGTAACTACAGTAATCCACCTTAAGTAACAACAAGAGAGGTGCATGGGCGGGGCTTGACATGAAAGCAAGAACTGCTGGGAATAAGAACCTCCTCTTTGTGTACGCTGCTGTTGACATGTAAAGAGTCAACGCCCACTTACTGTCAGCATCCCTCACTAGAGCGTGAGGGAAACGTGTTAAACCACGCCCTTTACTGAATTACGTTTAGAGCCGCCCCCTCGCTGTTTTGATCCAGCTATTGACCTTCTGGAAAACCACGCCCCTGCTCTTGCTTTGCTATAAAACGCCCTGCTGGGAGGGTCCCGCTAATATTCTTGGGGTAATCACGCCCATCACTGTGTTGATCCAGCTATTGATCTGAAGCCATGCCCTGGATCCTGGAATCAGCTTTTACGTTGTGCATCTGCTGGACGCCACGCCCCTATTGGGTGGGTCCGGCTAATGAGGGATGAGAAGCCACGCCCTTCACTGTATGAATCCCGCGATGGCATTTGAGGGAACCGCCCCTCGCTGTGTAGCCATGTGACAAAGCCACGCCCACATATGTTGATTCAATGGCAGACTTGTAGAAGCCCCGCCCCCTCTCGGTATCCCGCTTTGAGCAGACTGATCTCCAGTATGGACTCACCCAGCTGGGACAGGGAGGAGGATGGGGAGCAAGAGGACACTGACTGGATGTCCAGGGATGAAGATCCTGATCCCTCCATGGTCCAGACCAAGCCACCCTCAGCTCAGTGTAAATACCATGTACATAAAGCATGTTTATCCATTGTCAAGTCTAGTTCTTCAAATGGTCCCTTTCATCCCTTTTAGTGTGGATATAGAGTAAGCTGTGAAACTCCATATTGCAGGTTACGGTGCAGGACATGACCATGTGGAGTAATCTGTGCTGTGTGCACTAGAAGATGGAATATGGAGATTCACAGCCACCTCGCATAGTGATACACTATAAGGAATTGGAGTCAGAGAGACCAATGTGACCGCTCTTTTGAGCCAAGTGGCGGAAAATGTAAAAAATTATAATTCTACCTGAATATAATTTGTCTAATAGTGTTTTTGTTATGATGGATGCAATTAATACTTTAGAAGACCACTAGAGTGTCTCTTTAATACTTATAGTAGTTCTTTAAGTAATCTTAAAAGTTCATGTAGTGTAACACTGGCCACAATGATCCGGATTCAATAAGATCCCCAGAACTTGAAAATGAGGGTCCCCAAGGCCCAGTGACAGATCTTAGTGAATCCGGCCCATTGTAATAAATCATTATGATTAAAAAGCTGATTTAGTCCTGATGATCTTAATTATTTATTTGTACGCACCAACATATTCTGTAGCGCTATAATTAAACACGTGCACCTTTGCTCAGTTTCCAGGAATTTGGGGAAATCGGTAATTAATGCTAACAGAGTCATCATGCACATAGACATGGACTGCTTCTACGCGCAGGTGGAAATGATCCGGAACCCAACCCTGAGGGATAAACCGTTGGGTAAAATGCATCATTAATGTCATTGTGCTTTAATTTGTTTTTATTTTCTTGCATTATGTCCCTTATAAAGGGGCAAAATCCACCTAAAATTACATTTATTATCACACTTATTGTCTATGTAAAGTTATGGAACTTGCCTAGTTCGTCATGTTTGAGGAGTGCGGGAGCCACCATTAGAAGCAAGCATTGTGTTCCATTTTTGTCATTAACACTTAGAATTCTGATCGCTGCGATCTGATTGGATAACACTTTCAAGAACCAATCCAAGTACAGCTGCTGTTGTATTTTGTGGCAGTAAAATGAATCTGTCTGTTCTTTAGCTGCTCACATCACCCGATATGTAGCAATAAAAGGTGAAAACCTTTACACATGTACATGAGATTCTATAATAGCACTTGTTCATATAAGTGCAATTTATGATTAGTTGTAACTTTCACTTTGAGGGGCAATAGCACCGCAAAATGTATTTTTCTATATACATATGGGACCTTTCCTGTTAGCTGGTCGCAATATCGCCCGCTAGGTGGTGTCAGTGAATTTTTAATGGGGTAGCGGTTTGGTTTAGGTGTTTGGGGCTATGGGCTAGGTGTTGGTGTTATGGGCTAGGTGTTGGTGTTATGGGCTAGGTGTTGGTGTTATGGGCTAGGGGTTATAGGATAGGTGTCGGGGTTATGGACTAGTTGTTAATGGATAGGTGTCGGGGTTATGGACTAGTTGTTAAGGGTTAGGTGTCGGGGTTATGGACTAGTTGTTAAGGGATAGGTGTCGGGGTTATGGACTAGTTGTTAAGGGATAGGTGTTGGGGTTGTGGACTAGTTGTTAAGGGATAGGTGTCGGGGTTATGGACTAGTTGTTAAGGGATAGGTGTTGGGGTTGTGGACTAGTTGTTAAGGGATAGGTGTCGGGGTTATGGACTAGTTGTTAATGGATAGGTGTCGGGGCTGTGGACTAGTTGTTAAGGGATAGGTGTCGGGGCTGTGGACTAGTTGTTAAGGGATAGGTGTCGGGGCTGTGGACTAGTTGTTAAGGGATAGGTGTCGGGGCTGTGGACTAGTTGTTAAGGGATAGGTGTCGGGGCTGTGGACTAGTTGTTAAGGGATAGGTGTCGGGGCTGTGGACTAGTTATGGGCAAGGTGTCGGGGTTATGGGCTAGGTGTCGGGGTTATGGGCTAGGTGTTATGGGCAAGGTGTCGGGGTTATGGGCTAGGTAAAGGATGGGTGTTGGAGTTATGGGCAAGGTGTTAAGGGATAGGTGTTGGGGTTATGGACTAGTTATGGGCTAGGTGTCGGCGTGATGGGCTAGGTGTTATGGGCAAGGTGTCGGGGTTATGGGCTAGGTGTCGGCGTGATGGGCTAGGTGTTATGGGTAAGGTGTCGGGGTTATGGGCTAGGTAAAGGATAGGTGTTGGTGTTATGGGCAAGGTGTTGGGGTTAGCAAAGGAAATGTACATGTATGTAAGGATTTCTGTGTAAAAATATATTTAAAATCTTCTTACTCGAATAATTATAATAATATTGCTACAGCATCATTTAGTTTATGGTGAGCAAAAGTGTGACAGAAGCCTCCACCATACTGGGTACAGTAAATAAATAGTACATTTGTGTTCACATTTGAATGTCTAAAAATATGTTTAAAAAAAAACAAACATATTTACTGCTCAGAATTCCAAGCAATGCAGTTATTGCACTGCACTCTGGGAAACTGGGTGGAGACATGTGGGCTCATTTGCATGTCCCTGCATAGTTTCCCAGAATGCAGTGGAAAAACTGTTTTAATTTAATTGTAGACATTCAAATGTGAACACAAATGTACTCTTTAATAATATTGCAAAATATTGTTACATTCCTCACTATTTCCTTCCATCTTGTGTACTGTCTAAGAAATGTAGAATGCGAAACTCCACTTCCTGCTCTTTCCTTGAAAGATGACTCTGTGTTGTACTGGAAAATTGTCTGAAAATGTATATTTTCTCTTAATTTTTTCTTTTAGGTGTACAACAGAAGAATATTGTGGTTACGTGTAATTATGAGGCGAGGAGGCAGGGGGTAAATAAACTCATGTATATTAAGGATGCCAAAGAAAAATGTCCACAGCTTGTGCTGGTCAGTGGGGAAGATCTGACGCACTACAGAGAGACCTCCTACAGCGTCACAGGTACTCGTTATGTTATTGGTGGGGGTGTTTCATTTTACTTAAATAATTAATTGATTATATATATATATATATATATATATATATATATATATATATATATCATAAGGTCCACAACACAAGCTGAGATCCCGCTCCATGCTGATGATAAGCTTAAAACAGCTGTATGTGGATAGGAGTCTCAGCTTGTGTATAATCCAACCTTGGCTTTGCATAAAAGCTGTATAATGCAGCGGGCATAAGCTTAAAGGAAACCATGTTTGAAATGGTTTATGGATTGAAGAGCGAGGCATTTGTGGGCACATTTGCATGTCCCAGCTCAGCTTCCCAGAATGCAGTGTAATAACCGTATTTCTCGGAATTCTAAGCTGGAAGCAGGTTTTTTTTTACTTGTTTTAGGCATTCAAACACAGATGTACTTTGTATTTATTATACATATATATATATATATATATATATATATATATATATATATATATATATTAGCGACTTCCCCGTCAAAAATGACAGCAGTAAAATTTGAAGCCTGGCAATATTGTTTGCCACACAGTGTGAGGCTATGGCCCCTCTGAGCACCTTCGGCGCTCATTGCAAGCCTCTCCCCCTGTGTACTTTTATAGGCCTCATTCTTGAGCACTCTTGGCACTCATCGCTAGACTGTCCGTCCCAGTGCAGTTTAGGGTTACTGCCTTGTGGTAAATGTTACTGGCTTTTATTAGGTGTTACTGGTTTGCGTCAAGTCTTACTGCTTAGGGCTCATTTTTACGTCCTTCGGCCTCGTTTTCGTCATGTTACGTTTTTTGGCAGCCATTTTTTTTCGTGCTTAGGCGATTTTTCGATCTTAACAACCTCATTCACAGGCTCCCTGGCTCTACCCCACGCCCCCCCCCCCCCCCGCATTTAAATTCGTACTTTTTGCAAGGTCCCGCAATTTTTCAGAGGTCCGTAGTTTTTGCAAGTCCATTGGGCCTTGCGATGACCACCTGCAGGGCTCATCTCCACCCCTGCAATAAGCGCATTTGCTGCTCATTGCAGCCGCTCACGGGCCTCCACCTCCGCAACTGCATTCATCGCTTCGCGAGGGCCGCAATTGCGGCCTACAATGAGCACCTTTGGTGCTAGTTGCAGCTAGGTACCGCGGGCCTCCAGCCCCGCAACTGCGCCCCTATGCGAGCCCCGCAACGGGATGACAACTCGCAGTACGACAACTATATATATGTGTGCTCATGAGTTCTCTCTGGCAGAAATTGTGACATTTTGCCATTTATTTTGAAAATATGACTGATCATTCAAAAATATATATTTTATTGAAGGATAGTGATCATATGAAGCCATTTATTATCACATAGTTGTTTGGCTCCTTTTTAAATCATAATAATAACAGAAATCACCCAAATGGCCCTGTCACACACAGGTTAAAATGGCAGTTAAAGATTAATTTCCCACACCTGTGGCTTTTTAAATTGCAATTAGTGTGTTTGTATAAATAGTCAATAAGTTTGTTAGCTCTGATGTGGATGCACTGAGCAGGCTAGATACTAAGCCATGTGGAGCAGAAAAGAACTGTCAAGAGACCTGCATAACAAGGTAATGGAACTTCATAAATATGGAAAAGGATATAAAAATATATCCAAAGCCTTGAAAATGCCAGTCAGTACTGTTCAATCACTTGTTAAGAAGTGGAAAATTCAGGGATCTCTTGATACCAAGCCAAGGTCAGGTAGACCAAGAAATATTTCAGCCACAACTGCCAGAAGAATTGTTCAGAGTACAGAGAAAACCCCACAGGTAACCTCAGGAGAAATACAGGCTGCTCTGGAAAAAGACGGTGTGGTTGTTTCAAGGAGCACAATATGAATGAGCTGCATGGTCGAGTTGCCAGAAAGAAACCTTTACTGTGCTAATGCCCCAAAAAAGCCTGGTTACAATATGCCTGACAACACCTTGACACGCCTCACAGATTCTGGCACACTGTAATTTGGAGAGACGAGACCAAAATAGAGCTTTATGGTCACAACCATACGCACTATGTTTGGAGAAAGGTCAACAAGGTCTATAGTGAAAAGAATACCATCCCCACTGTGAAGCATGGTGGTGGCTCACTGATGTTTTTGGGGGGGGGGGGGGTGAGCTCTAAAGGCACGGGGAATCTTGTGGAAATTGATGACAAGATGAATGCAGCATTTTATCAGAAAATACTGGTAGACAATTTGCAATCTTCTGCACGAAGGCTGCGCATGGGGCGCTCTTGGACTTTCCAGCATGACAATGACCCTAAGCACAAGGCCAAGTTGACCCTCCAGTGGTTACAGCAGAAAAAGGTGAAGGTTGTTGAGTGGCCATCACAGTCTCCTGACCTTAATATCATCGAGCCACTCTGGGGAGATCTCAAGCGTGCGGTTCATGCAAGACGACCAAAGACTTTACATGACCTGGAGGCATTTTGCCAAGATGAATGGGCAGCTATACCACCTGCAAGAATTAGGGGTCTCATAGACAACTATTACACAACACTGCACGCTGTCATTGATTCTAAAGGGGGCAACACACAGAGTTAAGAACTAAGGGTATGCAAACTTTTGAACAGTGTCATTTCATTTTTTTTCTTTGTTGCCATGTTTTGTTTTGATTGTGGCATTCTGTTATAACCTACTGTTGAATATGAATCCCATAAGAAATGTTTTGCCTGCTCACTCCTGTTTTCTTTAAAAATGGTACATATATTACCAAGTCGCCAAGGGTATGCAAACTTTTGAGCACAACTGTATATACATATTTTATGTAACATCATTCGATGTTAAAGTGTTTTTCTTTGGCATCAAGTATTTGCTGTAAGGGCATCCTAATAAAGATTGTTTGGCCACTTATCGTATCCGATTGTTCTTAAATAGACTGTCACTCCAAAATCAAGGATTTTTTTTTAGGTTAATCTTAAATAATATGTAAAACTGTTGTGGACTGGTGGCCGATGGTGAAGATCCAGTCCAGAAGGCTGTGGAAAGCTCCCCCCCCATCCCGTTCTGGTGGATCACACTATAAATCCACTTTTTTTTTCTGTTCTTAAGAATTGCTGGAGGAGTTCAGTCCAAAGGTGGAACGACTTGGATTTGATGAAAACTTCATTGATATCACAGACTTGGTGGATAAGAAATTGCTCCAGGAACAAGAGAATAATCTGGAGATGTCCGTATGTGGTCATGTGTACAATGATCAGAGTAAGTGCTCATAGTCTTCCAGAGTAATATGGCGTATCACAGAACTAATAACTGCTACATTGTCTTTAACTTCATAAAATAAACATAGGGGACACTTAAAGGTATATGGAAGTCTCCCTGTTTTTCCCTCACATCACATGGAGTCATTCCATACACACACAGATTTATTATTAACTGGACAATTATAGATGTGATATAAATATTTTAATGGTAGATAAGCATTTATCAGCGCTATGGAATATGTTGGCGCAATCCAATAATAATTTATTGCTGCCCATTTTATCAACCTAAAGCTCTTTTCTCAGGTTAGCCCAGTGTATTTATTTTTTTACTAATGGCCATCTTCCCTGTAATGTATATTATTATCCATGTTTTTTCCCAAGTGGTCAATGTAAATGACGGCACACACATGAGGATCGCGGCGGGGTCACGCGTGGCGGCAGAGATCCGCGCGGCTGTACATAGCAGGTTGGGCCTCACCGGCTGCGCAGGAGTTGCAACAAACAAACTGTTATCTAAACTGGTTGGTGGGACATTTAAACCCAATCAGCAAACCGTTCTCCTACCGGAGAGTTGTGGCCATCTCATCAGCAGTCTTAGCCATGTGGGCAAAATTCCAGGTAAATTATAGGAGGCTGAATACGCCTCATTGGCTCCATTTTATTATAGTAGATGGAATTATGTCATTGTATGGCGGTTCTGTGAATGAATGATTCAGACAGAAACATAGGGATTTGTATTTTAAATTAAAATGTTCCATAGTCTGACATTTAGGAAGGTTTGCTAGATATATAATATCCCAGTATAGCTATGTATTTTTTATGTATGTTATTTTATTTTAATAATAGGTGCCTGTAAGCTCTTTTTTTACTGCTTAAAATCATGCAAATAGTCCCAGTATGGGTCTGCCCCCTGGATCTTATACAGACACAGACTCTGTAGTGCTGGATGTGCAGTATAAGGTTCTAGCCTATCAGGGAACAGTTCTCAGCAGCATGTTGCTGAAAGATGCTCACTGATTGGTTAGTATGAAATGGCACCGCATGTACAGCAGAGTCTTCATGAGCTGCAGAGGGCAGACCTAAACAGATCATATTTGTATGATTTTTGGCAGAAAACAAACCAAGCTTATTAGCACTTCTTGGTAAAATAAAGTTCTGCAAATAGTCCCTGTACTGGGTCTCCCACTGCAGCGTATACAGACACATACTCTGTATGGCTGGATGTGCAGTGTCCTAGTCTATCAGGGACCACCTCTCAGGAAACATGCTGCAACTTGCTATCGAGACACTACACTGATTATCTAGCCCTATAGAGTCTGTGGGCCTCATTCAATTGCGATTTGGCCAATTGAATAGGGCTCTAAATAAGCACATAACATATTTTTTTTTTTATACGTTTTTAGTTCGTGAAAACCTTCCTTTTGGATAGATGTTTACTAACTAAAAACTTCGTGAAAAATATATGTTATGTGCTTATTTCGACCCCTATTCAATTGGCCAAATTGCAATTGAATGAGGGCCTGTGTGTGCATACATTGCAGAGAGCAGACCCATACAGGGACTATTTGTTTGATTTTAGGCAGTAAAAACAGAGCTTATAAGCACTTCATAATAATAAAAAAAATCATAAAAGTAAATGGATACACCAGGATATCATATACTTAGGGAAATCCAGAAAACTTTCATATCCCTTCAGAGGAAGAATTCACATATTTATTTAGAAATAATGATTAAGACCTGAACATTAGTGTTTAGGGGACTGTCAATCATAGAAACGACTCTCCAAATGCTTATGTACTATCTTCGCTGCAGCTTTTTTCTCCTTGTCTGTGGAAGTCAAATGAAAATGCTGAATCTTTTGCTTTTGAATGACATATATGGACACTTGCAGGGAACTTGTGATTTATTTGGCTTTCAGCACCTTCAGCCACAGTCTTTACGCAGGCTCCATTATATAGTGGGGACTGTAAGAGGAATAAATGGGTTAATTAAAAACATTCTCTGAAATAGTATGTATTCATTTTAAAAAATCATAAATTATTTTTGTTTTGTTTGATGTAGGACATGATTGTTGTCTTCTGTGTCATTTTAGTAAAAATCTGATGATGATGATATTTTACAAATTGGCTTTGTAGGTATTGGCTATAAAACTGCTAAACGTCTCGAGTCTCTGGGTCTGAGCAGTGTATTAGATCTTCAGAGCTGTCCCTTAACAGTCTTGGAGAAGGAGCTCGGACGTGTGTTTGCTCAACGGATCCAGATGCTGAGCCGAGGAGAAGACGATTCACCAGTAACACCAACTGGACCTCCCCAGGTAACTCTTTAAGGTATTTGGAAGGTTCCTCGGTTTAACAAGGGGTACAAAATACTTGTGTATCTATTTAAGTTAATGTACTTTTTTTTTTAAGAAGTGATTATAGGCTCTGTTTTACTGCCTAAAATCATACAAATAGTCCCTGTATGGGTCTGCCCGCTGCAGCCTATGCTCTGTAGGTCTGGATGTGCAGCGTAGTTTCTTAGCCTATCAGGGACCACATTTCAGCACCATGTTTGCTGAGCAATCCAGAAACCTTCTATATCCCTTTAAATCAGACTGAATATAATTGTAATATAGATAATATGGTATCCCCCAGCTCCATAGCCTAGAACCAACTGAATAATAATTACTATAAAGCAAAACACTTTATTACAGCTTGGAGCTTAAATCAGTGACGTTGTGCTTTATTTTACTATGTATTAAGTAACTCACATTACTTGCCTCCAATAAAAAATTGGGTGACTTATTTAATAAAAGGCAAAATCGATTGGAAGGAATTGAGGTGAAAACAGACAATTTAAAAAATAAGAAGAAATATACATTTTGGTTTATTTGAAACTGAATCCTGTCTATGCTTAACAAACAAACAGACATATAAATGCATTACAGTGCTCCTTTAAAGTGTGATTGGCTGATACCATCCGCCATGTAGGCCATTAATGTGCATACCGTCCTCCATATAAGAGCAGGTTACATATAGGCGTAACTGCTAATATTATTAAACATATTATTTTATTTTATATTATTGAACCACGTGTTAATCAATTTTAAGCTGGATATTTTCAGTTATAGGTTTCATTTTTTTGTCGATCTGCTTTGGCTTGTACGTGATAAAATATGGCAGATCTTTGCTTCGACATGTTCATATCCTCTCCGGTAGCTACTAGAACTCCCTCATCATCAGATATAACTATCACATTCACACAATGCTGCTCTCCATCAGTAATGATCTGCATGTTAATGATGGCGTTCTGTAGGGTAATGACACTGGATAACAGTCAGTGGGAAATTAGTTACCCGAGTATGGTGTCTGATATTAGGGCAGACATGACTGCGAATAAAGGAATGGAATAAATCCAGAATGTTCTGCCCTTTCTCTCTTTCCCTGTCCTCTCCCTTCTTCTCTCTCTCTCTTCCCTCTATTGCAGTGGATAATGACATTTTCTTCTTTTTTTATCTTTATTATAGTCCCTAAGTGATGAAGACTCATTTAAAAAATGCTTCACCGTTTCAGAAGTTAAAATTAAAATGAAAGAACTGTTGAACAGCTTATTACCCAGGTGAGTTATATTATATTATCTACTCTAACAGTGTGATCCCTATTCCAACCCATAATGCCATTGGATATACATAATAAAACCACATGCTGTCGGAATATTTACCTGTTATAGTAATTCAGTAACTATTTTACACTGTGTACACTTTGCATAATGTTCCCAGGCACAGGAAATTACATTATTATGTGAGCAGAATTTATAAAAAATGTTTTGTTGCAGCCTATTATTTATGAAAATTGAGAGTTTTTTATTTTTATTGTGCCGAATTGTCCACTAGGACTGGGGTCACCAGATTGTATAAGTCACATCCAGGAGTGGAAAGGAAAAGTTTATCCAAAATATGCAGTTTGAAGGCATAGAGGAATATATCCAAAGGTCTGAGCAATTCTATTTGTTCAACAACATGGGGTTTTATACAACTAGAATACAGGAACTGTAAGTGACCAATATATTGTCATATATTGGTTGAGTAGTATACATTTGTATATTTGTCTATTGAGTGTTAACCTCTAAATGTGCCTTTTCTATAGTTGATATTGTGGTTAACGTTACCATCTTAAAAGCTGATTAATTGGCCCAAAACGAATCTTTTGGGCGGTCTACTACTATGTTCGTCCAAAACCTTATCCACGTAATCATGAATTTCAAAGTTGGTGAGATATTGTACTACATATCCCACAGTTGCACAACTCGTATTCTTCAGCTGCCACCTGCCCACTGTACATCCTTCTTGTGTACATCCTGTCCTATCACTGGAAGTAACACAAGTCGCTGAACTTGTACTAGTATGGCCTCTGGGTTACTTGCGGAGGTGACTTAATTCATGTCTTAGGTGTACGTATTGGCCAAATTGGGTCTCATTAGTAAGGGCTTTTTATAGGTCCTAAAGATCAGAGATTCTCAACAAATGAACAACAAAGGCCATGACTTTCTCTATTGCCATTTGGATCAATGTCAAGAGATTGCTTGACCACCTCTCGGTCTTGATGTCTTTGTGTCTCTCTTTCTCTCTTAGCCTCTCTCATGTTTTTTTTCTTTGTCCTTATAACCCCATTCTCTTTAAGTATGGACTCTCTATAATGCTAAATAGCAGCCGTGGGAAACCAGGTCCTACAGCGGCTTCAAGCAGCCCATGATTTCTAGATCTCTCAACTCATGTGTCCAGGTTCTGTGATTTACTACCTATTATTATGATTCTTTTTTTTTTTTTTTTATATTTTATTGTTGTAGAGAGGTATATATAACATACTCTTCATAATAAGACATATCTTCAACCCAACCGTTGGGAGATTTACACATCAACAAGAGGAAAAGAGCAATATACCAAAGCAAATAACATGTACAACTTATCAATTGGGTATGGGAAATAAAAGCCAATACTGGAACCATAAGCCTCTTCTTTTTTTCTTTGCATTTTACAGTTAACAACCAGAAATGTTACATTCAGAGGCCCAAAAGTGCAGAACGTAAGATCGTTCTAAATAACCGATGTTGTTGTTATCATTCTGTCTTTTACTTCCTTTTCTTTTCCCTCTTCTTTTACCCTTGTTATGTTTCATTTTACTAAGGCCTTCCATCTCTTTTGGATCCTTTACACCATTACGTTCGTTAGAGAGAAAGTCGATCTACAATATCCCAACAGTATCCCAATAATATACCAAACTACTATACTAAAATACACATTCAAAATAAACACACCTTCACTCACACTTCTTCCATTCGTGGCTTCAGGCTCGAGGGTAGCTAGGACAGGGAGGTCGGGAGAGTGGGCCAGGGCTGAGAGGCCAGAATGTCCAGGGTCAGATCAACAGCTTCCTTAGTTACGTATTGAGGAAGTACTTATCCCATAGGGACCAGGATAGATTACTTTTTTTTATTATTACTTATTATTATTATGATTCTGACTGAGCCACCTCAGTCATAAAAAATACCAAAACCCTGGCGTGTTGGATGTCCCCACCGACCAAGTTGCCGATGACTAGTATAACGTGTTGCCTATTGCTAGCATGAAATCACTGTATTGCAATAAAACTGAGGTCTTGATAATATAATATGGTGTTACCATACTTCGCTAATCACAGATTCATTACCCCAATGTAGAGAAGTCCATCCCGTGAGCCTAAACATAACTATATGTCCTTCTAACCAAATTGGATTAAAGCCTCATGTCACTTGGCAGATCGTGATATGGGACTTGTCTACTTTTTGTGAACAATGAGTTGAATGGGTAGATTGCTGCTGAATAATTCAACTTTAAGTTCTGGTTTTATATGTTTTCAGAGATTTGAAGTTGTTAATGATTGCTAGATTTGATCTCTTGATCAATTTATGAAAAACCTGTTCATATTTTTTCACCATATATAAGGATCAAAAATCTCCATAAAGATGCAATGACTGTTTAATTGTTGCATATTTATCTTGTGCACTGAATCATGATTGCAATATGATGCACTATGTATGTGTTATATATATATATATATATATATATATGTATATATATATACCGTATTAGTGATAACCAGGAATAGGAAAGTTTGGTCCTGGAGGGCCACACAGGCCTGGATCTCAGGTTTTCCTTTCTGTGCACTGGTGAGTCAGTCAGGATGAGTGAAGGAGCGATAGTCTTGACAACTCGAACCTTCATCTCCCTCCATAGATTTTCTATGGGATATTGGTCTGGAGACTGGACCCTCCAGGACCTTCATGTGCTCTCTTTTTTTAGCTCAAGTTTCCAACTGCCTTTCTAGTATAGTCTCCTAGATGTCTGCCCGTCAACTCAAACTCAACATGTCTAAGACTGAACGCCTAATCTTTCCACCCTCTACTACAGCTTTCACTCCTCAAATATTTCTCACTGTTGACAACACCATCATCACCCCTACCTCCCAGGCCCGTTGTCTTGGGTTCTACTGGATCCCGCCCTCTCTTTTATTCCTCACATCCAATCAATAACAAAATCTGGTCAGTTTCACCTCAAAACATCTCCAAAATTCGTCATTATCTTACAGAAGACACAGCTAAAATTCTAATGCACTCTCTCATCATATCTCGACTCGTCTACTGCAATTCCCTCCTTTGCTGGCCTCCCCATCTCTCGTCTGTCTCCCCTCCAATCCATAATGAACGCCTCCGCTAGACTCATCTTCAATACCAAATGATCAGTGTCTGCAGCTCCTCTCTGTCAATCACTCCACTGGCTTCCCATAGCTTCCCGAATCAAATTTAAAATCATGACCCTAACATATAAAGCCCTCAACAACAGTGCACCCCCTTATATCTCTGCACTTGTTTCAAAATACTCTCCCAAATGCCCCCTTCTTCTGCTAACGACCTTCTTCTTTTCTAATTTCTCATCACCTCCTCTCACTCCCGTCTTCAAGACTTCTCTCTTGCTGCCCCTACTATTTGGAACTCCTTGCCCCGCTCCATTAGCTTATCTTCCTGCCGCAAAACCTTAAAAAAATTACTAAAAACACACCTGTTTAAAAAAATCTTATCACCTTCAGCCTTTATAATTACAACTGCGCACTCCACAGCTTAATAACACTCACACCGACAAGCTACAGTACAACACACAGACCCCTCCACTTGACTGATCAAATTGCATTCACGTTGCCATTTTGCATTTGTCACCCTCTTGTGTCACATCTAAACCCTTAGATTTTAAGTTTGGGAGTTTTCAATCGTGTGTCTGTGCCTTGGAAACAAGCTCTATGTACATTTGATTTCATGCTCAAAAACCGGGCCCTCCATTCTTTACAAGGTGTTAAGTTTGTTTTTTGCCATGTACTCAACCCCTGTACAGCCCTACGGAATATGTTGGCACGATATAAATAAAGATAATATTGAGCCCCTCCCTTGTTGCCTTGGCTGTGTGTTGGGTCATTGTCATGCTGGAATACCCATCCACGACCCATTTTCAATTCCCTGGCTGAGGGAAGGAGAGTCTCACTCAAGATTTGACTGTTCATGGCCCTGTTCATCGTCCCTTTGATGCGGTGCAGTTGTCCTTGGCAGAAAAAGACCCCCAAAGCATAATGTTTCCACCTCCATGTTTGACGGTGGGTATGGTCTTCTTGGGGTTATAGGCAGCATTCCTTCTCCTCCAAACATGGCGAGTTGAGTTGATGCTAAAGAGCTTGATTTTGGTCTAATCTGACCACAACACTTTCACCCAGTTATTCTCTGAATCATTCAGATGTTCATTGGAAATCTTCAGACTGGCCTGTACATGTGCTTTCTTGAGCAGGGGGACCTTGTGGGCGCTGCAGGATTTCAGTCCTTCACGGTTTAGTGTGTTACCAATTGTTTTCTTGGTGACTGGTCCCAGCTGCCTGAGATCATTAACAAGATCCTCCCGTGTAGTTCTGAGCTGATTCCTCACCGTTCTCATGATCATTGAACTCCACGAGGTGAGATCTTGCATGGAGCATCAGACCGAGGGAGACTGGCAGTTATTTTGTGTTTCTTCCATTTGTGAATAATCGTACCAACTGTTGTCACCTTCTCACCATGGTCTTGGCGATTTGTCTTGTAGCCCATTCCAGCTTTGTGTAGGTCTACAATCGTGTCCCTGACATCCTTGGATAGCTCTTTGGTCTTGGCCATGGTGGAGAGTTTGGAATCTGATTAATTCATTGCTTCTGAGGACAGGTGTCTTTTATACAGGTAACGAGCTGAGATTAG
>CM050163.1:540988509-541007166 GCA_027410445.1 Discoglossus pictus | reverse complement strand
TATAAATCCACTTTTTTTTTTCTGTTCTTAAGAATTGCTGGAGGAGTTCAGTCCAAAGGTGGAACGACTTGGATTTGATGAAAACTTCATTGATATCACAGACTTGGTGGATAAGAAATTGCTCCAGGAACAAGAGAATAATCTGGAGATGTCCGTATGTGGTCATGTGTACAATGATCAGAGTAAGTGCTCATAGTCTATGTCTTCCAGAGTAATATGGAGTATCACAGAACTAATAACTGCTACATTGTCTTTAACTTCATAAAATAAACATAGGGGACACTTAAAGGTATATGGAAGTCTCCCTGTTTTTCCCTCACATCACATGGAGTCATTCCATACACACACAGATTTATTATTAACTGGACAATTATAGATGTGATGTAAATATTTTAATGGTAGATAAGCAATTATCAGCGCTACGGAATATGTTGGCGCATTCCAATAATAATTTATTGCTGCCCATTTTATCAGGTTAGCCCAGTGTATTTATTTTTTTACTAACCGGCATCTTTCCTGTAATGTATATTATTATCCATGTTCTTTCCCAAGTGGTCAACGTAAATGACGGCACACACATGAGGATCGCGGCGGGGTCACGCGTGGCAGCAGAGATTCGCGCGGCTGTACATAGCAGGTTGGGCCTCACCGGCTGCGCAGGAGTTGCAACAAACAAACTGTTATCTAAACTGGTCGGTGGGACATTTAAACCCAATCAGCAAACTGTTCTCCTGCCGGAGAGTTGTGGCCATCTCATCAGCAGTCTTAGCCATGTGGGCAAAATTCCAGGTAAATTATAGGAGGCTGAATACGCCTCATTGGCTCCATTTTATTATAGTAGATGGAATGATGTCATTGTATGGCGGTGCAGTTCTGTGAATGAATGATTATTTTTAATTTTTTTTTATCGAGTACACAATAAATATTTAACCTTTTTTTTTTTTTTTTTTTCAGACAGAAACATAGGGATTTGTATTTTAAATTAAAATGTTCCATAGTCTGACATTTAGGAAGGTTTGCTAGATATATGATATCCCAGTATAGCTATGTATTTTTTATGTATGTTATTTTATTTTAATAATAGGTGCCTGTAAGCTCTTTTTTTACCGCTTAAAATCATGCAAATAGTCCCAGTATGGGTCTGCCCCCTGGATCTTATACAGACACAGACTCTGTAGTGCTGGATGTGCAGTATAAGGTTCTAGCCTATCAGGGAACAGTTCTCAGCAGCATGTTGCTGAAAGATGCTCACTGATTGGTTAGTATGAAATGGCACCGCATGTACAGCAGAGTCTTCATGAGCTGCAGAGGGCAGACCTAAACAGATCATATTTGTATGTTTTTTGGCAGAAAACAAACCAAGCTTTTTAGCACTTCTTGGTAAAATAAAGTTCTGCAAATAGTCCCTGTACTGGGTCTCCCACTGCAGCGTATACAGACACATACTCTGTATGGCTGGATGTGCAGTGTCCTAGTCTATCAGGGACCACCTCTCAGGAAACATGCTGCAACTTGCTATCGAGACACTACACTGATTATCTAGCCCTATAGAGTCTGTGGGCCTCATTCAATTGCGATTTGGCCAATTGAATAGGGCTCTAAATAAGCACATAACATATTTTTTTTTTATACGTTTTTAGTTCGTGAAAACCTTCCTTTTGGATAGATGTTTACTAACTAAAAACTTCTTGAAAAATATATGTTATGTGCTTATTTCGACCCCTATTCAATTGGCCAAATTGCAATTGAATGAGGGCCTGTGTGTGCATACATTGCAGAGAGCAGACCCATACAGGGACTATTTGTTTGATTTTAGGCAGTAAAAACAGAGCTTATAAGCACTTCATAATAATAAAAAAAATCATAAAAGTAAATGGATACACCAGGATATCATATACTTAGGGAAATCCAGAAAACTTCCATATCCCTTCAGAGGAAGAATTCACATATTTATTTAGAAATAATGATTAAGACCTGGACATTGATGTTTAGGGGACTGTCAATCATAGAAACAACTCTCCAAATGCTTATGTACTATCTTCGCTGCAGCTTTTTTCTCCTTGTCTGTGGAAGTCAAATGAAAATGCTGAATCTTTTGCTTTTGAATGACATATATGGACACTTGCAGGGAACTTGTGATTGTATTTGGCTTTCAGCACCTACAGCCACAGTCTTTACGCAGGCTCCATTATATAGTGGGGACTGTAAGAGGAATAAATGGGTTATTTAAAAACATTCTCTGAAATAGTATGTATTCATTTTAAAAAATCATAAATTATTTTTGTTTTGTTTGATGTAGGACATGATTGTTGTCTTCTGTGTCATTTTAGTAAAAATCTGATGATGATGATATTTTACAAATTGGCTTTGTAGGTATTGGCTATAAAACTGCTAAGCGTCTCGAGTCTCTGGGTCTGAGCAGTTTATTAGATCTTCAGAGCTGTCCCTTAACAGTCTTGGAGAAGGAGCTCGGACGGGTGGTCGCTCAACGGATCCAGATGCTGAGCCGAGGAGAAGACGATTCACCAGTAACACCAACTGGACCTCCCCAGGTAACTCTTCAAGGGATTTGGAAGGTTCCTCGGTTTAACTAGGGGTACAAAATACTTGTGTATCTATTTAAGTTAATGTACTTTTTTTCTTAAGAAGTGATTATAGGCTCTGTTTTACTGCCTAAAATCATACAAATAGTTCCTGTATGGGTCTGCCCTCTGTAGGTCTGGATGTGCAGTGTAGTTTCCTAGCCTATCAGGGACCACATTTCAGCACCATGTTTTCTAAGCAATCCAGAAACCTTCTATATCCTTTTAAATCAGACTGAATATAATTGTAATTTAGATAATATGGTATCCCCCAGCTCCATAGCCTAGAACCAACTGAATAATAATTACTATAAAACACTTTATTATTACAGCTTGGAGCTTAAATCAGTGACGTTGTGCTTTATTTTACTATGTATTAAGTAACTCCCATTACTTGCCTCCAATAAAAAATTGGGTGACTTATTTAATAAAAGGCAAAATCGATTGGAAGGAATTGAGGTGAAAACAGACAATTTAAAAAATAAGAAGAAATATACATTTTGGTTTATTTGAAACTGCATCCTGTCTATGCTTAACAAACAAACAGACATATAAATGCATTATAATTCTCCTTTAAAGTTTGATTAGCTGATACCATCCGCCATGTAGGCCATTAATGTGCATACCGTCCTCCATATAAGAGCAGCTTACATATAGGCGTTACTGCTAATATTAATAAACATATTATTTTATTTAATATTATTGAACCACGTGTTAATCAATTTTAAGCTGGATATTTTCAGTTATAGGTTTCATTTTTTTGTCGATCTGCTTTAGCTTGTACGTGATAAAATATGGCAGATCTTTGCTATTGCTGCTTGACATGTTCATATCCTCTCCGGTAGCTACTAGAACTCCCTCATCATCAGATATAACTATCACATTCACACAATGCTGCTCTCCATCAGTAATGATCTGCATGTTAATGATGGCGTTCTGTAGGGTAATGACACTGATTAACAGTCAGTGGGAAATTAGTTACCCGAGTACGGTGTCTAATATTAGGGCAGACATGACTGCGAATAAAGGAATGGAATACATCCAGAATGTTCTGCCCTTTCTCTCTTTCCCTGTCCTCTCCCTTCTTCTCTCTCTTCCCTCTATTGCAGTGGATAATGATATTTTCTTATTTTTTAAATTTTTTATTATAGTCCCTAAGTGATGAAGACTCATTTAAAAAATGCTTCACCGTTTCAGAAGTTAAAATTAAAATGAAAGAACTGTTGAACAGCTTATTACCCAGGTGAGTTATATTATATTATCTACTCTAACAGTGGGATCCCTATTCCAACCCATAATGCCATTGGATACACATAATAAAACCACATGCTGTCTGAATATTTACCTGTTATAGTAATTCAGTAACTATTTTACACTGTGTACACTTTGCATAATGTTCCCAGGCACAGGAAATTACATTATTGTGTGAGCAGAATATCTAAAAATGTTTTTTGCGGTCTATTATTTATGATTTTTTTTTTATTGTGCTGAATTGTTCACTAGGACTGGGGTCACCAGAGGCCATAAGTCACATCCAGGAGTAGAAAGGAAAAGTTTATCCAAAATATGCAGTTTGAAGGCATAGAGGAATATATCCAAAGGTCTGAGCAATTCTATTTGTTCAACAACATGGGGTTTTATACAACTAGAATACAGGAACTGTTAGTAACCAATTTATTGTCATATATTGGTTGAGTAGTGTATATTTGTCTATTGAGTGTTAACATCGAAATGTGCCTTTTCTATAGTTTGATATTGTGGTTAACGTTACCATCTTAAAAGCTGATTAATTGGCCCAAAACTAATCTTTTGGGCTGTCTACTACTATGTTCGTCCAAAACCTTATCCACGTAATCATGAATATCAAAGTTGGTGAGATATTGTAGTACATATCCCACAATTGCACATATTCTTCAGCTGCCACCTGCACACTGTACATCCTTCTTGTGTACATCCTGTCTTATCACTGGAAGTACCCCAAGTCGCTGAACTTGTACTAGTATGGCCTCTGGGTTACTTGCGGAGGTGACTTAATTCATGTCTTATCACTAGTTGTACGTATTGGCCAAATTGGGTCTCATTAGTAAGGGGTATTTATAGGTCCCAAAGATCAGAGATTCTCAACAAATGAACAACAAAGGCCATGACTTTCTCTATTGCCATTGGGATCAATGTCAAGAGATTGCTTGACCACCTCTCGGTCTTGATGTCTTTGTGTCTCTCTTTCTCTCTTAGCCTCTCTCATGTTTTTTTCTTTGTCCTTATAACCCCATTCTCTTTAAGTATGGACTCTATATAATGCTATGTAGCAGCCGTGGGAAACCAGGTCCTACAGGGGCTTCGAGTAGCCCAGGATTTCTAGATCTCTCAACTCATGTCGCCTTGGTTCTGTGATTTACTACCTATTATTATTATGATTATTATTATTATCGTTTATTTGTAACGCGCCAACATATTCCATAGCGCTATACATAAGTTAAGTTACAGGCAATGACAAGTTAAAGATTCATACATTGCAAAGAGTGGGTGGCCCTGTCTTTGAGCTTGGAATCCAGTGTCCATAGCGTTTCCCTAAAGCACTGCGCAGGATTGAAACTCGCAGACTTACAATCTAAAGGTTAAAGTTTGTATGTGGTACAGTAGGGAGAGAGTGGTGCTGAGCATGTTAGGGAGGAAGGTTATAGGATTCTTTAGAGGTGCATTTTTATTGATGTTTTGAAGGATTTAAGGCAGGAGGATAGTCTAGTGAAGCGAGGTAGGGAGTTCCAGAGAATAGGGGCAGCGTGAGAAAAGTCCTGGAGGCGGGAGTGGGAGGAGGTGACAAGAGTGGTAGAAAGAAGAAGGTTGTTAGCAGAACGAAGAGGGCATGTGGGGGAGTGTTTGGAGATGAGAGCAGAGATGTATGGGGGTGTGCTGTTGTTGAGGGCTTTATAAGTTAGGGTCAAGATTTTAAACTTTATTCTGCAGGCTAAGGGAAGCCAGTGAAGTGATTGACAAAGAGGAGCTGCTGACACTGAACGATGTGTACTGATTCTGACTGAGCCACCTCAGTCATAAAAAATACCAAAACCCTGGCGTGTTGGATGTCCCCACCGGACCAAGTTGCCCATGACTAGTATAACATGTTGCCTATTGCTAGCATGAAATCACTGTATTGCAATAAAACTGAGGTCTTGATAATATAATATGGTGTTACCATACTTAGCTAATCACAGATTAATTACCCCAATGTAGAGAAATCCTTCTCGTGAGCCTAAACATAACTATATGTCCTTCTAGCCAAATTGGATTGAAGCCTCATGTCATTTGACAGATCGTGATATGGGACTTGTCTACTTTTTGTGAACAATGAGTTGAATGGGTAGATTGCTGCTGAATAATTCAACTTTAAGTTCTGGTTTTATATGTTTTCAGAGATTTGAAGTTGTTAATGATTGCTAGATTTGATCTCTTGATCAATTTATGAAAAACCTGTTAATATTTTTTCACCATATATAAGGATCAAAAATCTCCATAAAGATGCAATGACTGTTTAATTGTTGCATATTTATCTTCTGCACTGAATCATGATTGCAATATGATGCACTATGTATGTGTTATATATGATATATATATATATATATATATATATATATATATATATATATATATATATATATATATATATATACCGTATTAGTGATAACCAGGAATAGGAAAGTTTGGTCCTGGAGGGCCACACAGGCCTGGATCTCAGGTTTTCCTTTCTGTGCACTGGTGAGTCAGTCAGGATGAGTGAAGGAGCGATAGTCTTGACACCTCGAACCTTCATCTCCCTCCATAGATTTTCTATGGGATATTGGTCTGGAGACTGGACCCTCCAGGACCTTCATGTGCTCTCTTTTTTAGCTCAAGTTTCCAACTGCCTTTCTAGTATAGTCTCCTAGATGTCTGCCCGTCAACTCAAACTCAACATGTCTAAGACTGAACGCCTAATCTTTCCACCCTCTACTACAGCTTTCACTCCTCAAATATTTCTCACTGTTGACAACACCATCATCACCCCTACCTCCCAGGCCCGTTGTCTTGGGTTCTACTGGATCCCGCCCTCTCTTTTATTCCTCACATCCAATCAATAACAAAATCTGGTCAGTTTCACCTCAAAACATCTCCAAAATTCGTCATTATCTTACACAAGACACAGCTAAAATTCTAATTCACTCTCTCATCATATCTCGACTCGACTACTTCAATTCCCTTCTTGCTGGCCTCCCCATCTCTCGTCTGTCTCCCCTCCAATCCATAATGAACGCCTCCGCTAGACTCATCTTCAATACCAAATGATCGGTGTCTGCAGCTCTTCTTCTTTGTCAATCACTCCACTGGCTTCCCATAGCTTCCCGAATCACATTTAAAATCATGACCCTAACATATAAAGCCCTCAACAACAATGCACCCCCTTATATCTCTGCTCTTGTTTCAAAATACTCTCCCAAATGCCCCCTTCGTTCTGCTAACGACCTTCTTCTTTTCTAATCTCTCATCACCTCCTCTCACTCCCGTCTTCAGGACTTTTCTCGTGCAGCCCCTACTATCTGGAACTCCTTGCCTCGCTCCATTAGATTATCTTCCTGCCTCAAAACCTTTAAAAAATTACTAAAAACACACCTGTTTAAAAAATCTTATCACCTTCAGCCTTTATAATTACAACTGAACACTCCACAGCTTAATAACACTCACACCCACAATCTACAGTACAACACACAGACACCTCAACTTGACTGATCAAATTGCATTCACGTTGCCATTTTGCATTTGTCACCCTCTTGTGTCACATCTAAACCCTTAGATTGTAAGTTTGGGAGTTTTCAATTGTGTGTCCGTGCCTTGGAAACAAGCTCTATGTACATTTGATTTCATGCTCAAAAACCGGGCCCTCCATTCTTTACAAGGTGTTAAGTTTGTTTTTTGCCATGTACTCAACCCCTGTACAGCGCTACAAAATATGTTGGCGCGATATAAATAAAGATAATATTGAGGCACTCCGTTGTTGCCTTGGCTGTGTGTTTTGGGTCATTGTCATGCTGGAATACCCATCCACGACCCATTTTCAATGCCCTGTCTGAGGGAAGGAGCTTCTCACTCAAGATTTGACGGTTCATGGCCCTCTTCATCGTCCCTTTGATGCGGTGCAGTTGTCCTGTCCCCTTGGCAGAAAAACACCCCCAAAGCATAATGTTTCCATCTCCATGTTTGATGGTGGGGATGGTCTTCTTGGGGTTATAGGCAGCATTCCTTCTCCTCCAAACATGGCGAGTTGAGTTGATGCTAAAGAGCTTGATTTTGGTCTCATCTGACCACAACACTTTCACCCTGTTCTCCTCTGAATAATGTTTATTGGCAAACTTCAGACGGGCCTGTACATGTGCTTTCTTGAGCAGGGGGACCTTGTGGGCGCTGCATCGATTTCACTCCTTCACGGCGTAGTGTGTTACCAATTGTTTTCTTGGTGACTGGTCCCAGCTGCCTGAGATCATTAACAAGATCCTCCCGTGTAGTTCTGAGCTGATTCCTCACCGTTCTCATGATCATTGAACTCCACGAGGTGAGATCTTGCATGGAGCATCAGACCAAGGGAAACTGGCAGTTATTTTGTGTTTCTTTCATTTGTGAATAATCGTACCAACTGTTGTCACCTTCTCACCATGGTCTTGGCGATTGGTCTTGTAGCCCATTCCAGCCTTCTGTAGATCTACAATCTTGTCCCTGACATACTTGGATGGCTCTTTGGTCTTGGTCATGGTGGAGAGTTTGGAATATGATTGATTTGTTGCTTCTGTGGACAGGTGTCTTTTATACAGATATGGAGCTGAGATTAGGAGCACTCCCTTTAAGAGAGTTCTCATAATCTCAGCTCGTTACTTGTATAAAAGACACCTGGGAGACAGAAATCTTGCTGATGGATAGGGGATCAAATACTTATTTCCCTCACTGACCTGCAAATCAATTTATAACTTTTTGGACATGCGTTTTTCTGTCTCTCACTGTTAAAATACACCTACCATTAAAATTATAGACTGATTATTTATTTGCCAGTGAACAAAAGTTCAAAATCAGAAGGGGATCAAATACTTTTTCCCCCCACTGTATGTATGTATTTCTTGGAATTCTGAGCAGGAAATGATTCTTTTTATGATTCTTCTTATTTTAGACTTTCAAATGTGAACACAAATGTACTATTTATTTACTGTACACATATTATAATTGTCGAACTACGAGACGTCGTCACTCGATGCGTGGTGTGTACAACTACGCGCTCATTGCCTGCGAGGTGAGCCGTTAAGGCACTAAAACTAGCAGCACAGCACTTTTCAGAGCTCATCGCCTGCGAGCCGTTAAGACACTACAACTTGCAGCACTTGGCCAATGAGCTCTGAAGGCACTCGTTGCCTGCGAACCTCGCAAAGCGAGGCGAGCAGTGGAGGCAATGAAACACGCGGGACTTAGCCTACAAACAATTAGGAAACGCTGTATTGCCTTACAGACTTATTAAATTGCCATTCGCCCAATTGAATAGGCCTTTATATAGGAACATAGCATTTTTTTTTTTTATACGTTTTTAGTTACTGAAGACCTTGGTTTTGCATAGAAGTCACTAACTAAACACTTCTGTAAAAAAAAAATTACTATGTGCTTATATAGAGCCGTATTAAATTGCCCGATTTGCAATTTAATAAGGCTGTTAAGCTGCAAGCAGTTGACGAACGCGAGATGCGTGACATAGAAAAAAAAAAAATACGAGGTAGGAAGATTACGAAGTTAGTGTCCAAATCGCGAAAAACACACAAAAAAAAAACCCCAACAAAAACATCACACACAGCATGGGTGAACAGCCAGGACGTCTGGAAGTGAGGTGGAACACAAAGTTAAGTAGATTTTTAAGAGTTTCGGCACTCAAAAATCGGCTAAGCAAGGGAAAAAAAATGGCGGCCCCAAAAAAATGAAAACGAGGCTACACCAACCTGGACCACGCAACACACCACCAACCGCGTACCACTTTCACACAGGAACGTACGAGGTACAAAATACACTACTACAAAGGACGCCAAATACGTGTGAACCGCGTAGCACATACACAAACGTCGCTACTTTACACTCTGAAACTTGCAAATCACAACATTGCGCATCTACAGTAACGCTTTACACAACTAAACCAACCGTTTGCCCTCGCGCACGCAGCCTACTTCTAATGCACAGTTGGGACATTCATAAAAATTTCTCCACAGGCCAGCAACAGTCCAACTGGACATTATATGCTGCGGGAAAATGAAAACAGATTGTTAGCTCTTCAGCCTATTGATTGATGGATATATTAATTAAAAATAGGTAAAGTATATTCATTAAGTAACTAATTAATGGATTATTATTTATAAAAATATAGACATATGTATCTGTCTTTGTGATGAGCGCAGAGGCTACTCAGAGAAGCAAAAGTACACCAGAGGAGAGGCTCGCAAAGAGCGCCGAAGGTCCTCACAGTACAAAAACCTTCACATTGTGTGGCAAACAGCATTGCCATGGCTTCAAATTTTATTGACCGTCAGGTTTTTTACTTATTTTAGACATTTAAATGTTAACACAGATGTACTATTTATTTTATATAATATATATATATATATATATATATATATATATATATATATATATATATATATATATATTTTTTATTTTATTTATTTATAAAATAAATATATATGACTGCTTTCATACATGGAATAAATATGACCTTTCTGTGTGTAGAGTAACCAAAGATGGACGCACCCCCCACACGCTGCGCCTGACTATCCGCCAGTTCTCACCAACAAATAAATGGTTTAACCGAGAGAGTCGCCAGTGTCCAGTTCCATCAAATATAAGTCAGCATTTGGGCTCAGGTAACATAGTATGTATATTATCGTTGCTTTATATACTGCTAGTGTTCATTTTACGGGATATATTTCAAACTATACCCTAAACATATTGTTACCTTAACCTGTATATAAACGGCAATGGAACTATGATGTATATGCTGGTAAATTTCCAAGGGGGGAAGAGACGCAGGCGAGCGAGAGGAGGGGGCGAGATGACGCAGGCGAGCGAGAGGAGGGGGCGAGATGACGCAGGCGAGCGAGAGGAGGGGGCGAGATGACGCAGGCGAGCTAGAGGAGGGGGCGAGATGACGCAGGCGAGCGAGAGGAGGGGGCGAGATGACGCAGGCGAGGGGGGAAGAAACACGGGGAGAGACAGAGGAGGGGGAGACACGGGGGAGAGACAGAGGAGGGGGGAGACACGGGGGAGAGACAGAGGAGGGGGGAGACACGGGGGAGAGACAGAGGAGGGGGGAGACACGGGGGAGAGACAGAGGAGGGGGGAGACACGGGGGAGAGACAGAGGAGGGGGGAGACACGGGGGAGAGACAGAGGAGGGGGGAGACACTGGGGAGAGACAGAGGAGGGGGGAGACACTGGGGAGAGACAGAGGAGGGGGGAGACACGGGGGAGAGACAGAGGAGGGGGGAGACACGGGGGAGAGACAGAGGAGGGGGGAGACACGGGGGAGAGACAGAGGAGGGGGGAGACACGGGGGAGAGACAGAGGAGGGGGGAGACACGGGGGAGAGACAGAGGAGGGGGGAGACACGGGGGAGAGACAGAGGAGGGGGGAGACACGGGGGAGAGACAGAGGAGGGGGGAGACACGGGGGAGAGACAGAGGAGGGGGGAGACACGGGGGAGAGACAGAGGAGGGGGGAGACACGGGGGAGAGACAGAGGAGGGGGGAGACACGGGGGAGAGACAGAGGAGGGGGGAGACACGGGGGGAGAGACAGAGGAGGGGGGAGACACGGGGGAGAGACAGAGGAGGGGGGAGACACGGGGGAGAGACAGAGGAGGGGGGGAGACACGGGGGAGAGACAGAGGAGGGGGGAGACACGGGGGAGAGACAGAGGAGGGGGGAGACACGGGGGAGAGACAGAGGAGGGGGGAGACACGGGGGAGAGACAGAGGAGGGGGGAGACACGGGGGAGAGACACGGGGGGGAGACACGGGGGAGAGACAGAGGAGGGGGGAGACACACAAGGGAGAGACAGAGGAGGGGGGAGACACACAAGGGAGAGACAGAGGAGGGGGGAGACACACAAGGGAGAGACAGAGGAGGGGGGAGACACACAAGGGAGAGACAGAGGAGGGGGGAGACACACAAGGGAGAGACAGAGGAGGGGGGAGACACACAAGGGAGAGACAGAGGAGGGGGGAGAGACACAAGGGAGAGACAGAGGAGGGGGGAGAGACACAAGGAAGGAAGTAGACAGGGGGAGGGACTCGCAATAAGCGCCAAAGGCGCTCATTGCGAGGCCAGTAAAGTAGAGGAGAGGCTCCCATTGTGTGTTAAACAGCATTGCCAGGATTCACATTTTATTGCCCTCATTTTTGCTGGGCAAGTTGCTAGTATAAATAAATATACACGGTCCAATCACATTATTATGATCCGAATATCCCGAAATAATAGACGTGTGCAGCACAGACAGCCGCTAGACGGAGTAGAAATGAGTTTGTAAGGTTGGCAAGGGTATCTAGAGCCAAGCAGACCACAGTGCAGGCTGAGAAGTGCATGGTGGAGGATCCATATGGCGACAATGGCGATCAAGATGGTCCCACAGGTGCTCGGTGGGGTTCATTTCGGGGGAATTTAAAGGCCAGGGAAGTACCTGGAAGTCTTCATTGTACTCCTACCACTCCCCACAATTCTGTCCGTTTTGACATCTTGCAGCAGCACGCGAACCATTCACAAACTGCGCCGTTTCAGAAATACGGATACCCTTGGCCTGAAAGCCAGCGATCATCCCCTTTTCAAAGTCTGATAAATTGCTTGTTTTACCCGTAAGGGTGGGAGAGAGAGAAAATATAAATCAATAATAATGTGACTGGACTTATATATATTATATTATATTATAATAATAATTGTAGATATAGATTTAAATAGATATAGAGAGAGATTTTTGTGTGTGTCTCATATGGATATTATTGTATTGTGCTGCGCTGATCTGATCAGTATCCGTGTGTTTAATCTTCATGTAGGAGACATTGATGTGACGGATCCCCTGGTTGAATTACTAATGAAACTGTTTGAGAAGATGATTAATGTGAAGCAGCCTTTCCATCTTACACTTCTGAACATCTGCTTCTCTAACTTAAAAAGTTCTCAGTCTACCAAGAAATCAATTGGGTTTTATTTAACTCAGATGTCACAGTTACCAAGTAGCACAAGTCAGCGCCGCCTGGTAAGTAAATATTGGCCATGTTAGGTTTAAATCCTTGGGTTGAAAGTTTTAATGGAATCCTGACACCCAAAAAAGTGCATTAAAACTGTGTATACATTGTATGAGCAAATTTTCTCTATGTTAAATAATTCTTGAGATAATCAGTATCTCATTTGCTAATTTTTCTGAATCTTTGATAAGGGCAAGGAATCTAACAGCATGCAAACACTGGGGGTTATTGTTTTTGCCACCACAGGAATAAACAGTAGGTTGTGTTTCTAATTCGCATATGAAGTCAGCAAATGAATGTGTGGGTCTCACAGAATGATGCCACAGAAAGGATACTGAATATCACAGACATTTATTGCTCTAAAAAAAAATGGCAAGTACAATGTACAATATGTTTTTCATACTCCTTAAAACATAACATCTTGATTTGAGCATTGATTTAAAGAGACATGGAAGGTTTTTGGATTTCACTCCTGAGTATAACATATCTATTTACTTTATTAAGACAAACCTAAAATCATACAAATAGTACTATAATATTAGTCTGCTCCTTGTAGTTCGTGCCCACAGATCCTCCTCCTCCTCCTAGTTTGGGAAAGACGTCACATGTTTGGGAAGTATGTAACCAACTACCAAGATTAACAGCTGTGTAGGTTAGGAGCATAAAAACATTTTTTAGACAACTTTTTGCACTGCCTGTGTCCTGGAGTTCCATCTGAGACTTCCAGATCTGCCTGTAGCTTGAGGGGTGGTTATGTAAAGTGGCTGTGATGTTACAGAATTGCATAGAGATTTTGTCTAAATTCACAGTTCCCCCCCAAAATTGGGTACACTAGTGACAAATTAAAGCCTGTATTTATTAGTTTTAACATTTTATCATAAATATTCTTTTTTATTTTTAAAGCGCCAACATATTTGATAGGGCTAATTAGAGGTGATACATTAAATACATAAGCCAAACATGGTACATAAGGTCTTAACCATTAAAATCTTTGTAAACGGGTAGCTCTTAAGCGGGGTATACCTGTATGTATATGTCCCTGCTCAGCTTCCCAGAATGCAGTGTAATAACTGTTTTTTTTTCTCAGAATTCTGAGCTGGAAATCGTTTTTTTTTATTTGGTTTTAGACATTCAAATATGAACACAGATGTACTATTTATTTACTGTACGGTGGAGGCTTCTATCGTTCTTTTGCCCACCATATATTAAATGATTGTTGTGGGGAACTACCTACTCATAAGGTCCACAACACAAGCTTGTATCCCGCCCCATGCTGATGCAAGGCAGTAACATTGAAACGGCTGTCAGTGGGTAGGATTCCCAGTATATATGTATGTATGTATGTATGTATGTATGTATGTATGTATATGTAAATAAATAGTACATCTGTGTTCACATTTGAATTAAAAAACCTGCTTCCAGCTCAGAGTTCCGAGAAAAACAGTTATTACACTGCATTCTGGGAAGTTGAGCTGGGACACACAAATATGCCCACAAATGCCTCGCTCTTCATTCCGTAGCCATTATCAAACTTCCTTTAAGCTTATGCATGCTGTATTACACAGCTTTAATGCAAAGCCAAGGTTGGAATAAACACAGGCTGAGTATCCAATCCATGTACAGCTGTTTCAAGCTTACTGGCTATCATCAGCATGGAGCGGGATCTCAGCCTGTGTTGTGGAAATTATGAGTAAGTAGTTCACCACGACAATATACATACATATACAGGAATACCTCCTTTCACGCTGAAGCTTCTGGGTCATCCTGGATTCTGCTTGTTTTGAAGAAAAAAAAAACAATGTTATAGGGAATCGGAGCATTAAAAGGTGTCCGGCAGGCAAAAACAGCATTATATCAAATCGGCTCTAAACGGGGTAGCTTTTAAGCGGGGTATTTTTTTTTTTTTTTTTTTTTTTTTTTTAATGCAGGGTAATAACTGTATTTCTTGGAATTCTGAGCTGGGAGCAGTTTTTTTTTTAACTTGTTTTAGACAAATGTGAACACAGATGTACTTTTTTATTTACTGTACGGTGGAGGCTTCTATCGCTCTTTTGCCCACTATATTTTTGTATTTACGTTTTAGAGATGCATGCACCCCTCATTAACAGGAGTCGGTCTAAGAGAATAAGGGGGGGCTCCATCGAGTTCTGTTGTTAGTAAATATTAATATGTTCACTTTACCAGGAAACAGAATCGACCATGAAGGATATCCTGGTCAATGAATGCCGCACCCCAGAGTTTTTTAAAACAGAAAAGCAAAGTATTAAAGATAACAATACAAGCCACAAAGAAACCAAAGGAATTCTAAATAGAAGATCAAGTTATTTACCTGAGGACATTGATATGGATGTCTTCAGCCAACTACCAGAAGAAATCAAGAATGAGATCATCTCTAGCCCAAGAATAGCGAGAGCTCATCAAAGCGGCCAAACAAGTCGATCATCTGCATCCTCTAGAGGGATTCTAGATTTCTTTAATAAATCCAAAGTAGAACATTCACCTATAGGTCCCATGAAAGATGGTCATAGTTCTTTATTAAAAGGACACCCAATACCATTTAAGGCTGATGTAAACAAGCCAACTCGTGATGGTTCCTCCAGTTCGGACCATCTTGGTGATCATATTAAGGAACCTGTAGATCCAGTGATGTCTACAATGACTGTTGCAGACAACTCTTCCACCGTTAATATTTTACTGAACACCGATAACGAGGTTGGTGTAACTATGGATTGCATGGAGTTGACCACTGAGACTCCAACTCCTATTCCTTCAAGTGTTGATGTCAACGTATTTTCACAATTACCAGAGGAGGTACAGAAAGAACTGATGGCCGAGTGGAAACAACAAAAACACACGTCTAAAATTCAGGTAAAGAAACCTGAGAAAACAAAGAACACTAAAGGTAAAAACACTCCAACTTTGACAAAGACCAACAGTGTTTTAAAATATTTCAAACCTGGCTAAAAACTGTAAATGTGTCTTTTTATGTAACTATAATATTTTACTGTAAATAAATGTTTATAATGTTTAAAGCATATCTATTTGATTATTTAAAATTTTAAAACAGTTTTGCAACAAAACCACATTATACTTATAGCTTCTAAAGGACTAAATCAAAATGGCTGCCAAAACCTGAGGTAAGAATTTTGCAATAGATAAATTTTAATATAAAATAACTTCGGCTAAAACAATCTCTATTCAGTGATTATAAATTACAATTGTCATGACTGCTACTTCAATTGGGCTTGTCCGGAACCTGGTTCTGACCCACCCAGCGACTTGTGTGGGTTATTGTAGATACCCCTGAAAGCAGGGATACACCAGACCGGTATTTAATCACGACACAGGACCAAGGAACCACTGGAACCAAGATAGCAGGACTGCAGAGTCACCGTCTGTAACTCTAGTTAAATGGATGCAATAACCTCAATGCGCAGGGTTATCCCTTCCTCAGAATGAATAATACACTAAAATTATGTATATCCAGACTAAACACTCTTAATAAGGACAACTCCTATTTATCATGTTCACAAACAAAATCATTCTCTTAGCCACTCTCCATCTCCTTTTCCCCCCCACCTCGATCAAGGATAAAAGAGTCTCCTTTTTTTTTGCCTTTCTGTACTTGGCAGGAGGCATCTGCTAATCACCTTTCCCCCTTGCTCTGTCAACTTTCTCTAAACTGTTATTCCCTTTGACCTCCAGTTACCTAGGAAGAGATAATTGACATGTCTGTGTCATGTTAGTCTCTCCTCTGGTGGGGAGGAGGCCAAATTATCGAGGGTGATATTGTGCATCTCCCCCTACCTTCCTGTGTAGGGCCAACCCTTAATCTGCTGGAAATGTTCTACCTCCCAATCGGGTAACCCCATAACTGGACTCATATTTTCTCCAAAGACTCCAGTAATACATTTCATTAAACTCCCTGGGGAAAATGCAGCATTAACATACTAAACATGCTATGGAGATTCTCATACTTAACATTACAATCATACCCCAGGCAATATTGACCATCTCATGCCAACAAGGCAATACCAGTCCATGTTAATCCAGAGCCCCTTAATATTTCAACAATCCCCAAAAGTCAAGTGGGCCCTCCTGAAAATATATTAAAATTGTGTCCAAAAAATGTTAAAAGGTAAATTTTTTGTTACATAGTAATTAAGGTTGAAAAAAGACTTTCAGTCCATCAAGTTCAACCTTTTTAAGATCTCTGATCTGCAATAATTAATTATTTTTTTTTAATTATTAATTAATCCAGTGGAAGGCAAACAGAAAAAAAAATCAATCAAGTGAAACTTAGTCAGTCGTCTCAAAGGAAAAAATAAAGAATTCCTTCTTGACCCCAGATACTGGTGATTTTTTTTTTTTAGATTTCTTGCTGGATCAATACTCTCTCTCTAATTATCCAGGATAACCCTGAATTGCCTTTTTAATTAGAAATAAATCCAGTCCCCTTTTAAAGTTATCTATCGAATCCGCTGTCACCACCTCCTCTGGTAGAGAATTCCACAGGTTAACCACCCTTACTGTGAAGAACTCTCTTTTTTCTTTAAGATGGAATCTTTTTACTTCTAACCTCAAGGGATGTCCTCTTGTCAGTTGAAAACCTCTTGGCACAAAAAGCTCCCTTGACAAATTTTTATACTGACCCTGGATGTTTTTTTTATAGAAGTTAATCATATCTCCTCTTCGACGCCTTTTTTCTAGAGAAAATACGTTTAATTTGGTTATTCTTTCTTCATAACTTAGCCCCTCCATTCCCCTCATTATTCCAAATGAGGGCGTACTAGGGATTTCTATAGTGGTAGAATTATATTTGCTTCCCTTACTTCTATACCCTTCTTAATACATCCTAATATTGTATTTGCCTTTGCTGTTGCTGCTTGGCATTGATCATTAGTACAAACCTTTTGCAATTATTTAAAAAATAATATTCATTATCAAACTGAGCTACTGTGACAGCCTATGAATGATTATTTGGCCTCTTAAGATGAAGACCAGTCTCTTCGATTAAACCCTACCTTGATCACCTTTTTAATGATTAGAGACAATCAACTGGAGGCTGATCCTTTAATCTTTGAAATTTGAATTTAATATTGAATATTGCTATTCAGGAATATCCATTTTATTAATAATCTGTGCATAGCTAAAGCCGTTCTCCTCCTTGATAGGCAGTTCTAGTGCTTTGTTGTTTACTACATTCTACAAATCTATGCCCCTTCTGGATCGCTACCTTGTTGTGGTGAAGGGGCTTGTGTACTTCAATGAAGCTGTGAGCCATACCATGTAGGGTCACCCAAGATAGGCAGGTCATAGCAGAGGGGTACGACAAATTACGGTCCACTGGGGAAGGAACTGGATACCCACTCCAGTATCTTTGCCAAGAAAACCTTATGGATAAGCACAACAAGAAACAGACAGATGTGCCTGGTATGTTGTGTCCATATGGTCACCAAGAGTCTGACACGACTGAAGGACAGAACAACAACAACCAATCTGGTGTTGCCACCAATGAATACCCTTACAAAATGTCTTTCTGTTGAGTTTCAAGGTGGGAAAAACTATAATGGAAGAAATGTTCATCTCATTAAGTTCCTAATTAAAAATATAGAGGAACATTGATTTTACAGAACTGTAACACTAAGCTAAATGGCCTGGAGAGGTATAATAACATTAAAATAGTTCAAAGACTGAAAATAGTGATGAGTGTAACGAAATATGATGAACCTTCGATGACCAGGAAAGAAATTGTAATGAGATCCAGAGCAAATCACTGTCCTTGAGAA